>BKCP01004738.1:1324908-1348772 GCA_008636005.1 Striga asiatica
AAAAAAAACACACGGCACAATAAACTACAAAAACGAATAAAACCCATCGAAAAGTCCTAAAACGAGGGAAAAATAGTGAAAAAAATAAGAAAAAACATAAAAAAAATACAATAAACACTTGCAAAAACTCCATCACTACTAGTTCAAATTCTCCAAAAAGCTTAACGTTTGAATTGACAAAAAATAAAAAACTAGTAGTGATGGAGTTTTGGCAAGTGTTTGTTCTATTTTTTTTTACGTTTTTTCCTAATGTTTTGTCACTATTTTTTCCCCGTTTTAGAACTTTTCATTGGGTTTTATTCGTTTTTGTAGTTTATTGTGTCGTGTGTTTTTTTTTTGTTTTTTTTCTTGTTTTTAGTGTGCAGGTTGAAAGCTCCGTGAGGAATAAATTTGGCTCGAAAATTGACCGAGCAACCATGGTTGAGTAGAAGGGTTCATTGACAACATGTAAAAAAAAAGCGAAACTCAATTCCATGTTTGGACGAGCTCGAACGGGCCCAAAACGCGAAATCGCCCGAAGCATGTCTTTGGTGTGCTGGTCATAAGCTTCGGGAGAATAGTATTTCAAGAATAATTTGGTCATAAAAGCATCATTGAATAGAGGGGTTCGTTGGCGACGCGTAGAAAAAAAGAGAACTCAATTCCGAGTTCGAATGAGCCCAAACGAGCCCGAAACGTAAAGTCATGCAAACCGACGTGAATACTAGGTACCAAATTCGCAAAAACGTAAAGGTCACGTTGTATTTTCGCAATAAATAAAGAATAGGTACCAAAATCACAATTACCCCATAGTACAGGTACTAAAATAACAATTACCCAAAATAGAAATACAGTTCTGTTTTTGACCAACTTCTCCTAAAATCCCTAGCTCCCTTTTCATATTCCTCCTAAGTCCCTATGCATTTTATTCTTTCTTTGAACTTGCTATCCCCTTAATTTTGTTCCTCCTAACTCTCTAGTGTTAAAATTAAATCAAAATAAAATAATTTATTACATCATCCCACTACAACTTACTATTTACATATTATTTTATTATTTCTCTCTCTCTCCACTACTATTTTTTCTTAATTTTTTTATTAATCTTTATTTTACTAATCTTTATTTTATATAAATTTATATTATATTAAATCTATAAATCTTTATTTTAAATCGTTCAAATTTATCAACTAATTTTCTAAAATTAAATTATATAATTTAAATTTTATTAAAAATTATTTATTCAAAGATCTATCGAATTTTCAAGATAAATATATATCAACTAGTACGATACATGTGTACTACACGGGTACATAAATATATTAATATTTGTACAATAAAAAAACTAAAATAATTTATTTTTATATCGTAAAAAATTATGTTATAATGAATATATAAAAATTATGAATAACTAACAAAGTAATAATTAATTCAAAATGGGGTCCGTATTTTTGCACTTTATTTTATTATTTTATTTAAAATATATGATAAAACGCATTAAAATAACTATTTTATGGTGTATTACTGAATTAGATTTTTATTATTTTTGTTATAAAATAATTTATGTTGTATTCATATTGTTGACATTATTTTTTTAATAAATATTGTTTTATTTATATTGATAAACGTAATTATTTTTTATTTTATATATGCAATATGGATGTCAAATCGAAGATCATTAAAATATAATTATTTTAACATATAAAAATAAAATAAAAAAAATAAATTACAAAGGTTTAAAAATAAAAAGAATACATATTTATAATAATAATTATTATTATATGAATTAAATAAGGAAGAGTAAGAGAAGTATATGGTAGCTTGAGAAAAAAAACCTAAAATAGTTTATGCTAATTCTCAAGCCTAAAACCGAACATGTATATGTAGGAATATGCCTAAAATAGCGTATGAATTATCTTATGACAAGTTATTATAGGAATATACTAAAAATTGAGAATGATATCATCTTAATTTCATAACAAATCAACCTAAAATTTGACTTTCATATCCATACCAAATAAAATTCATACCACTTATTTTATTTTTAAAATTAAATACAATTCTATCCATACCAAATGAAATTCATATCATTTAAATTTGGACATTTCATGCCAAAATAAAACCTCCCTCATTTTATTAATCATAATACTCAAAATTATTTTATTCTAAAATTTAGTGTCATATAATATTACTAAAATACTTTTAAAAATTTAACAATCCAATTTTATTATATGTAAATATATGATATTTCTAACAAACAAAATTTTATACTCTAATAGCTTACGTAGCACGAATTTCTACTTACGCTGCGTAGTATAAGCGGCAAAACGCGACGAATCACGTTATAAACATTTTACAACACTAAAAAAGGAATATAATTTCAATATAAATGGCCGTTAAGGCGAGATTATATTATTTATTGTGAAATTCCGTGCGCCAAGAACTAAAATTTTAAATATTTATTTGTTGAAAGTTAAAAAGTTAAAATTTTTGAATGTTAAAAAGTTAAAATTTTAAATATTTATTTTAATAGATAAAAAATAAGTTTCAATTTTATTTTAATCTAAATATGCGATAACATTAAAATATAAACTATTTAGAAAAATAAATATATTTTTTGAATAAAATTTTAGAAAATATTGTTTGTGAATAAAATTTATATTTTTGAAAAAATTAAGAATATATAAAATTAAAACCCGAAAAATTCTATTGTAGGTAGTTTATTCACAAATAATATTTTCTATAAGTTTATTTACAAAAAATAAAAACTATTTTTCTAAATAGTTTATATTTTAATGTTATCACATATTTAGATTAAAATTAAGTTAATATTTATTTTTTAACTTTTAAAATAAATTTAACTAAGTTTTTTGCATAAACATAAATAATGAAATAATTATCTAATTAGATAACTTTACCAATTATTGCAAATGTTGACCACCATTGAATAAGCTATTTTCGTTGACCAAAAGTATGTACTAATCGATTAAAAATAGGTACCGCGTAGAAGAAGATACGGTGCTATATTGGCTAATACGGGTACTATTTTTAGATTCATGATTTCTATAATCCTTCATGTCTACCATGACACGTGGATCGTTCACGCGTGATTTGGTTGAGATATAGTGAAAGTTAAAACATATAGGTAGAATTTGGAGTAGTCATGTATGATGATTCTATGAGATGAAGTTGTCATTCAATGAAATAAAGTGTATTAGTAGTGATTTCTCATTAGTGTGTCGAATTCATGACCATTTTCCGATTAAACTCAATTTAAAACATTTTAAATCTCATAGAAAATAATGTGAGAGTGATTATTGGTCATATGAACATCATTTGAGACTGAAAATCGGTGTTTTTATGTGTTCATTACAAGTGGTACTAAAGACTCAATATTTGGTACTAAAACACTAAACGATGGTACTACCTTACTCTAGGTCTGGTACCAATTATTGCAAATGTTGACTACAATTGAATAATCTATTTTTATTGACCAAAAGTTGGTACTAATCGATTAAAAACAGGTACTACGCAGAATAATATGCGGTACTATATTGGCTAATACAGGTACTATTTTGAGAATAATGATTTCTCTAATCCTTTATGTCTACCATGACACATGGATTGTTCACACGTGATTCAGATGAAAAATAGTGGAAGTTAAAAAATATAGGTAGAATTGCGAGTAGTCATATATGATGATTCTATGAGATGAAGTGTATCATTCAATGAAATGAAGTGTATTAGTAGTGATTTTTCATTAGTGTGTCGAGTTCATGACCATTTTACGATTAAACTCAATTTCAAATATTTTAAATCTCATAAAAAATAATGTGAGAGTGATTATTGGTCATATAAACATCATTTGAGACTGAAATTCGATGTTTTTATGTGTTCATAACAAATGGTACTAAAGACCAAATATCTGGTACTACAACACCGAAAGATGATACTATCTTACTCTAGGTTCGGTATCAATTATTGCAAATGTTGACCATAATTAAATAATCCATTATTGTTGACTAAAAGTTGGTACTAATTGATCAATAACCGGTACCACGTAGAAGAAGATGCGGTACTATATTGGCTAAAACAGGTACTATTTTAAGAATCGTGATTTCTCTAATCTTACATGTCTACCATGACATGTGGATCGTTCATGCGTGATTTGGATGAAAAATAGTGGAAGATAAAACATATAGGTAGAATTTCGAGTAGTCATGTATGATGATTCTATGAGATGAAGTGTTTCATTCAATGAAATGGAGTGTATTAGTAGTGATTATTCATTAGTGTGCCGAGTTCATGACCCTTTTATGATTAAACTCAATTTAAAATATTTTAAATCTCATAGGAAATAATACGAGAGTGATTATTGGTCATATAAACATCATTTGATACCGAAATTCGGTGTTTTTATGTGTTTACTACAAGTGGTACTAAAGACCCAATATTTGGTACTAAAACACCGAAAGATGGTACTATCTTACTGTTGGTCTGACACCAATTATTGCAAATGTTGACCACAATTTCCATTTCCGTTGACCAAAAGTTGGCACTAATTGATCAATAATTGGTACTGCGCAGAAAAAAGTGGTATTATTTGCTTCAAAACAGGTACTATTTTACCAAAATCGTTTGTTTTTTACGTTCGTCGGAGTTGGTACTAAAGACCCGATATATGGTACTAAAACATCATAAAGCTAGTACTATCTTGCTCTAGGTCTGGTACAAGTTTTTGTAAATGTTGACCAAAATTGAAATAATCTATTTTCGTTGACCAAAAGTCGGTACTAAATAATTAAAAAACAGGTACTACGCAAAAAGAAGAAACTGTATTATTTCTGTCAAAACTGGTACCGTTTTAGTAGTCGTGATTTCTTTAATCCTCCATGTCTACTTTGTCACGTGAATAGTTGACGCATGATTTAGTTGATAAATAGTGGAAGTTAAAACATATAAGTATAATTTGGAGTAGTCATGTATGATCATTCAACGAAATGAAGTGTGTCTTTTAACGACATGAAGTGTATTAGTAGTGCTTTTTCATTAGTGTGTTGAGTTCGTGACTGTTGTAATTTAATTTTCCGGAGTAGAATCAAAAGATTCGAACACCGGGTCGTGTCTTTCGAGGAAGGTTAGTCGGATTATTATGCACGTTTATTCAACCACACAAAAGAAAATATAAATTCCTAAACATCCTAATTCTGATGATTTGGTTTGATTATTAACTACGAAGACAAAAAAAACTTCAAATAAAGCAAATAGAAATAGCAAGCAACGACGAAGAACAAGTAGGATTTAAGGAGCTAGGGAGTCGGGGATATCCGTTTTGGTTCGAAAATGTAATTGCCAAGCAAGAGATTGTTCGGTTAAGTGATTTGACTAATCGACACGTTCAAGCACTCATTCTCAATAACTTTTCGTAACAAGAGAACAAACTAGAACGGAAAATTAACAATTCATTTAACTTCTAGGCAATACAGTTACGAACAAGCCTAGTTCATACGAGCCTATTTCGACCGACTCCTCCCCTTTCGATTCTAAGAGTCGATTAAAGTAGACTAGAAAGTGTTTAATCAACTAGTCCGTATAGAATAACCAACATCAAGCAAGAATAAATCAAACTCAATTGCAAACAATTGGTGATTGAAGTGTCATCCTTCAACAATTCTAAATACTCGAGCCCGAAAATTGAAAAACCCTAGAAAAAGATCAACTCGTATGGAATTGAACAATCCTGAGTCCGACAATCACAAACAATATCAAAACATCAATCCCCTATCCCTAGCATATAGATTTAGCCAATCATAATCGATTCAACATCAACATACACATCAATCCAAGCCATCATAAACATAGATAAAACGAAAAAAGAAAGCTTACGATTAATAGTGAATCCAATGTCGAAAATCAACGAACAATCCAAATCCAAAGTCTAATCTTGGAGTTTTCACTATCCAAGATTGAAATCTAAGCAAAACCAAGGGAAATATGAGTTCTGGAGTGAAAAAGTATGAGAAAATATCAAAACCTAGCCAAGAACATAATGAAAATCGAATCTAAAATCTGAACTTATTTTTCTGCACGTCGCGACCTCCGCGGCCGCGACCTAACCTCCGCGGCCGCGGTGAAGGAAACTCGCGGCCGCGACCATCCCCGAGGCCGTGAGCTCATCTGGCCAGAAGTGGAATTCTTTTGGAAGTTTTCGGACTCTCGCGGCCGCGGCGACTAAAACTGGGTGCCTGATTGGTTTTTTTTGTTCACCTCTTCACTTTTCGGGCTCGATTATACTCGTTTGGACTCGGAATTCGATTCCGTTTTTTTCTGTGTGTTCCAAATTAACTCCTCTATTTGATTAGGCTTGCCCAACTAGTATCTTTCCGAAATCCTATTCTCCCGAGACTTCCAACCTACACACTAACGACGACGAAAAAAACCGAAAACGAACGAAAAAATACAAGAAAGACCAAGAAGAGAGCAAATACTAAATAAACTATAAAACGACCTAAAAAACCAATTAAAACACCTAAAATGGGGGAAAAATAAAGACTAAAAGACAACGAGAAACGCAAAAAAGATGGGACAAACAACTCCCCCACACTAAAACCTTTGTTCGTCCCGAACAAAAAGAAAAGAAAAGACACAAAAACAAGCAAACGAGCATGGATAACGGTTTCAAATAAGACCAGCCTCAAATTAATCAACTTAGCCGAGAAACTTCCAATGACCAATCACGCATATCTCAACTACACTCGAATGCAACATTTTGAGAACACAGACGCTCAAGAATGATAATATCAAACATATATGCCTCACTCAGTTTCTTTCATAAATATGAAGTGGATACGCTCAAGTTGGTCGATCATCATGCATCAACATAAGCTTGCTTATCGTCTATTCATACTCTAAAACAATCAAAAATCATGAAGTGCAAATCAAGAGGACTTCTAGGGTTGCAATAAAGGCAGTTTGCACAAGGGAAAGACCAAAATGAAGAATAAGCGGCTCAATTAAACAATCAAATTCTCGAGCATATAAACTACTCGAATGCTCCACCACCTATCAAAAATCAACACGAAACCAATCATTCCCATCAAAACTCCATGCAACACACATAACGCTCAAAATGAAATGCAAATTAAGTACTCGACTATTTTTTTAATTTTTTTATTTTTATTTAGGGAGTTTGTGTAACATCCCTCTCAGAAAATGCAACCCAAACAAGTTCTATACCTCATCAACACATATTAGAAAGCTCCGTCATCATATCAAGTACACTGTCAAATCACAAATAATTCAATCAAATCGGTTGACAAGAAACACGGTTCAAGGCTCAACGGGCTACTAGTGAAAATATAAGTTCAAGGGTCAATGAAAAGGGCTAAAACGAGCTATGTCAAAGAAATGCCTCAATCATTTTCACAAATCACAACTTCAATCGTTTCATTTCAAAATAGACTCAAAGCAAGTTCTAATCAACATTGGATTCCGACCAATATCTCTCAAGAAACAACATAAGGCTCAAACCTCGCAAAGGGTAATTAAATGTCCAAAAAAACGACACATTGAGTTCATCAAAATATACTGGTCATGATCATCATCACATCTCCTCAACATCATCAACAATTATCAACAAATCTTAAAATCCACCAAAATCCATACTCGCAAAACACACAAACTGACTCCAGAAAAGAAACTAAAATAAAACCGAAAATGAAAGCAACCTAAAGGACTAAGACCTGGTCAACCATATACGCACATAATCATGTAAAAACTCCCTCACACTTAAAATCGAACAATGTCCCCATTGTCGATAATCAGTGCAAGGAAAGTTTACCCATATAATCAACCAACACAAAAGACCGAAAAACTAAACCAAACACGAAAATAAAGAGAAGGGAAAAGATACAAACGCACAGGGCACAGTGACTAGATTAGTCACTGTGAATCCGGTGGTGCAGGTGGAGGGTGGAGCTAGTCAGGTCCCGAACAACGGTGGGCCTCTGTCAACTCAAATCTCTCGCCCCATTCGGATCAGGGCAACTCCTTCAAACTCAACTGGGGAGGGGTAGTGTGGCTGTCGGTATGGCGTCCCATCTCGATGTGGGCATGGTCCTGCAACGACCTTTTCATGTACTCCCGCATACACGCTTCCTCAGTCAGCTGCTCAATCGCCCTAAGGGACATGCATTCTTCCACAGATTTTGCTTGCGGATCAGGTGTAACTGAATTCGCATGCTCGGGCTAACTTGGCAACTTTCCCTTGTTACATTCAGTCTCGATGGTCCCGACCCATGTGGCCAACTATCCCACTTGCGTCTCGAGGCGCTTAATGGAAGCCTCGTTGTTCATGGTTCGTTGTTTGTTGTCGGCCCAAAACTGGAGGATCTTATCCAACTTCTCATCAGAGTTTGTCGGGCTCGGTCCGGCTTCTGGTGCTGACAACCTTAACATTTCTCCCCTGTGTTGCTGCTGATGGGGGACAAAGTTAGGTTGAGGCGGTTGCTGGAAATTGTTGTTAGACCAGGAGAAGCTTGGGTGGTTTCTCCACCCGGGGTTGTACGTGTTCGAGTAGGGGTCGTTTCCTGGCCGGTTCTGATACCCCTGCAATGCGTTAACCTCAACATTCTGCCCTCCGTAATTCGGCTCGATAGCCGACGGGCACACATCAGAGTTGTGCCCCTGGATTCCACAGGCTCCGCACACATTCACAGCCATAGTCTGAACCGGTGAAGCTCCTCTTGCGTTTAGTAGCCGCATCTGCTCCGTGAGCTCGGCTAACTGCAGGGCCATGACGTTGTTTCCCGATCCGACCTCATTCACTGAGGACCTCTTCCCTCTGATACTTTCCTGAGACGAATTGACACTCATCGTCTCGTAGATCTCAATCATCTCTTCAGCTGTTTTGGGCCCAATATCCCCTCCGGCTGCGTTATCCACCATAAAGTGCAGGTTCTGGTGGAGGGAGTCGTAGAAACAATTCGCTAAGAGCCCTGGAGCGAGGTTGTGATGTGGGCACTGCTGTTGGAGGTCCTTGAATCGCTCCCAGGCCTCATGAAGAGGCTCGTTTGGAAGTTAAGCAAAAGAGACTATCTGGGACCGGATGTCTTGGGTCTTCTGATGGGAATAATATTTCCCGACAAATTTCGAGTAGACTTCGGCCCAAGTCGTGAGAGAATCCGGTGTGAGGGTCATGAGCCAGGCCTTGGCCCGGTCCTTCAGAGTCTCTGGGAAGCATCGCATCTTTAGCTGGTCCTCGGTCAGTCCTTGAAGAGGGAACGTCTGGAGGACATTGTAAAACTCCCGGAGGAAGTGGAGTTGATCCTCATTTGGAAGACCATGGAAAGATGGTAACTGGTTGTAGTGGATCATCTTCAGCTCATAGTTTCGGGCTTCTTGTGGCAACCGGATGCATGAAGTGATTGGCCCGATTATGGGTTGGGCCAAGTCTCTGAGGATGTTTCGAGGTGGTTGTTGTGCAGCCATGTCTGAGTTACTCCCCTCAGATGATTCTGGTGAATGCTCGCCTTCTTCTTGTGGCTCGAGAGTAAGCTCGTCCAGCAGCTCTCTCAGGCTCTCGTTGAAGGGTTTGTTAATTGGAGATAGTTTACGTCCACTCTTGGTACGCATACACTCAGGCAACAAACAAGTTAGAGCACCAATAGTAAAGAAAAGAAAATAAAACAAGAAAATGAAACACCAAAAAATAAGGAAAACACAAAACCAAAGAGTAACACGAAAAATAAGATGAATAAGCGCACAAAATATGTCCTAAACCTTCCCCGGCAACGGCGCCATTTTGTTGTAATTTAATTTTCCGGAGTAGAATCAAAAGATTCGAACACCGGGTCGTGTCTCTCGAGGAAGGTTAGCCGGATTATTATGCACGTTTATTCAACCACAAAAAAGAAAATAAAAATTCCTAAACATTCTAATTCTGATGATTTGGTTTGATTATTAACTACGAAGACAAAAAAAACTTCAAATAAAGCAAATAGAAATAGCAAGCAACGACGAACAACAAGTAGGATTTAAGGAGCTAGGGAGTCGGGGATATCCGTTTTGGTTCGAAAATGTAATTGTCAAGCAAGAGATTGTTCGGTTAAGTGATTTGACTAATCGACACGTTCAAGCACTTATTCTCAATAACTTTTCGTAACAAGAGAACAAACTAGAACGGAAAATTAACAATTCATTTAACTTCTAGGCAATAGAGTTACGAACAAGCCTAGTTCATACGAGCCTATTTCGACCGACTCCTCCCCTTTCGGTTCTAAGAGTCGATTAAAGTAGACTAGAAAGTGTTTAATCAACTAGTCCGTATAGAATAATCAACATCAAGCAAGAATAAATCGAACCCAATTGCAAACAATTGGTGATTGAAGTGTCACCCTTCAACAATTCTAAATACTCGAGCCCGACAATTGAAAGACCCTAGAAAAAGATCAACTCGTATGGAATTGAACAATCTTGAGCCCGACAATCACAAACGATATCAAAACATCAATCCCCTATCCTTAGCATATGGATTTAGCCAATCATAATCGATTCAACATCAACATACACATCAATCCAAGCCATCATAAACATAGATAAAACGAAAAAAAGAAAGCTTACGATTAATAGTGAATCCAATGTCGAAAATCAACGAACATTCCAAATCCAAAGTATAATCTTGGAGTTTTCACTATCCAAGATTGATCTCTAAGCAAAACCAAGTGAAATATGAGTTCTGGAGTGAAAAAGTACGAGAGAATATCAAAACCTAGCCAACAACATAATGAAAATCAGATCTAAAATCGGAACTTATTTTTCTGCACTTCGCGACCTCTGCAGCCGCGACCAACTCGCGGCCGCGACCATCCCCGAGGCCGCGAGCTCATATGGCCAGAAGTGGAATCCTTTGAGAATTTTCAGACTCTCGCGGACGCGACTTCTCCTCTGTGGCCGCGGCGACTAAAACTGGGCGCCTGATTGGTTTTTTTTGTTCACCTCTTCACTTTTCGGGCTCTATTATACTCGTTTGGACTCGGAATTCGATTCCGTTTTTTCCTGTGTGTTACCAATGAACTCCTCTATTTGATTAGGCTTGCCCAACTAGTATCTTTCCGAAATCCTATTCTCTCGAGACTTCCAACCTACACACTAACGACGACGAAAAAAACCGAAAACGAACGAAAAAATACAAAAAAGACCAAGAAGAGAGCAAATAATAAATAAACTATAATACGACCTAAAAACCAATTAAAACACCTAAAATGGGGGAAAAATAAAGACTAAAAGACAACGAAAAACGCAAAAAAGATGGGACAAAAAACTCCCCCACACTAAAACCTTTGTTCGTCCCGAACAAAAAGAAAAGAAAAGACACAAAAACAAGCAAACGAGCATGGATAACGGTTTCAAATAAGACCAGCCTCAAATTAATCAACTTAGCCGAGAAACTTCCAATGACCAATCACGCATATCTCAACTATACTCGAATGCAACATTTTGAGAACACAGACGCTCAAGAATGACAATATCAAACATATATGCCTCACTCAGTTTCTTTCATAAATATGAAGTGGATACGCTCAAGTTGGTCGATCATCATGCATCAACATAAGCTTGCTTATCGTCTATTCATACTCTAAAACAATCAAAAATCATGAAGTGCAAATCAAGAGGACTTCTAGGGTTGCAAAAAAGGCAGTTTGCACAAGGGAAAGACCAAAATGAAGAATAAGCGGCTCAAATAAACAATCAAATTCTCGAGCATATAAACTACTCGAATGCTCCACCACCTATCAAAAATCAACACGAAACCAATCATTCCCATCAAAACTCCATGCAACACACATAACGCTCAAGATGAAATGCAAATTAAGTACTCGACTGTTAACACTCAAAATGCAACCCAAACAAGTTCTATACCTCATCAACACATATTAGAAAGCTCCGTCATCATATCAAGTACACTGTCAAATCTCAAATAATTCAATCGAATCGGTTGACAAGAAATACGGTTCAAGGCTCAACGGGCTACTAGTGAAAATATAAGTTCAAGGGTCAATGAAAAGGGCTAAAACGAGCTATGTCAAAGAAATGCCTCAATCATTTTCACAAATCACAACTTCAATCGTTTCATTTCAAAATAGACTCAAAACAAGTTCTAATCAACATTGGATTCCAACCAATATCTCTCAAGAAACAACATAAGGCTCAAACCTCGCAAAGGGTAATTAACTGTCCAACAAAACGACACATCGAGTTCATCAAATAGTGTGAGCTGTCCTACCCGTACTCCCCGGCTTTTGGTGAGCTGTCCTACCCGTACTGCCCGTCCGTACACACATAGTGTGCGTGTGTCAGAGATGTCAGGGGTGGCTATCGCCACTATCGCTCTGCACCATTGTATTCTCGCCACGTGTCCCTCTGAGCTGAGGGAGATTATTCTTCTGCGCAGGCCGTTTGGATCTTCTAACGCCACCCACGCGCCTTCTCGCGTTCAAGTCACGCTCTCGACTGCTCTCCACCTGCTGTGTGCTCGATCTGGTCGAGACCCCCAACACTAGGTCGATCCTCTACCAGTTCTGCTATTCTGCTCGACCTCCTCTCTTTTGGTCGATCATCCTTCGACCATTGCAGTTTTCTCTACTTCGAGCTTGCCCAACCTATGTGGTAGGCCGGTCTATTTCTTAGTCATATAATATCCCATATCAGTACTGAAAACCTGATATTGGGTACTAAATCACCATTTAATGAATATTGTCTAATTCTAGGACTGGTACTAATATTCATAGTTTTTAAATAAGATTATATTTCCATTCTGTTTACAAGTCTTCAACTTCTTGTCCTTAGGTAGGCAGAACTAGGGCTGCAAACGACTCGTTAGCCGCTCGCGAGCGCTCGAGTCTCGAGCGGCTCGAGCATGAACTCGAGTCGAGCTCGAACCCATATTTTGCATTGTCGAGCGGCTCGTCGAACGGTTCGATATATATTAAATTACTAAAATACCCCTTATATATTTAAATAGTATAACACAAGTGCTTAATGGTAATTGCACTTAAAAGTTTTCGAGCCGAGCTCGAGCATTTGATTTTGAGTCTAGCTCGAGTCGAGCTTGAGCTATTGTATTTTCTTATCGAGTCGAGCTTGAGCCTCATAAATCGAGCTCGAGCTCGAGCAGCTAGAAAAAAAAATAAATCAAACCGGCCAATGCTCGACTCGTTTGCGGCCCTAGGCAGAACCCCCCACCGGTCCTAAGTAGTCCAATCACCTTAATCTTTATATGAAGTTAATTTTACTCGTGTGATTGAAGTTATTTAGATAGCTTGCACAAGAAATACCACACAAATTAACATGCAGCACAACAGTCATCAATTTCAAATAAAAATGCTCATTATTTTTCCAATATAATTTGAGGTTCAAAGGTTCGAGCTTCCTAACACAAACTATACTAAAAAAAAAATAGAAAAAAGGAAAATGAAAGAAAGGGAGAGAATAAAGGAAGGAAGAATCAAATAAATAAATTTAGAATGTTACTTCCAGAATTGCTTAAGATGGAGTAAGATAATAATAATAACAATTTGCAACATCGATTACACAAATTAGAACTAAATCTCAAACGCCCTCTGGTTTTGAGAAAAAGAGGTCAACACAATAAACGAACCGAAGCATTCATCTATAGGAAACGAACTAGAGAATAATCTATTTTGAACAAACCCCAAGAAATTATAAAACGCGCAACAGCGTATGCAGCGAGAAGGGGTTTTGAGCCTGCAGATAACCTGTAGGAATTCGCAATTCCTTGGAGCAGCAGAGATAATGTAAATCACTAACACTCGGCCCCAGGTTTACAAAATATTGAATAATCAAAAAGTGAGAATATGGACTGGATGAGCCGGGCCCAATTCGCAATAGAGGCCTCGGTCGCGGAGTCCATGGCCCGGTCCATGAACCTCCCCTCCGTCGCTGTAAGCAGAACTTTATGCCTCACGCTTAGCCAACACCCTATTGGCCCTAATCAAATAGCCCAAACTGTTGTTGAACATTTTGAGATCAAAGCTGGATGAACCCAACAACTGCAGAGTCATAGCAATCGGAAGAGACAACATATTACCCGAATCTAAGTGCTCTTTGGCAAATGAAAGAGCCTTTTCAGGATCCTCCTCTTCAAGATCTGTTCTTTCCATGATTTTTCACTGCCTCGACGGCATCTGGGGCCCGTTCTGAGTTATTTGGCCTGCCATGGTGCTGAAATTGTTAGCCGGGTCGGGCCGAAATCCATGAAGTCCGAAGTTGGGGTAGAGCGGAGGTTGAGTTTCGGAAAATGGTTTGTTCTTATGGGATTTCGGGTGTTGCGGCAGAGAGTGATCGGAGGAGGTGGAAAAATCGGCGGAAAAAGGTGGGATTTTGGGGAGGTGAGGGATTGATTTTGAAGATTTGGGGTTTTGGATCGCCAGCTTTTTTTTTTATGAGTTTTTATGAGGGTCANGCGAAGGAGAGGATATTTTATGAGTTATTTTGGATCTCCATAGATGGATCAGGAGCTCTGGTTCGATTTTTTTTATTTTTCCAGATCTGGAGAGAGAGCGTAGATGAGGGAGAGAAGTAAATTAAAATTAAATGAATAATAATAGTATTAGTATTTACTAGCTCGTGCGATGCACGGGATGATATATTTTCCTGAAATGTTTAACGTGTGAAATATTAAAAATAATATAATTTATATATATGTAATAAAAATAAATGGATTGCAAAGAAGCAAAAAAAATATAAATTATTGAACACTTTCTTTGTGAAGTAAAATTTGTAAAGGTTTGGTATATTTGATTATGAATAGAAAAGTATGAAATACTACCTGCGGGCCGTTGAGATAGATGAGAAGATTTACTTAGAATATATAGAATAAATATTGAGATAATGATTTACCTTTTACCTAGTATAGACAAAATAAATATTGACATGATGTGGGAAAATTATGACGAATTATGACATAAATTCGTTTAGAAAATATTCAAAAATTAGATTTATTTTTTATTTTTTAAATCCTTACAGTAATTCGTACGCTCCTTTTCATACGCTTAGTTTATCAATTTTACACATACAAATAAAAATTAATGCAACTCGAAATATTATATAATAAATGAAATGAGATTTTTATCTAACATTTAGTATATTGCCGGAAAATTTTTTATAAATCTTATTCTCTTTTTATGCACATAGATATTAAAGAATGAGTAAAAAAAATATCTAAATATGTTTAAAAGTATCTAATATTAGATGTGTTAACAATGTTACAACCAAAAGACATTGAGAATACGCAGACTATTATATAACATATGTGAAAGTATTAAAATATTTTATATTATTATTGAAAAATATGAAATTACCTCAATTTTGTCTAGACTATTTTATAAGAAAAATATATATACTTAAAGTTAGCACACACATATATACTAGTATGAATCCCGTGCGGTGCACGGGTAAGAAATATTAATTAATATTTATAAATTAAATATGCTCATTATATAATATTTATAAAGTTAAAATATGAAATATACATGTAATGCATTTTACCTATAAAATTTAAATTGTGCAAATTTACATAAAACATGTTTAGTTAAAAAAATAATGAAGTAAAAAAAACAATGGAAAAATGAATTCAAAATAAGTTATTTATTCTTATCTCCTCATCATGAAAGAAAATTTCCAAGTAGTTTTTGTATTCAACATCAAATTTATTTTCAATTGTTCACAACTTGATATGTAGTTTCTTAGTTCTAGTGACTTTGTTGATCAAACCAAATTCGCACTTCATCTTGAATTAAATAAAAGATAAAATCAATACTTAGAATATTAAAAATGAAATCAAATGAAGCATAATAACAAATGATCGAAAAATGACTGAATTTATAAAGGAAAAACAAAGTATAATTTAGTTAAATTCCATAAATATTTTTTATATGAAAAGTATAAAGAAATTGCAATAAATCAATTTAAAAATTGTACAAATTCTTTAGTACACGATTTCTGTAATGTAAAACGTTTACTTTATTTAATACATTAAATTTTACTTTGTTTGACAATTATATTTTTAGTTAATTGTTAATCAAATTCTCATTTAATTTAAATGCGGTATAATTTTTTTGATTGGATGAAATTCAATTTAGAAATATTCTACTGTTGATCAGTTGGGATGTTACTAAATCCTATTAGTATATTACTTGTTGATCAATTACTGTATGAGATGGACTGATTGTTATGGTATGATTGGGTATCTCAATTTATTTTTTTCGTTGTGGTTGTTAAGTTGTGTGAATAGTATTGTGTAATTTAATTAAATTGGTCGATTTAATACATATATATACCAAATAATTTGGTATATATATTTATAAAGAAGTATCGACCTTCTCCAGATTTTTCTTTCATTAATATCGAGTAAAATGCTTAGCAATATAGAAAAAAAATATTGAGATACTATTTCTTACCATAAGCCGGTATATTGGATCAATATATAGTATACTAAATAATTATATTTTATACTTTATCAATAAAATACAAAAAATGATAATTACTTTTACCACAATTTAATTGCCCAACGTAGAAAACAAAATAGAGACCCACATTTTTTCATAGATAAAAATAAAAAAGACCCAAAATATAGTTATTAAAAAATAATTGAAAGAAAATTGCAATTAACACAATTATCTTGGAACAATTTTATAAAAATTTATAACTGAAAAAATCAACAAAATCTATATGACCTGTGTAATTAGGATATCTTAAAAATGTAAATTTTATATTATTTGATTAATTATCCACAAGTTGAATAATTAAATACACAAAAAATGAATAACATTTATTAAGTAAATTAACAACTTTTTTTTCAAATCGCATAATTGATTATTGTTGTCAATATTTCCATAATTATAGTAATTATTTGCAAAATGAATAAACCAGTTGGATTTACACAATTTGCGTAATTATTCAATATTAAAAATACATTTCATATGATAACAGAAAAAATAATACATTCCATAAAAGAATTACACGAAAAATATAAAACACTTATTAAATAATAAGTTACACAATTTAGTTGGACTTTTTTAGCAAATCACATAATTAATATTGCATTCGAAATTGACATATTTGGGTAAATCATCCGAAGTAAAATGAGACGCAATTTTTATAAGTGATTATTTGAAATATACTATAAATTGTTAAATTAATTATTCAAAATATTAAATAGATTTTTTTTTTGGTGGAAAATATTTACTATTTAAAAAATAATCAAACCTTTATATAATAATAATAATAATAATAATAATAGTAATAAATATTTAATGTACATTAAACTTGAACTACAATGAAGAGATTATTTGAAACATAAGATAAAGATTAAATATATTTAAAAAAAATCTGCAAGCAATCTTTTATTTAAACGTTTGAATTTAAACTTTTGATTGAAAATTTCAAATTATGTTTGGGCGGGATTTCTAAATTTTTTTAAAAAAGTTACTATGTTTAGTAAATTTTTAGGCGGGAATTCTAATCATTTTTTAGCTACTATTTTAGGATTTATTGGATTACCTCTTTATATAATAATAGATATCCTTAAAATTTGCCCAACTAACATGTTTAAAAGTATATAAAATTTTATATATAAAACACGTTTAAAGTTTACATATTTTACAAAAATTAGACTGCTTTCAGTTTATATAAAATTTGTTGCTCTCATATTCGGATAACGTATTATGCATTTAATGAAAGCATCCTACGATACAAATTTATAAATATTAATTAAAATAGTTTTCTAAATTATATAAAATTGAAATAACAAAGGTAAATATTACCTGTTCATCGTGAAAATGCGTTACATCTCCGTTCGTGATGGGTTTCAATGAGTTTCAATAATGCGGACTACGCAAAAAAGGTTTGTTATAAATATTAATTAAAATAATTTTCTAAATTATATAAAATTGAAATAACAAAGGTAAATATTACCTGTTCATCATGAAAATGCATTACAGCTCTCCCGTTCGGGATGAGTTTCTCTCAGACGCAAAAAAGGTTTGTTATAAATATTAATTAAAATAATTTTCTAAATTATATAAAATTGAAATAACAAAGGTAAATATTACCTGTTCATCCTGAAAATGCGTTATAGCTCTCCCGTTCGTGATGGGTTTCAATAATGCGGACCCAAAAAACAGGTTTGTTTCTTTTGTTAACGTACCCCAGTCTGGAAGCATTATATATCAAGTGTACCCCAGCCTGCTCGTGATGGGTTTCAATAATGCGGACTGCTCTCAGACGCAAAAAAGGTTTGTTATAAATATTAATTAAAATAATTTTTTAAATTATATAAAATTGAAATAATAAAGGTAAATATTACCTGTTCATCAAAAAAGGTTTGTAATAAATATTAATTAAAATAATTTTCTAAATTATATAAAATTGAAATAACAAAGGTAAATATTACCTGTTCATCATGAAAATGCGTTATAGCTCCCCCGTTCGTGATGGGTTTCAATAATGCGGACTGCTTTCAGACGCAAAAAAAGGTTTGTTTCTTTTGTTAACGTACCCCAATCGGGAAGCATTATATATCAAGTGTACCCCAGCCTGGAAGCATTATATTGTATATGCCATGAAAAATTATTCTCTGTATTTTTTTTTTCTCTGAACTCGTGAATGATGAGTTGTAATGGTGGTAGTGAATATCCTTTTATACAATTTTTTATTAACAAAAGTGATAAGATAATTATGGATTGTATTTGGATAGATATTAAATTCCATGATTTTTGGGATGCAACAACAAAATATGCAATCACATATATATATCTTATCACGTTAAAGGTATATCCATCCCTAAAAAAAGGGAAATATATAATGCCTTAATTGACGGAATTTGTGTATTTTCGTAACAGATTTGCTTAATTAATGGGATCTGATACTTAATTAACGAATACCAATTACAAAATCTTATTCATGATTTTTTTTTCAAAATTTGATTGAGATTACATAAATAGAAAGTCAAAAGTCAACTCAATTTATTTTAAGTTTCTAAAAATGATTTTTACATCAACCTTTTTAGATATATATAGATATGGGGAGTTGAGAGGAAAGAGAAATATGTATTAGGGAGTGCAAAGGAAAATCAAATTCATTAGGGACTGACAAGAAAGATGAATTGTGAATTGGGGATTTAAGAAGAAATAATCGTTCTTTTTTTTCTTTTCATTTTTTCTTGTTTTCTTTAATAAAAAAAATGAAAATAAAATAGAAAAAAGAGCGGCAGACATGAGAATAAAGTGTGAAAAACAGGGGTGGACAAAAAAATCGAATTTCTCTATCCCGAACTGAATCGAAATAGTTCCATTTCGAAAAATAGGGTTTCAATCGATTTTTAAAATTTTTGTACCGTTCCCGGTACTGAACTGATTGAAACAATGTCGGTATCAGTTTTTAATAATTTTTTTCCGAACCGCCCCATTTGTCCCGTTTTATTTTTTTTTCGTACAAAAATATTATATATATATATATATATTATACATTATTATTGTATTTATGTTAATATTATATTTAATTATTTTTGAACTTCTCATTTGATGTTTCAGTCCCAAGCTTTGTATTTTACTATTTTTATAATTTATTTATTAAAGCCCAGTACACTCTTTGCCCAAAAAATTATAAATACCCATGTATTATTTATTTGGCCCAACCGCCAAAAGTGTCAATGTGAGAAGGCAAAGACATCAATTAATAATTATTGTGACATTGTCTATTGATTACGGGCACAATTCTCATTTGCAAAATGCTTGATCAATTGATTGCAGCTTTATTCCTTGCTGGTATGGAATCAGAGTTTTTTTTTTTAAAAGTGAAATAGTGAATTAGTTGAAGTTTGAACATTTTTTTTATCCGTTTTGTCCCGGTCTCGAATTGTTTTGTCCTGGTTTCGAATGATATCGATCCGTTTGNTCAAACGCAAACACCATTCATTAAAACTCAAACATATGTCCACCGGTATCCAACTTATTACATCACCAACCTATCTAGAGTAAGCTAGAAAGGAGATGCACATGATAATCACTAAGGGATCCCCTTCACAGACTGATGAAATTTCATGGTGAACTGAATAAAGCAAAAGATGAAATGTAAGAATGCATCTTTCATTGAATTGCGGCAGAATCTGTTTTACAATAATTGATCAATCTAAACCTAGCTATTGTGAGCTTTTATACTAATGGATAGAATCCTCTAGATCCTAGACACTTGTCATGATCAAGACTCTCAAAATGAAGCAAAATGATTTCTATCTAACGGCTACAGGAGCCTATACAATGCAGCTGTATTTTGGATCTTTGCATGCTGGGTCATGCAACGTGACAATAACCCTTGCACATGCTGTACTCGTGACTTCACCATGCATATGCTGAGTTTTTGTAAACTCTAACACGCCCTCGCAATCCGAAGCTGGTTGTGTCACTACATGAAGCTTGCTTCTCAACCTGATGAAGGATTGTTCATTCAATGGTTTGGTTAAGACATCAGCTATCTGAAATTGGCTAGGGACATGTCTGATTTCAAGCTCTCCTCCTGCAGCTTTCTCTCTTACAAAATGATAATCCAATTCCACGTGTTTGGTTCTCCCATGCATCACTGGATAAGATGCCATAGTACTGACACTCTGATTATCAATCCACAACACAGGTTTTTCTTGAGTTAGAATTTGAACCTCTCCAAAAAGGTTTTTCATCCAAATCACTTCAGAGACAAGATGTGCCAGGCTTTTGTATTCAGCCTCAGCACTAGATCTTGAAACTGAGGCCTGCTTCCTTGAGCTCCACGATACTAAGCTTCCTCCAACATAAACACAAAATCCACTTGTTGACCTTCCATCATCAAGATCAGCTGCCCAATCAGAATCTCAAAAGCAAACTACATTAAGGTTATCTGTTTTGGTGATCCTTAGGCCAAGGTTTGCACTACCAGCAACATACTTGAGAATTTTCTTGATTGCTTTCCAATGGCCAGTGCTTGGATTTGACATATATTGACTAACCTTGTTCACAGCAAATATAATTTCTGGTCTAGTCACAGTAAGATATTGCAAACCACCCACTATCCTTCTATACATGGTAGCTCCATCACTGATCTGTGACTGTTTTTTCTTGAGAACACAGCTTGTGGACATTAGTGTTTTGCTTCCCTTTGCATTGTACATGGAAACCTTAGACAAAATATCTTGAGCATACCTTTCTTGAGACAAAAATATACCATTTTTTGCCCTGTAAATCTTCATTCCCAGAAAATGATGAATTTCACCAAGATCTTTCAATGAAAAACTCTTGCTAAGCTGTGAGATAACTTGCTCAATTTCTGTATTGTTGCTTCCAGTCACTAAAATATCATCAACATAAATTAAGATCATGATGATTGGATGAGAAGTTCTTCTGAAAAATAAGGAGTTATCAGTTTGAGAACTACAGAACCCCATTTCACAAAGAGTACTTTCCAATTTAAGAAACCAGGCCCTTGAGGCCTCCTTTAAACCATATATGGCCTTCTTTAGCCTGTACACTTTCTTGGGTTGTGATTTGTGATGGAATCTTGGTGGTTGCATCATGCATATTTCCTCTGAAAGCTCTCCATTTAGGAAAGCATTGTTAATATCCAGCTATCTTATTGGCCAAGAGAAATGCACTGCCATTGTGAGGATAATTCTGATGGTAGAATGCTTTACAACAGGACTAAAAGATTCTTTAAAATCAAACCCTGCTGCTTGAGAGTATCCTTGTGCCATAAGCCTTGCCTTGTACGTGGATATTGAACCATCTGAATTTTTCTTCAACCTGAAAACCCATCTACACCCCACAATAGTTTTGTTGAAAGGTGGATCTGTTAGAATCCAGGTACCATTTTCAATAAGTGTTTGTAATTCATCATTCATGACTTTTCTCCAATGAGGAGATTGTAATGCTTCATCAAGTTTGATTAGTTCTCTCTCATCAATACTAACAACAAGAGCTCTGGGCTTGTATATACCAGCTTTTGCTCTTGTAACCATATGGTGTTGATTTGTACTTCTGTGAGATCTTGTTGAAGAGCTAAGTTCTGGAGAATTATTCAATTCAATAGGTAAATCAACAACTAAGGGCATAGTGTTATGAGTGGATTGAGTTCCAGTTGATCTTGGACTAGGTAAAGATGAATTTGATGGTGAATGAACTGAGATGTTAGGATCATTTTGAGTAAGGTTTTCTGTTGGCTGATTTCTGGTATGGATTTGACCTTGTTGAATGACAGGAGATTGACTGACACCAAAAGGTTGAAAATCATTAGAGGTGTAAGATTTGGCTTCTGTTTCTTTAGAAAAAGGATAAACTTTTTCATAAAAAAGAACATGTCTGGAAATAATGAGTTTTCCTGATGGCAGAAGTATCTTATATCCCTTATGATAGTTGCTAAAACCTATGAAGGTTTCCCCAATAGAACTAGGCTCAAGTTTATGTTTGTTAAAAGGTCTTAAAAGAGGATAGGCTAGACAACCAAAGGCTTTGAACCGATTATAGTCTGGTTGATGATGGTGCAGCAACTCCAAGGGGCTCTTGAACTTCAAAGATTTAGTAGGAAGTATGTTTATGATGTAACATGAAGTGGAAAAAGCATCATCCCAGAATTTTAAAGGTAAGGATGATTGAGTGAGAAGGTATAAGCTCATTTCAGTGAGTAGTCTGTGCTTTCTTTCAGCAGTCCCATTTTGTTGAGGTGTGTGAGGACATGAAATCCTATGAATGATCCCACTATTTTGCAAAAAAAGGGTAAGTGACCTGTATTCTCCTCCCCAATCACTTTGAAACATTTTAATTTTATGACCAAACTGAGTTTCTACCATATTTTTGAAATGAAGAAAGACATCAAAAACTTCAAATTTGAGTTTTAGGAAGTAAATCCAGGTGAACTTGGTATACTGATTCACAAATATCACATAATATGAATGACAATTTCTTGACTTAATGGGATAAGGACCCCACAAGTCTGAGTGAACTAACTCAAGAGATGCAGTGTATTCAGTCTCAGAATCAACAAAGGGCAATTTATGAATCTTAGAAACAGCACAAATAGAACACAAACCGTTTTCTTCATTATTTTCAAAAGGCTGATTACATATTTTCAGAACTCTCTTGACAATGTCAAGGTTACAATGGACAAGCCTTTTGTGCCACAAATCTAATGTGGACAAGTTCTTAAGACTAGAAATGTAAACCGAAGGAGCTAAATATGAAGGTTGAGAGGTGTTGCTGTTTTTTGAAAGTAGTAAGGTTGAGTTGAATAGCTGAAATTGGTAAAGCCTTTGATTAAGCTCCCCTTGGAGTAGAACCTCCTGAGTTACTTGGTCCCTCACAAAACAATGAAATGGGTGAAACTCAAAATAAACATTGTTATCTGAAGCAAATTTGGACACACTGAGTAAGTTTTTTGTGACACTAGCCACATGTAATAGATCTTTCCGGACAAAAACTCTATTGGTTTGGTTGGTTTTTAGATGTGATTTACCTATGTGAGTGATATTTTCTCCAGAACCATTGCCCATATGCAGCTTGCTTCCACCACTGTATTCACTGGCCACACTCAAGTTAGTGTAGTCATTTGTGACATGGTTAGTTGCATAACTATCAGGATACCATTGGCTCCTTTCTGATGCAGCTTCAGAGGGTGCAAATTGTTGAGGTGCAAAATATTGAGTGTGCATCATCATGTTAGCTGATGGATTGTGAAAGGCTCTTCATGTGTTGTCTGGTGCACTCCCCATGTAGCCACTATTAGGGATGGATTCTCCATAGGCCTGGGCTGGGCTGAAGCCCAGGCCCGTTTTTTTTTTTTTTTTTTTT
>BKCP01004738.1:1348902-1361173 GCA_008636005.1 Striga asiatica
AAAAAAAAAAAAAATCTTCACAAATCATAAACCCTAGATAATCTATTTTCTACAATGAGTGAATCCTCAATTTGATTCTGATTTCTAATTTTTACACTTCTGATAGGTATTGCTAATTGCTATATTTTTGTATTGTACATGTTTTTTTGCCTTTTTTTTTCATGTTCTGTAATTTAACTTTTGTTGGATTATTTTTTTTATTTTTTATTTTTTGTTGGATTAGTTATCTTATTAAGTTCATGACTTCATGTGACACTTGCTTGCAAAGGGAGAAAAAATTGGTGTAATGAGCTTTGATTATTGTGTAAGATCCATGATTTAGTGATTGGGGAATTTTCTGAATAGGAAAAGAGAAATTTGAAGGATTTCTCATTTCTTCTATCATGTTTGTTATGGCCTTAATAAGGGATTTTCTTTTATAGATTTTGCACTTTTGGTTTTGGTAGATAATTTATTTATTGTTATTTTTGAATGGTTGATCATAGGTATATAATGTAGAAATGATTAGTTTAAATATTTATATTTCAACTCATATTTGACTTGAATAAATAAATGATCATATTTGGCTTATATTGGTATTGTGAAATTTTCAGAAATTCTCATGGAACACCAACCATCGGCCAAAAAAGGGAAAACTCCATTGATATCCTCGTTCTTTAAAAAACGGGATCGTCAAACTAGTGAAAGCACATCAAATACGGTGGAAAATGAGCATAATGAATCTCCTTCGCCGCACATCGCTCCAATTCTCCCAGAGCCGGATTTGAACACAACTACTCATATTGAGCGAGATCCGAGAAAAAGAAAGCAAATAAGTGAATATCCCGTTCACCTCAGAGATGGAATTAGACGGGAATATTTAAGAGCGGGACCTTATCAACCGAAAATGGAAACATATCCGACCACACAATTTGGTGCCCAAAATCGAAGCTTCCAAAAAAGGTGGTTTGATAAATTTAATTGGCTCGAATATTCGCCCACTACGAATAAAGCCTATTGTTTTTATTGCTTTCTGTTCTTAAGTGAAGTTAATATGAATAACACTTCATCCTTAGTGAAGAAAGGATTTCAAAATTAGAAGCGAATAAGTCAAGGAGATAAATGTGCATTTCTTACTCACATTGGTTCTACAGCTTTATCACCTCATACTATGTGTGTTAGACGAGCGGAGGATTTGATGAGGCCCTCCGGACATATAGACAAAGTCTTGTATGCCCAGTCGAAAATTGAAAAGGAGAGAAATTGTTTACGCTTGAAGAGTTCAATAATGAGTGTTCGATGGTTAGCACTTCAAGGTTGCTCCTTCAGAGGGAACAACGCGTCATCTTCTTCTTCAAACCGTGGAAATTTTATTGAACTGATCAAGGCTTTCGCTAGTATGAATGCCGAAGTTAATGAAGTTGTGTTGGAGAATGCACCAAAAAATGCTCAATACATTGCTCCAGAAATTCAAAAGGAGATTCTAAATATAATGAGCAATAGAGTACGCCAAATGATTCGTGAAGAAATTGGAGGTAAGCATTTTTGTATTCTTGTTGATGAAGCGCAAGATATATCAAAAAAAGAGAAAATGGCCATTATTTTGAGGTTTGTCAACGATAGTAGAACATTGACTGAACGTTTCTTTGCAATTTAAAGTGTTACTGATACCACTTCGTTAAATTTGAAAAAAGAGATTTGCGGTGTTCTTTCTCATCATCGTCTCAATGTTAACAAAATGAGAGGACAGGGATATGATGGTGCTAGTAATATGCGTGGTTCGTGGAATGGTCTTCAAGCCTTATTTCTCAAAGATTGCCCATATGCTTATTACATTCATTGTTTTGCACATCGTTTACAATTGGCATTGGTTTCTGCTGCAAAGGATGTTAGTGTTATTTGGGAGTTCTTTTCTCACTTGTATAATGTTGTTAATATCATTACTTCTTCACCAAAGCGTGTTTCTAAGTTGCGAGCAGCTCAAAGACAAGAAATTGAGAATCTATTAGCTAATGGAGAGCTAGACTCGGGAAGTGGTGCCAACCAAACTAGTAACTTGCAACATGCTGGTACCACTCTTTGGAGCTCTCATTTTAACTCTGTGAAGAGCTTGATTGATATGTATGCTGTCACTTGCAAAGTGTTTGAATATCTCATAGAGCACTATCCGAGTGGAAGATCTAAGGCTGAAGTTCGTGGGGTTTATAGAAATATGGCAACCTTTGAATTTGTGTTTGTCTTGCATTTGATGCACAAAATTTTCAGAATCACAGATACTCTTTGCCAGGTACTTCAAAGAAAAACTCAAGATATAGTAACGGCTATCACATTTGTGTCTACCACAAAAAATGATCTTCAAGATTTGAGAGAATCTGGTTGGGAGACATTTCTTGAGGATGTCAAAGGTTTTTGCTCCAAAAAAGGTATTGATATTCCGAACTTAAATGACTTTTATAAGGTTGGTCGTTCTCGCGGACATACCACAATTGAACATCATTACCACTTTAACATCTTTAATGAAACGATTGATTTCATTTTGATGGAGTTGAACGTGCGGTTCAATGATACCTCTATCAAACTTCTTTCGCTCACTGTGGCTTTGGATCCTAAAAATTCTTTTGAATCATTTAATAGTGATGATATTTGCAAGCTCGCGAGAAAGTTCTATCCGGAAGATTTTACAGCTCAAGATATTGTGACTTTGGAATATGAGTTAATTCATTATAAGCATGATGTGCTTATGATTTTTCAGGCATCTACGCTCGTTGAATTATGCCAAAAATTAACGGAGAGTGGTAGATCGAAAGTTTATGTTATGTTAACTAGATTGATCCATCTAGTTCTGACGTTACCGGTTTCTACTGCTACAGCCGAACGAGCCTTTTCAACCATGAAACATGTGAAGACAACACTTCGTAATAAGATTGGTGATGGTTTTCTCGAAGATTGTTTGATTCTCTTCACCGAGCGGGAGTTTACTAATAGTATAAGTATAGATTCTATTATTGATGAATTTTATTTTGTAAAAGCTCGTCGAGCGCAACTTCAGTAAATATTTGATGAAAAAATATTTTATAAAAATGTGTATTTAAAATTCTAGCCCAGTCTACTCTTAATTTCTAGATCCGTCCCTGGCCACTATCATACCTATACCAACACCTTTCTGCAGTATGACTTGTGACACCACAAACTTGACATTGAATTTTTCCTCTTGAAAATCTTTTATCTCTTGCTCTACCTTGTCCTTTGCCACCCCTTCCTCTGAAATTTTAGTTGAAGGGAGGTCTACCCACTCGAGAGCTTTGTGATCCTTCTCTAGTGAAAACTTGAGTGATAGCAGCATTGGCCATGGGGTAAGATCCATCAGTATTAACAAGAGGTGTGCTAAGGCCAACTGCCTCTAGCCTTAATTCAAAACTTGAGAGAAGTGCTTGAATGTCTACAAGAGACCATGGTTCAACCGTTGAAGAAACAGTCACCATGATGGGGTTATATTCGTGCCCAAGATCTCCAATTAAGTGTATTATTTGATCCTTTTCAGTGACTAGATGTCCTACTGCAGCTAAGGCATCAAACAGATATTTCATTTTTCCTATGTACTCCTTTATACTCATGGATCCTTTTTTGAGACCTTGAACTTCCATTTTATATTGCATGACTCTTGCCAATGACTGACTACTAAAGTTCTTTTGCAGAGCCGACCAAATATCTTTGGAGGAGTTAAGGCCAACCATGAGAGGGAGAATACTGTTACCTAGTGAAGATAAAATCCAGGAGCATACAAGATGGTCTTGTCTTTGCCAAGAGGTGAAGTTTGGATTTTGAATGATCTGGCCATTTGAGTCATCTGGAATAAACCTCTGAGGTGGTTTGTTGGTTCCATCGATGAAGCCTTCAAGACCATAGCCTTTAATGGCCATTTCCCACTTGCTGCTTCCAGATGAGGAAGTTTCCATCATCAAGCTTCACAGTGACAAGTTGATTATTTGGTGATATGTGCTGCAATGAGCTCGAGCTCCCATTGTTCATGGTTGAGCTTCCTTCTAACATTTTTTTTATATAAAGAAAAATAGAAAAGAAAGAAGGATCAGAAGCAGGTATGAACCCGCTCTGATACCATGATGAAATTCATGGTGAACTGAATAAAGCAAAAGATGAAATGTGAGAATGCATCTTTCATTGAATTGCGGCTGAATCTGTTTTACACTAATTGATCAATCTAAACCTAGCTATTGTGAGCTTTTATACCAATGGATAGAATCCTCTAGAGCCTAGACACTTGTCATGATCAAGACTCTCAAAATGAAGCAAAAAGATTCCTATCTAACGGCTACATAAGCCTGTACAATGCAGCTGTATTTTGGATCATTGCATGCTGAAGTCATGTAACGTGACTTCACCATGCATATGCTGAGTTTTTGTAAACTCTTACAACGACAAACATGGTCACATACACCTAACAAAGAAGAAGAAAAAAAGAAAACACAGTTACTAAAACCTTGTTTCAAATACAGTACATCAGTTACAACCGTAGATAGTGAAGATCGCAAAAGACATATGTCATGAAGATTTTGAACCAGCTCTTTGTCTTAGTTATGTTAGGTTGCATTTGTTGACATGGTGAGCGTTGATATACTCTTTCAGAGGTTATATATGATATGTATTAACAATTTTTTTTTATAGTTTTTGTCTTTTATTGATATAAACGTACTTTATACCATACTTGTAAGATGTGATTAAATGACTTAAATTTGTGTATAACTTCCGAGATGCAGGAGGAGGCCATCAAAATTTTTTTGGTCAGGATATTGGCTAATACTGTGCGATTTTTTTTACTAGGAATAATTGTTTTTCTTGATTTATTGGAAGTGGATATACGATTCTCTTATAATTTTGTGCTACATTACTCTTGTACATACACAAGCACAATGTTAAAACTGGCAGATTGTGTTAGTATTTTTTTTATATATTCATGTTTGTGTTGTTTTCTTCTTGGTTCTTGCATGCTTCTAATTGATATATGGGGTTAATGGTTTAAGGAAGTTTATTCTTGTTTACTGGTACATGAGTTTAATAAATACATACACAAAATACTTTTTTTTTAAAAAAACAAAACTCATATGGACAACGCCTGTTTGGAGAAGTGTTATTGTAGACATCGAAAGTTTAATATTTTATTAATTAATATCTTTATTTATATTTGACATAAATCCATAATAAATAAGATATATAATTAATAATGTTATTATTTCTTGCCCACCAAGTCAAATCTTAGGATAAGAAAGAATCTTAGGATAAGGAAAGAGATTATATCAAATTAAGAAGGACAACTCAAATTGATGTCTTCTTCTCCAAGACTCTCTCTTCTACACCTATAAATAGGGCTCTCCTCAATGCCACAAATCACACCTAAAAAAAAAAACAACACCTAAGACACCTAAAAAATCAAACACACCTCATACATCAAAATATCAAGTTCAAGAGCTCTCAATGATTCTCTTGAAGATCCACAACATTCAAGCCGAGTTCGTCGAGAAGTTCAAGCAACATAGCCTTTGATCCGGGAAAAAGCTCACAAACCCTCGAGTCAACCTTATGCAAGTCCAAATCTGTCTTCTAGAAAGATTGAAGATGCAAGTCCTCCAAGAAGTTGTCCTCAATCAAATCAAGTCCTAACGTTTAATTCGGGAATCAAGTCATTCGACCTCCCAATTAACGTTAGACAAATTCAAGCTCAAGCCTGAAGAAGATCCAACCATCAAATCCGGCTTCGAAGATCCAATCCAAATTCAAGAAGAGAAGAATCAGATGAGATAATAGAGATTGTACCCGCAATATCGTTTGGTTGAAATATATTCAAGTTGTACAAAAGTTTTATGTTTTTCATAAAATTTGTTGTTACTTTGGAACGCCCAGTGGAACTTTTCATAAAATTTGTTGTTATAAATATTGCACGCCCAGTGACTTTTTATAAAATTTTTTGTTACAAATTTGACACGCCCAGTGGAACTTTTCATAAAATTTGTTGTTACAATTTGGCATGCCCAGTGGGACTTTCTCTACCTCTCATCTCTTCTCTCCAAATCAAGTTCGAAGATATTTGAAGATGCATAAAGACCTCTGTGAAGAGAATGCACACGGGAACAACGAAGGATGATGTTTTCCTAAGCCATGAATCCGCCGAAAATCATTGTGTTTATCAAACATCCGAATAGAGGAAACAAAAGTGGTCTTCTATATTCTTCTCAAATTCCATGGGAGCAATTCACATGAAGAGCTCCATCAAATCAAATTCATCAAGCTCCTTGATACGAGCCTAAACTATCTAGAAATTCAAATGCTCCTTGATATGAGCCTAAACTATCTATATGGCTCATTGACACGAGTATAAAATGCCTACATATCAAGATCTCTTTGTCACGAGAATAGAAGGTCTACATATCAAATTTGAAGGCTCCTTGACAAAGCATAAAATGTCTACATATTAAGATCTCCTTGACATGAGAATAAAAGTTCTCCATATCGAATTCGAAGGCTCCTTGATACGAGCATAAAATGTCTACATATCAAGATCTCCTTGACACGAGTATAATATTGTCTACAAATCCTGTCAAATGAATAACTTCTTGGTACAAGTATAAACTATCTGTCAAACCAAATTAAGACTACTTGATATGAGTATAAACTATCTACATATCAAATCAAATCAAGACTCCTTGATACGAGTATAAACTATATGTTAAACCAAATCAAGAACTCCTTGATAGAGTATAAACTATCTGTCAAATTACTTCAAGACTCCTTGATACGAGTTTAAACTATCTACAAACCCAAGTTGAAAAACTCCTAGATAAGAGTTTAAACTATCTGCATGTCCAAACCAAACTCAAAATCTTAAGACTCATTCACTACCAAGACATTTTGTCCGTGAACAAGTCTCAAGGGGGCATTTGTAGACATCGAATTTTTAATATTTTATTAATTAATGTCTTTATTTATTTTGGACATAAATTCATAATAAATAAAATATATAATTAATAATGTTATTATTTCTTGCCCACCAAGTCAAATCTTAGGATAAGAAAGAATCTTAGGATAAGGAAAGAAATTATATCAAATCAAAAGGACCAATCAAATTGATGTCTTATTCTCCAAGACTCTCTCTTCTATACCTATAAATAGGGCTCTCCCCAATGCCACAAATCACACCTAAAAAAAACCAACACCTAAGACACCTAAAAAATCAAACACACCTCATATATCAAAATATCAAGTTCAAGAGCTCTCAATGATTCTCTTGAAGATCCAAAGGTGTTCTTGAAGATCCACAACATTCAAGCTGAGTTCGTCGAGAAGTTCAAGCAACATAGGGTTTGATTCGGGAAAAAGTTCTCAAATCCTCGAGTCAACTTTATTCAAGTCCAAATCCGTCTTCTAGAAAGATTGAAGACGCAAGTCCTCCAAGAAGTTGTCCTCAATCAAATCAAGTCCTAACGTTTAATTCGGAAATCAAGTCATTCGACCTCCCAATTAACGTTAGACAAATTCAAGCTCAAGCCTGAAGAAGATCCAACCGTCAAATCCGGCTTCGAAGATCCAATCCAAATTCAAGAAGAGAAGAATCAGAGGAGATAATAGAGATTGTACCCGCAATATCGTTTGATTGAAATATATTTAAGTTGTACAAAATTTTTATGTTTTTCATAAAATTTGTTGTTACAAATTTGGCACGCCCAGTGGGACTTTTCACAAAATTTGTTGTTACAAATTTGACACGCCCAGTGGGACTTTTCATAAAATTTGTTGTTACAAATTTCCACTGGGCGTGCCAAATTTGTAACAACAAATTTTATGGAAACATAAAACTTTTGTACAACTTGATTTATCTTGATCAAACGATATGCGGGTACAATCTCTATATGGAATCCTCTGATTCTTCCTTTCTTGGATCTTTAACTTGAATGTCATGGATCTTTAAGAACACCTGTGGATCTTCGAAAGAATTATTGGGAGTTAGTTGAATTGAGACTTTGATTTATGAGGTGTTGGATTTTTTTAGGTGTAATTTGTGGCATTGAGAAGAGCTTTATTTATAGGTGTAGGAGAGAGGGTATTGGAAAAGAAGACATCAATTTGATTGGTCGTTCTTGATTTGATATAATATCTTTCTTTATCCTAAGATTTGATATAATCTCTTTTCTAATCTTAAGATTTGACTTGGTGGGCAAGAAATAATAACATTATTAATTATATATCTTATTTATCATGTATTTATGTCCAAAAATAAATAAAGACATTAATTAATAAAATATTAAAATTTCGATGTCTACAGTTATATTTTATCATCATCTCAAATAACACTTTGAGAATAATTGTTATTTGGTCAATATTATCGATAACGCTTAATATAAAAAAAATTATTTGAAAAATTAATCACATAATGCTTGTTGTCGCACATGTTATCCAATTGAATTCTTTCGTAACACTTTATAATCTATAGGTCCTTAGGTAATATTGGCTCCAATAATGCTTAAAAGCGTTATCTATAGCGAAAAAAGTGTTATCTAAAGTTTTTTTGACGTAGAAATAAAATTAAATTAATTGATGTCGGTTTCAAAAATAAAAGGAAAAAAAACGTTTGATCATGTATCTCTACTAATTACTAACATTCATTTACATGTCATCTGGACTGGAATGTACTTTGAAAATATCATAAACTCGAAGGAAGCAAGAAATAAATTACTAAAAAATATTTATTAATTCAGACGCATGATCTATTCATATTACTATTTAGTCTATTTTGGAAAAATATGGAATATAGTTCTATATTATAACAAAACAATTTTATTAAAATTCAAATTAACCATTACTTATTTTATTATTTTCAAAAAGAATAATCAATTTCAATACACCAAAGTCAAATTTCTATCAGAACCACATGTCCTCTAAATTTTGGAAAATATTTTTTTTTTCAGTCCACTATAAAGATATATTAAATCTTTTAAGACTGTCGGTTCAAAAGTTAACCTTTTCACTCAAAAAAGTGCGAAAGAGATGCGAATAGACCCCATGATTGTTTGCCTATTAATTGCACAATTATCACATATTCATCGCGCAATATTTTCACATATTAACTTTTTCACTCTATAAAGTGTGAGGTTATGCGAATGGACCGCGTAATGATCATATATTCATCACACGATGTCTTTAGTACACTTTAATCTTTTCACTTCAAAAAGTGCAAATAGTTATGAGAATAGTGTTGCATATCGTGATATTTATTGCGTATTTCTCGCATATTAATCGCACAATGTTTTAACACTTTTTGGGTGAGAAAATTAACCTATGAATGAGGTACTGTGAAAAACTTAGAAAGACTATGAATGGGGTACTGTGAAAAACTTTGATAGTGGGTGAAAAAAAAAAAAAAACTATTTTCACTTAATTTCTATCAAACTTGTTCTCAAATCCATCAATTTTAAATTTCGGCAAGAACATCCACATGCGTTCTATATTTCGGAGAGCAATTTAAATTGTGACAAAGCTCTTAAAATAGAAACACTGACACAACAAACTAAACTGAGAAAACTCGATCGAGATAATATAAAATCCCGGAAATCATTTCATGTTATAAAGCACATGAAACCACACATTACAAAAGCATCAAAAACAGGAANAAAAAAAAAAAAAAGTAACAATAATCACGGGTCACTCATTTCACATGAGACATAATGTTTAAACCTGCACGAAGCCGGGCACGTAAGGCACGCCAGCGCCCTTGATCCACTCGTCCCCAGCAAACACTACTTGCGGGGTGAAGCTTTCTGCTATCTTGGGCGTGATCTTCTTAATCCCCTTCCACGTGACCCTCTTCCCTAGGTTCGACCCGGCCCCACGGTTCTGATACTCCCCATAGTACAGCGTGTCGAGCGCGAATGTCCCCATCCATGGAGACCACCCCTCGGGCGCTATGAACCCGTCAATGTTCGACTGCATAATAATGGTGCGCGAGAACTCCTTCCACGGCCTGCCCAGGTAAGCCGATAGTACCGGCTTCACTGCCAGGAAGCCAGGCTCGGCCACGATGTCACAGTTCTGGATGACTGTGACACCGAGGCTGCGCTTGTCCTTGCGGCCTTGGGCAGTCACCATGCACGCTTGGTTGTCCATCGGCTTCCGCACCACCAGTCGGCTGTTTTGGAACACGGCCACTGCATCACCGAAGATGAAGTCGATCGTGCCCGTGATCGTGCAGTCGCGGTAGTATTGGCGGTACGCGTGGGCGTAGAGCGTGTCTTGGTACCCATCCATGTGCACGTTGTAGAACACGGCCTTGTCGCCCGAAGCGCGGACTGCCACTGCCTGGTGCTTCTCGGGACCAGCCGTGTTCTCGATGCCGATGTCCTTGGCGAAGAACCCTTCGCCGTTCACCACTGCTCGCGTAAGGAATCGGGAAGTAAGCAACCATTTTACCGATTTTTCGCAAGTAGTCAGTGTGTAGTTTTTTTTGTATTTTTTATATTTGACAAAAATTCAATTTTGGTATGTTTACTTGTTTAAGTCCTTTTTTGATACACTAATTTTTTTCTCGTCAATTATAGTACGTTAAGTTGCAATTTATATCACTAATGGGACATTATATCCCAAAACTGGTTCATTATTTTTTAGGATTAATGTCCTAAAATGATACAAATTGCAACATAACATACTGTTTTTGATGAGTATTGTCTTAAAAATGATTCAAATTGCAGCATAACTTACTATTTTTGATAAGGAGTAAGTTAGTGTACCAAAATTGAAATTGTTCCTTTTTTGATATATTGCACTCGATTTTCACAAGTTATTATGTACTTTCTACAATTGTAAAAGTTACTAGGTAAATATGTTATCTACCTCATATTTTTCATTTTTCCCATTTTTTTCTTACCAAGGACGGCAGTGTGGAAGGTCTGGGTGCCGTCGGCGTAGTTCTTGCTGCCAGAGATGCGGGTCTTTGTGGGGCCGTCACCAATAATGGCAACATTGTTGACGTGGCGGGGGATGATGACGGTCTCCTTATATATGCCGGCCTTGACGTAGATGACAAATGTCGCGTTGCTCTTCTTAGGCAGGGTATTGAGGGCTGCTCCGATTGTCTTGTACTGCCCGCTACCGTCTTGGGCCACCACCGCGTTCGGCTTTAGGCTCGCAGGTGATGCAGCCATCAGTTTGCGGGCCTTGGAGTCCACGTACGAAGGCATAGCTCCTTGCGCTAGGAGCCTGCGGTTCGTGAAGCTACCCAAGTCGAGGGAAGATAAGATCGAGGAGAAATCCGTCACCATGGCCAGTCCATTGCTCAGAAGCTCGCCTGACGTCTTCAACAACTTCTTCATCTTCTCGCCCGTTTCACCTGCATACCAGTTAATATTATATATCCATTCGAAAACAGCACTCAATATTAATTGTTACGTAAATATTAGGAAAAATTTCAATCTTGGTCCGTTTACTTGTCTAAATTTTTTTCGTTATACTAACTTTCCCTTCATCAATAATAGTACATTATGTTACAGGTTTGTATCATTTTTCGGATATTAATCCCAAAAAAATTATGAACCATTTTCACGATAATGTCCCAGTACTGATACAAATTTCAACATAATGTTTTATTCTTGAGGGAAAAATTAGTAGGACTTTAGACAAGCAAACGGACCAAAATTGAATTTTTGCCTGTAATAATATAATTAATTATACCGGTGGTGTTCTCAAAGGCGTCGAGGCAGGTCTCGTGGTAGGTGATGGAGGCGCTAAGCCAGGTCTTAACGTCGTCGATGTAGTCTCCGACCTTGCTGACGTCAAAGTCGCTAACCTTTTCGAACGAGCGCCTGAGGTCCTCGATCGAGGTGTCGAGAGTCTCGTCGCAGACTTGGAGGGCGCCTTTGGTGCGCTCGTCCTCCGCGGCCTTCTTGAAGAGGTCCGAGTTCTTGATGGCGTCCTCGATGTTTTTCACAGTGGACTCAAAGGCGGCCTTGATCAGCTCCTTGGGGTCAGTGGAGTTGGCATTCGAAAGGCTCTCCTCGCACGTCTCCTTGTAGTCAGTCGGGGAACATATAGCGTGAACAGCCTTGGTGGAGGCAGAAATGCCGCCAGAGGCTGAGGCTGAGGAGTCAGAGGAGGTTTCGCCACCCTTTTTGGTGACACCGACGGCCACGGCCACGCACATGGCCACGAGGAGGATCGAGGCAAGCCCGGCAACGGCCACCTTCTTCTTGGAGTCGCTACCCATATTTTTTTTTCTCTTATTTTTATTTTTTTT
>BKCP01004738.1:1376820-1387623 GCA_008636005.1 Striga asiatica
AACAACCAAGAGGGTGGGGGATTAAGGACGAAACCCCAACCTGTATATAAAAAATACCCTAAATGTGCTGAGAAGTCACAAAACTACAAGTCCAATATCTGATATACATCAACTCAAACGAAACCAAAAACCAAAACCAAGATAAAAAAAAATACAAGAAACGACTGACAAATGCAACGAGAAATACAAAAATGACAGATCCTGGTTCGGAGAAAGTCTCGGCGAAAAAGTCAGCATCACAGTGTGGCAGATGCGCCAAAAAGTAAGACCGGCTACACAAATCTGAATGAAAGTATGTGTTGAAAGTATGTGTTGGAATTTTGAACTAACATCCCCTTCCTATATTACAATGTCTCCTACCTGTATATGTCTATTAACACCTAAGCAGCACCGAGAGTAATAATTTATTGAAATCACAAAAATAAATTCCTCAACAAAAAGCATCTCCATTTTCTAGCTTGCTTGGCCTTTTGTGCCCTCAAAACAGTCCATGCAAGTGAGCCAGATTTTCATATCGCCCAACAGTACACAGAAAATCAAATAATTTAAAAAGCTAAACTTAACCATTGGAAGGAGTTTAACTAATTATATTCCTCTCATTGATAGTATCGTATGCTGGGTATGTCAATGTTTGAAGATGAGCTAATTTTACACCCTTAGATTCAATCCTTCTGTGATGCTCTCAACCCTCCTTCTATATGCATAAATCAGAAAAAGGTCACAAATCATAACCTCTTTTGTCCAAATTATTACGAAGATCCTGGAAAATAAATTACCAATTGTGATAATTGAATTAGACCTTAACAACAAATACAAAAATTGCCTTTACAAGTAAAGAATACGACCCATTAATTAATTCACCATTAATCATGTACAGAGAAATAACAAAAAAGATGATTGTGGAATTAGATCACAATAACAACAATGTACAGATTGCATGAATCAAAGAATAAAGCACAATTCTGTACCCCAAAAAAAAAAAGAAAAAAAAAAGAATAAAGCACAATTAAGTGCACAGCTTTAACTAACAATAAACAATCAGTTGAATTAACCCCACATTGGATACATGAAACACTCTTCACTACTCATAGCACCACACGAACCTCCGAACCAATTCTCAAGCTTCCAAACCAAATCCTTGTCATCCATATCGAAACTTATGAGAGACCCCAAATTATCATCTTCCAAGTCCACGTCATCAACACTACTCTCCCACAAACCAACCGGATTACCATTCACCCAACAAACCCCATCGCTCGGAACAACCGAACCAACATCCATCCTCAAATTACCGGAATACCCCTGATCAGCCGGCCTACTTTGATCACCCAAAGTCGAGAGCAAGTAAGCCAATCCCCCTTCGTCCGGCCCAGGCCCATTACCCGATTCACCAAGCCCACGGCCCGGCCCACTCTTCCTCTTCTTCTTATTCTTCTTCCTCCTGAGAAGGCAAAGCACATAGTCCTTAAACTCCGCCTTCACTTGCCCCAACTTGCAGTCCGGAACCGTATACTCCTTCAGAAACCACTCCCCGAAAAAATCGGCGCTCGAGCAGCACTCTTTCCTCGCCACGTAACGGAAAGTCCGCTTGTGGCCCAATAACTCGCCACGCTCGCCGTGGATGAACGCGCGCTGGCCCTTGTTCGACCACGTGCCGTTCCCGATGTTGCGTGAAAACCGCTGATTATTACTATTATTATTGTTTTTGGCGATTCTCTTGAGGCGCGTGTAGAAATAGCGCTCTTGGTGTTCGTCCTCGGGGGAGAAGAACTCCCAGGGCTCCTTTTCGCCGAAGAGGTCGGCGGTGGATATGATGAGATGGTCGCCGGCGATTGGGTTTCCGGTGACGGCGCCGATGAGGTAGCGGCAGCACTCTTCGTCGGTTGGGTGGAATCGCACTCCCATTGGGTAATTATCGACTGGCGCCGCCATGGAGTTTTTTTTGCCTGCGATCGGTTCTTTCGAATTAATTGGAGTTGTTAAACCTAAGAAGAAGAAAGAGAAGTTGTGAGAATTGAGTTGAGCCTTTTTCCAAAATCGAAGTGTGTATGTATATTTATATGTATGTATTGTCCGATGTCGGTGCGGTTTAGAAATTATCAGACCGTTGGTATTTTAGGGTTAATTTTGGTAATCGGCCGATTGAGCCGTTTTCGTTCTTGGTTTGAAAGTCGACACGAAATAGGAATGAGTTGTTATTTATTATAATAATTGGTTTAATTTAAATGAACATGATTAGTATGTATTTATTTGTTTATTATCTATAGTTTAATTTGAATTATACAAATATAGTAGTGTTATTTTGGATTAAAAAATTATTTTATGGATTTTACATAGTACGAATGTATATAATATAAACTCATTTATGATAATTTTTTTTCTTGTATTTTGTTCTCGTGAATCAGGTGACTAGGCGTAAAAGAAGTAATTAACACATGTCATTTTGTGTTTATCAAATTCATTTGTTGGATATTATTTTGATTTGTTTCCTTTTTTATAAGGAAGCAATAAAGATGGAAGGTCTTAAAATCCAGATATTATATATATATAAATGTTAATTTTACGAATTATGTTCTAATTATACATATAAGACTTCTAAAATTTAGTGCCGTTGGATAAAAATCATTGTAACGATATTTAATAATATGAATGTGTATTAAAAAGTCGTTTAAAAGAAAAATATATTCTGTATTTTGTTTATGAGAATCAGGTGACAAGGCGTTAAAGAAGTATTTAACACATTTCATTTAGCCTAAGCACAAGTTTGAACTAATTAACTTAACTAGTATTCTACTATGTGCATTTGCACAAATATTAAAGTACTATAAATTATTTGTATGCATATAATATTAAAATTATATGTTAAATGATGGTATTATATTTTAAACATAGAGAGTTATAAGTTATATTTATGCATATAATATTAAAATTGTAAGTTAAATAATAATATTGATTTTTTAAACTTTGCTCATTGGTTAAAATAAATAGTACATAACGATTCGAATGCATACGAATCACTATATAGATTGAATAAAATATAATAAATAATGTAATTTTTATAATTTTGAGGGATCATGATCAATTAATTAGCTGAAAAATATTAAATTTATTATAACAATTGCTTATGCAGTTTTAAAGAATTTTTATAACATTAAAATAAATTAATTTATGTAAAAAACAATCCCTTAACCATATAAAAAAATATAATAGTGATTTTAGAATAAATAACTTGAACATATTTTTTTACAATTAATATAATCTTTTATGTTTATGTAACTTTCCTATATCATTCAATGTAAAATATAATTATTAATTTTAACAACTATTATAAGATTCAATAAAAAATATAAATATTACTCAATTAATATAAGATGTAACGTTTTTTATCTTAATTAACCCAAAGAAAAAGTGCAATGAAATATTTTATCATTAATGGAATATGGTGGATTAATATCACATATGTAAAATTTATTAGATTTTATTTTATAGGTTTTAATGATTTGCCACGTAGGTACTATTAATTATTAGGTTTTATTAATTAGGTTTTATTTAATGATTTGGTAGCAATTATATATACTAGTATTCGACCATGTGCATTTGCATAGATGTAAATAAAGTATTATAAGTTATTTGTAGGCATATAATTTAAAAATTATAAATTATATAATAATATTAATTTTCAAACTTAGAGCCTTATAAGTTATATTTATGCATATAATGATAATATTATAAGTTAGATAAATTTATTATGTTTTTAATTTCGATCATTAGTCAAAATATATAGTACATAACGATTTAATTGCATATGAATCACTGCATTAATTGCATAAAATATAATAAATAATTTAATTTTATAATAAATAATAAAATAAATAATAAAATATAATTATTATGACCAATTAATTAGCTAAAAAATATTAAATTATTATTACAATTGCATATGTGATTTTAAGAAATTTTACTACGACATTAAAATAAATTAACTGATTTAAAAAATAATCGCTAACTCAGATAAAAAAATATAATATTAATTTTAGAATAAATAAATTAAACAAAAAATTTTACAATATAATGTTTTATGTTTATGTAACTTCCATATATCATTTGGTGTAAAATTTACTTATTAATTCTAATAATAACAATTGTATGATACAATAAAAAATATAATTATTAGTCAATTAATATAAAATGTAACGTTTTTGTCTTTATTAATCGAAAAAAGTCCAACTAAATCTTTTATCATTAATGGGATATGGTGAATTAATGTAATAATAATAATAATAATAATAATAATAATAATAATAATAATAATAATAATAATGGATTGTAACCGTTATTATACTAGAAAAGTGCCATGTAGGTAAAATTAAATAGATTTTATTTATTAGGTAAAATTTATTGCTTAGCTAACAATTATATATATAGATATATAGATTATCCCGACAAGTCTTCTTTTAAACTACACAGTAATTAGGCAACTTAAACGATTCTAACAAATATATAAACTTTAATACTCAAATGTTATAATTTAAACAAACAAATTCAAACAAATATGACAATTATAATATAAATATGTAGCTTTTGTAGTAACTAGTAAAGTTCACGTGTAATATATAATTTGCATTTTTTTATGATTTAAAATTATGTTTTTTTATCTTTATATAGTTTATTTGTTTTTTCAATTATAATTTTTATTTAATAAAACAAAACAAGTCCATTAAATAATGAATAAGGTGAAATATATCAAAATTTAAACATAATTTTCATATAATTTTAATATTTAAATATAAAAGAATACATGAAAAAAAGTTCTATACAAACTTTCATTTTTGTAATTACTATTGTTTATTTATTTATTTATTTTTTCCGAAACGATAGATAATTTTATAAATCAAAATGCACAAATGTGCGAATACCCAGCAGCCAACGGTTGAATACACAACAGCCAACAGCTGAAAAAGGCGGAGGATAGGTCAGAAGCCCGCCTAGAATTCCGACTAGCAACGCTAGAATAAAAAACACACTCACAACTAAACTAACCAACAACACAAACAACTAGAACAACTTCAAGGACCCCAATAGGGTAATACCTTAGTGTCGGACCTCAACGAAGTAATAAGTTTGACACTCGGGCTTACAGGGGCCAACGGCCTAAACCAAAAACACAAAACACAAACAATCACTACTGCCAAGACAACACATACAACACAAAACAGACGCAACAACAAAAGCACAAAACATATAACTCCCTTCCCCAGCAAAAGAATGGATCAAAACCAGTAGAGAACCAATCAATCCAAGAAAGAACCGAGACCGATGCTCAACTTCCGAAATTGCTGCCGAACGCCTATACAGAAGCTAAACCGAGATCTCGAGACTAACCCGAATCAACCCACCTTCGACCGAGAGTACGACCAGCCAGCTCCCTGCAACAACCCTACATTAGCTCGCCTAACACCACTAGCCAAAATAAAAGGCGCCGGACCCACCCAGTCCCCAACACCAGAGAACTGGAGGGAATGAGAGATAGCTAATCCTGCTACTCCCGCACCCCGACGAGTGACGTCGCAGACGCCGGAGTCCCGATCCGCCCGCCGACCAACACGCCTCCCAACACCACCGCAGTCTGCTGATATCTCAAGCTCGAGCACCAAAATCCATACCCAGAAACCCAGCCTGAAATCGACCGATGAGCCTCCGAGTGCCGACCCAATGAAATTGATGGTGAACCATCCAATCGAAGACCGTTGGCGTTATCAGAGGGAGACCACCCGCCTCTGACCAAGGACCACCACCGCAGTCGCTCTTTGCCGACGACCAAGGGCAGAGCTCTCATTGAAACAGCTTTTGCAGCAAAATCGAAGAGTCACATTATCGGGGGCGGCTGAGCGGTCGTGGATGACCACTGGCCCAATAAATGCTTTTTTTTTTTTTTTTTTTTACCAAACGGCAATTATATTATTAACTTATTGAAATCAGGCACAGCTGCACTAGACGAAAGCAGACACAACTACACTAAACGAAACAAAACAACAAAATTAAAAACCAAAAGCAACTCACACCTAATAAACAAATATAGAAGATATGACCTCCCCTACACCTAACAAACTTAACGCTCGGCCATCCGAGACTGCACACGAGCCTGATCCACTAGCAATGAGATCTCACGAAGCCACAAATCAGAAACTCGAGCCAGAAAACTGCGGTCACTGAAGTCGCTTAGTCGGATCTGAAGAAGAGTCTGCTCTCAAATCAAATTTGGTCTCTGAAAAACCATCCACACTAGGGGAGGGGAGAGGGAGCCGCCGCGAGGACACCAACATGCCTCGCCGAAGTACTCGAAAGAAGGATCGAATGGACGGTAGGCCGCACCCAATGACCCAGAACTTGATAAACACAACCCCAGATGAAGCGACGATCAGTACCTCCACGAGGCTGTGGTATAACACTAAAGGCCAGCAGTCTCGACCTTGGCCGGGAAGATGATTGGGCGGCGAAAACAACTCAGTCCCGGCGGGAGCGAGTGTTCCACGTCCAGATCTCCCACAATCCTCGGAAGAGACGGAGAAATACCACATCCCCGACTCGACGAACCCCAACTCCGGCAGGTCGGCGATGAGTCTGAAGATGAAGGGCGGGAGCGATATTTACAGAGGTGGAAAAAGGATTTGGGGAGGTTTTTTTTTCTTTTGGGAGGTGGAACGACAGAGGAATTTCTAGTTTCATACATGTCTAATAAATGACTATATTGCTATAAAAACACTTAATTGTAGAAAATGTCCACTAACTAATAAAACTCGAGTATAACATGCCTGAAAATGTAAATTTAGGCAAAACTACTATTAACTAATTGCAGAAAATTAGGAAATAGATGTTTAATAACATGCGTGTTTGGGTATAATATATGTAATTTGATTGGCTAGTGGATTTTCGTACAATTGCAAATTTATTGAGAAAAATTGTCATATATATATAGAGAGAGAAAGGATTATATGAGAATGACTTTTAATGCAAGAAATGAGAATGATCCTGGATCATTGGATCGATCAAACTAATGGACACGATCAAGTCAAAACTTAATTAATCACAGTCAAATATGAGTGGCATTTTCGCAAATAATTGCACACAACATGGTCAATTATAAAAATTAGACCACTAGTGGGGGTAAATCAGGCATTATACACTGCAAGTAGACCCCACCACTAACACCACCAACCTACCCCTCTCCCTCTCTCTCACATAAACACACACAGCACACACTTACACACAGAAAACACCATACCCGACACACACAGACACACACACAATCTGGATGGAGCCGACACTGTCAACCGCACCGCTGTCGCCGGACGCCAACGGCGTTGCCGCCGCAAGCCTCACCGGCCTCATCGCCGCCGACACCAGCCCGATGCCGTCGATGTGGAAAGCTTTCAGATTCCGATGCACCAAGTGACCTGTGTGGTCGACCCCGACCGGCGACTGTGTGGTCGTCCTCGCCCAACCGCCGTCCATCGCCGCCTGCCGCCATAACTCCACCGCATCGCCGTCGTCGGGCATATATTCTCAATTGCTGACCTTGATGCTCAGATCCGACAACGAGAGGAAGGTCGCCACTTCCGGCTACACCAGTCGGCGATCCTTCAGCGCGTTTATCACAGCTCCCGCAACCGCGTCACCACCGCCGTCCTTTCTCGTACCCGCACAAAGACGGCTCCACAACCCTGATTCGCCGTCAACCATTCCTGGACGACTTCGGTGGCCCAAAAACACCGATTTGGGCTCGAGCCTGCGGCGGCGACCTTTCCGGAGAGGATGCAAATCGATTAATATGAGTTGAATTGGGGGTGTGAAATTGTACTGAAGGTCTGAATTGATTGTGGTTCTTTTATGAAAATTAGATGAAGGATGGGGATTAATTTGCAATTTAAATAACCTTTATTATAATATACTTTAAGTAATGAGTTAAATAGTTATACTATATTATTAATAATTTAATATATATAAAATATTGATAAGCATATTTTAAAAAATAAAGTCGACAATGAAATAACATAAACGAAGTTTTAAAATTAAAAAAAAGCTAATCGAACCGACATATAAAATTTCGAATCGAAAAAAATTTTAATCCGTCAAGTTTGATTGAATGTGTGCAGTCTGAGACACACTAATGTGCAATTTAATTAACACTATTGTGCAAGACTTTAGTCGCTAACGTGCAGTCCGACATTCATTAACGTGCGATTCGTCTAACAATTTGGTGCACGGTGTCAGTATGTATTGTGCAAATTGAACCAACTGAACATTTATCCCAATCAAATTGAAAATGAACATAATTAATTGGTTTATTTGGTTTGGTTAACCGAATTATTCTAAATTATCTAAATAATTTGTTAACCATATTAAAATTATTTTTAATATGTTAAGAATTTTATTTATTATTTTTATATTATTTTTGGTTGAAAAAAAAAGTTTGGTTGGTTTCATTCTCTATTCATACAATCTTATAGTCGTGATAAAGTGCAGGGTTTTATTTTATAAAGTGTAATGTATTGTTTTACAAAGTGTAACGTGTTGATGTATAAAGTACACTTGTGCAGAGTTTTGACCGGGGTTATCGACGTTAATGGTGGAGTGCTGTGATAAAGTGCAGCGTGTTGTTTTATAAAGTGCAAAATGTTGTCTTATAAAGTGCAACGTATTGATATATAAAATGCACTACCTATAATTGTATTGAATTAATCGGTTTAATCGATTCGTTACTCGATTTACCCTAAATCCCTGAGATGGTTCGTGATTTATTGTAAAAATATATTTTGTACGTTAATATTTTTTCATCGTTGTATTTGACTGAATATAACATATATTTAAATAAATTATATAGAAAATATATTTTTTTTATATAGTACGATTGTTGTGTTATTTCGTTTTTTTTTTAAATTGTAAAGTCGAAACCAAAATAACCAAAATTTTAAAAGTAAACACATATTTGAACTTTAGTATACAAATTTGAAAGGGATAAGTTAGTTATGTTTCGATTGCTATATGGTGCAGTCCGACAGTCATTGATGTGCAATGTGATAGTCGTTAATGTGCATCTCGTAGTACACTCACGTCGCATATATATTTAATGTGAATATACACGTTACATTGTAAATTTATAATTAATACATACTTATTAAATGTTCTATAAATTACACATGTGACACATGTACCAAAATGTAAATATAATCAAAATTTATTAAATTGCAATCATGCCCCTTTGAATTGTTTAATTTTTCCATTGAAGCCCTAATTCCCAAATCCTGTCTTCTTCTTCCCCATCACCTCACCGCCGCCGCTCAGCCATCTCCGGCGGGGTAATCCGACGTCGACGTGTTCATCGGCCTCAGTCCTTCCTCCCGAGCTTCTCCCGCCGCTACCCGAGCTCCGGCAAAAACTTCCAGAGGGATTGGGTGAAATCGGCCGCCGTCTGAAATGAATGGATACGACGGCGGTAGAGCTCCATATGATGGACCAAAGGCGTCGAAGTGTGCGTGTGGCTGCAAGCTCGACGACGGCCGATGTAGAGATCCCGACGACGTGCGGCAACCAGTAATCAGAAGTCCTAAATTCGAGGCTGAAGTTGATGCCGGCAGTTCATCGGACCTCCATCGCATACGCGGCGCGGCGGCTTGGAGGAGGTGTTGTGACGCTTAGCCGTCGTCAGGCATGGCGTCGCCGAAAAATTGGGCGGTGGTGGCTAGTGGTCCCGTCGGCCGTATGTATTTGTGTGTAATGTGTGTGTGTTGACCGATTTGTGTGTGTGTGTGTGTGTATCAGTGAGAGAGAGAAAGAGAGGGGGTGGGTGACTTGTAGGTAGGGCAAAATTACAAAAATGATACACTAAATTGGGCGTTGTCAACAAAAGAGACAGTTTGTTGTCCCTTACGGAAAAGATACACTTAGTTAGCTTTTTTCACGAAAAAGATACAAATTTACAAAAACGATACACTAAGTGTATCGTTTATGCCTGACTTTGGATTGCTTATGCCCGACTTAGTGTATCATTTTTGTAAATTTGTATCTTTTTCGTGCAAAAAGCCAACTAAGTGTATCTTTTCCGTGAGGGACAACAAATTGTCTCTTTTGTTGACAACGCCCAACTTAGTGTATCATTTTTGTAAATTACAGGGTATGGGGAAGGGGAAATGATTTAATTGGGGTGGGGTCCACATTAGTTGTGGATGTTTGGTGTGTAAGTAAATGTCTATATTACTCTTAATAATGTTATAATTTTGAGTTTTTTTTTTTTAGCCACTAGATCATGTGATCCAATGACTACGGTTTATTCTTATTTTTCGCAGTAAGAGTCATTCTCACAGGAGCGTGACCCTATATATATATATATAAAATACTAAATAAGTTTTGCAATTTTATCCTTTTTTTATGTTAAATACTTAACACGTTATTTGCGGAAGACGACTCAATAGCGTTTTTTTATTCTCTAAAATAGTTATTATTAATTTTTTTCCTTTTAGTGGATAGCTTTTCATACTCTTCAATTTGCTCTCATCCGCTTTGAGTAATTTCTAATTAGTGGAGTATTTCTAGAAGGAGATGTAAATCCCAATCAGTGGAAGATACTCTGTTGAAGCTGAGAGATGTTCTTCTGAGAAGGTCTGAGAATGGAGGGCATGCAAAAGGTGATCATCTAGTGTATAGACAAGCATCTGTTCAAACTGATTTCTGGGAAAGGAAAACCGGCTTGGAGCATCATGGTTATTGTTGAAGATATTTGTGCTCTCTTGGCTTTTTTTTTTTTTC
>BKCP01004738.1:1387672-1447037 GCA_008636005.1 Striga asiatica
ACAAACGAGATTCAATATTTTTATTAAAAAATTTAAAAAAGGTTAAAAATAAGGCTTAATTGCAAATAAAACCATGACCTTTTCGAAATTTGCAATTTTATGCACCACTTTTAAAGTTGGCAAATATATAAATCACTTTCATTTTTCTTGGCAACTAGTACTGACCCGTGCGACGCACGGCTGGTATATTTTCCTGAAACTTTTAAATATTAACATTAAATTTAATGCACTTTGTAGTTATGTAACAAATGTAAAATAGAGAAAAACAAATTAAAAACTTCATAAATTAGTAAACACTTCTTTGTGCACAATGTTTAGGGTCTGATTTGGCCACACGTCATTGTCATTACAGACTAATATTTTCAATCCAATTCGATTTGTGACGCGAGAGGCGGCAACATATAATTGACCATGACTGAACACCGGCTTCTTAAGAAATAAACCAACATGCGATAACGACTGTCCTTGGCTCTTGTTGATAGTCATGGCATAAGAAACCATAAGAGGAAATTGTTGCCTCAGAAATTTGAAAGGAATTTTGACATCAAAAGGAGTAATAGCCATTCTAGGAATCAACACCTTCTCGCCTTCGTGATCCCCAGTGAGTATCTTACACTCAAGAACATGAGCGGATAGTTTTGTCACAACCAACCGCGTCCCATTACATAAACCCATAGAATGATCCATATTTCGCAACAACATGACGGGAGTTCCAATCTTCAAATGCAACTGATGATTTGGAATTCCAGAACATTTGATACTATTCAAGAACTCAGGCGTATGGATATCAGAAAGAAAATCATTATTATTATTCGACTTGCAAGTACTGTCGGAACTTAAGTACGTATTACCTTCTGATAAATTCAACGACGTCATGTATTCATTGACGGACTCAACAACGTCCAACGTCGGTGCTAATATTGCCCCGTCCTTCAAATAACTGGGATCATCGGTCATCTGCTTAAACATTGGATATGTGCTCTCTACAATTTGAGCAATCGGATCATTAGATGGTTTAAGCAATATATCCTCAGGTACATCAATCATTGCACAACCATCATTTGACCCTCCTATAGTTCCATCCCCAATGCTCGCAATCCATTCAGCAAACCGAGCAACCTCTTCACGTTCCTCAGAATCTTTAAGGCTCCGAAGGCGCATGTTTTTTGTAAGCCTGAGCACAGTACAACTCCTCCAGATGTCAGAAGCATTAATCGCAGCATTCACTATGTCCTGACGACTACCCTTGGGAATTACAAGAAGAATTTGCCGAAAATCTCCCCCCAAAACAACTGATTTTCCTCCAAATGGTTTTTACTTGTTAGCAGGATCAATTGCCCCCATAATATCTTGCAACGATGTCTGAACAGCTTCGAAGCAATGCTTGTGCATCATTGGAGCCTCATCTCAGATTATCAAAGAAGAACGTATTATCAATTTCGCAAGAGGGCTTCCCTGATTGATATTTCAAGAAGAGTCCTGGCGAGGATTCAATGGTATGCCAAATCGAGAATGAGCAGTTCGTCCACCAGGTAACAAAAGTGATGCTATTCCGCTCGATACGAAACACAACACTATACCACCTTTGGATCTTGGCCCAGTAGATAACGTACTCCACAAATATGTTTTTCCCGTTCCACCATAGCCATATACAAAAAAAACTCCGCCTTGACCAGAATCCACGGACGACATAATTGTTGAGTAGACTCATTTCTATTCGTCAGGCGTTTTTTCAAGAAGCACAGCATGTTCGATCATAGTTCAACTCATCCAAAAGCAGACGATTTGAATTTGATTGCATACTGTCGCTATCAGGAAATGGCATAGTAGAATAATCACTAAGACTTGCTCCACGCCGTCGCAATAAATACTCGATCTCAGCAAGGGCTAGATTCTGGATTTGCTCTTCTATAAGCAACAAACCTAAATATTCAAAAAAGATAATTTAGCATCACAAAAATTGAAAACAATATAAATTTGTATATCAAAATCCAAGGCACATCATATTTAGAATATAATATCACTAATATAATAATATACCATCATTGTTGAAGAGTCGCCGTTTTCTGTAAAGAATGTCATCCGACAAAGATTGCCAACATCTTGTCCATACCTCCTCAGGTCTACCAAACGAACCAGAAACCAACAACGATGCGAACATGCGTCTTAGAGAGGCTGCGGATGCCCACTGACTTGCTTCGGCGATGCCGTCTATGTACTCTCTATCATCCTCCAACAAACCCCTTTCATAGCAATCATCTCGATATGTAATATACTGAGTCTCTCCAACCTTCATGTAGTCCTCATGACACGTTGCACCGCGAACAACATCTAACAAACACCTCAAATAGAAATCATCTCTACAACCAGGAGGTACATACCTGACCGCGCGTCGCGACACGATCAAAATATAATATTTATTTTCCTTAACCGACTTCTACCAACTAGCAGTAGTAGTGAGCAAGGGTCGAACCCACAGGGAGTGTGGAATTTAGTTGTAATTATTCTCTTTAATTGAAATCATGGAACTACTAATAAAAAGGGGGGTTTTGATATAAATTAATTAACTACTAGAAATATGAATAATATAATGAAATCAAATGCAGCAAATAAAAATGGTTATCAAATAAATGGGGAAATATCTAGTCCACGGTTCCGTCTACACCCTCGATTGACTCGTCTAATTAATTTTAGTATCAGATTTCGCTATCTCCTAGAATTACTACCCCTAGGTAACGACACGGTCTGTTACCCGAATTTTTCCTTATTTTTAATTTAACCGCGAGACGCTCGACGATTAAACCTGACTTTTTGTACAGTCCAGAAAAACGTTTTCAAGATTTAATACAATTAGCCGCTTTACGATTTAGAAAATTAGGCTAGACTAATTAGTGAACTCAACCGCGTTCGTTCACTTAATTAGGCCGTGTTATCCCCGGTAGTTACCATCTTCCGGTTACCTCTTATGAATTAAACACAACAACAATTACGGATTGCAGGCCTAATTCAGATGTAGATATGAAAAGCCTAATCTAGGTGATCAATCTAAACTAGACTAACACATCATGGTTAATTATTCAAAATAACACAAGCAATTCCAAAAAGATATTGAATTCATCAACCAAATAATCAATCAAAACATAGTCATTCGTAGGGTTCGACTTCCCCGGGACTAGAATAAAGAAACTACTCGTTCATAGTGTTCAAAAACATAATCAAAGAATTTAATTACACAAGAAAGAAATAAAGAAAAGAGAATAAAAGTCTTCTCTGAGGCCCGTTGTCTCTGTTCAGTTGCTGTCAATCGCGATCTCCTCCCTTAGGTCTCGCAGCCGCAAGAAAATATGTTCCCAGGTCAAAAAGAATCCCTTCTCTCCTTCACGCAAGTCTAATATATATTCCATATTTTTGCCAAAGTCCTTCTTTTTTCTGTACTCCTGGTCAAAGTAGTCCTCCTAACTTAGGCCCACTCAACTTTAATGCTCGCAGCCCAATTGGATTAATTCTCCTGCCATATACGTAAAATACATGGGCCTATTGAGACAATATGGCCGCTGCTGATCAGTACGGGGGTGGCTGGGTCAGTACGGGACGACCCCGTACTCGCTGATAATACCACTTCGTCCTTCTTCCGAATATCCACACCTCTTCGTGCAACAAAATAGCTCCAAAAGTACTGAAAATCACTCAAAAATTCATCAAGGCACGAGAGTTGATAATAATATCAAATAAGTCGAAAGATGCACAAATGTGAAGAATTAAACGTGCACAAATGCAACCTTAGACCATTAATATAAGCACGATTTCCGACGAATCAATACCGCAGACGACCTACAGATGGTTGGTCTTCATTTTTCCTAGGAGTCCACTCGCGGGTTGTTTTATTTCAAACGAATTTTGACGGAGCCTCAACATAAGTTAATTCTCTTGCTGCCGGATATATTTTGTTGGCCTCAAACCACGCAAGAAACTGGCTATCCTCTATAGAGGGTTTATCGAGAACATATTGAAGATTACCATCATCGTCAAAATAAACTTGATGCTTTCCTTTCAAATGAAAACTCAACCGCTGAACAGGAGGTTTTTTGTATTGCAACTCATAACCCAACAGACGCCAGACAGCCTCACATGAAGAAATGTACCTGCAATCATAGTACATGTTGATCTCATCTAAAGGTTTTTCAGGTTCCCTCTCAGCTGACGTTTGATAGAAAGATTCCGTCACACGGTCGTGGCCTTTGTTGACATATTTGAAGAGGTACTTTATTGATCGTGATTGATTGCACCACTCCACGTTGATGTGAGCTCCGAACTTCATTAAAAGACCACGGATATGAGGCACGACATATCCATTGTGGACAACAACACCATTTTTGTCAATAGACCTCCCATCATCACGTCGTCTATACCGAGGATAACCTTCATCATCAACAGTGGTTGATTCGACAAACTGTTTTGGAAAACGCTTGCTGCATTTACCATCAACCATACACGGCGAACCTTTTCGTACCAAACCACATGGCCCGTGAATCATGTGCTCCTTTACTGCTTCATAATACAAAGGATCATATAGTTCATCTGGTATCTCAGCTGATATGATTCTGTCAATGTCGGAAGGATTAGAGAACTTGTTCTCCTTAGATAAAAACAGAAGTATATGAGCATGGGGAAATCCACGTTTTTTAAACTCAATTGTGTAGACATTTGCACAAGAAATGATGTATCAAAATCATTATTACTCGAATAACTTAAAGATTGTTAAAGGTCGAATTAAGCAGTCTAGATAAAATAAATTATTATAAGATAACTGCTATGAAATAATATCTCACCTGCAATCACCTTGCCAAATATCTCCTTCGTACGGAAATCCCTAATCATTTCTTTGAGTTTTGATCTAAAGACCCTACAGACAATATCCAGTCGATCCTCTGGGCGTAAGTTACTCGGTTCAAGAAATCGAACAGTCTCCGGCCATTTTGGATTGCAGGTGAAAGTAATAAACAGATCAGGATAACCGACCCATCTGCAAATAGCCATTGCATCTTGATAATTCTGAATCATATTCCGAGCACCACCAGTGGAAGAAGAAGGAACGATAACCCTCTTTCCTCTGGAACTGGGGTCCGTGGTGCCACGCATAACGACATTGACCAAACCGTTATAAATGTCACAATGGATTTTCTTTTGATTGAATCGAATATATCGCAGCCTCGATGATTCAACCAAGGTATAAGCATCAACAATAAACTATTGGTACAGTCTTCTTGCTGAAACAATAGTAGCCGGTTCATGGTCCCTATCATGCATCCTGAAAGCAAAATACTCCCAAACACTCACATGTTTTCATCCGTCTTCACTTGTATTTTTTCCTTCAACGAAGAGTATGTATTCTCGGTAACCATCCTCACCATAAGGCAACAACAGAGGATATTGTAGTGCCAAATATGAAGCGTTGAGCTCATTTATACGCTTTAGAAGACCGCTTTTCATTTCAACCAACAACCAACACAACAAGTTCAGAACTGGTTGGCAGGTTATACAGTCTAGCATCGTTATATCTCCGTCCAATCAGACGAACTCTAACATTAGCCTCTCCGAGCTCCTGCATTCTATCTCTCGCCATACGAAATGATTTAACCAATTCATTATTTTGGTCTAGCATCTGTTTCAAACCAGCAACAATACCCTCGTGCAATTTGGTACCATCAGATCCTTTCCTGCCGCATAGATAAAATACAACCGTAATTCAACACAAATAAATTTAATTAATTTTAAACATTTTATATAAGATATATTTATAAACTCCAATATATATATATATGAACAATAAATAACTAAATGACGTAATAAAAAGGATATTAATCATTATTTCAGAAAATAATGTACCTCACAGCATTAATTCTGTTGGAGACTTCATTTTCAGTATCGTATATGTACAATTGTGCAACCTTTGGAGTAGAACCTTCGGTCGGAAGCAAACTTCCAATCAAATGATAGTTCTGTCCGTGCAACGCAAAAACAGGTGGTCCTAACCCCTTATTGATATCCGAATCAATTTTACCGCCCATTGAAGTGAAACCAAACATGCTGTTGTAAGATCTTATATTTTCTTGAAAATGTTTGCTCATGTGTCCATCCCCATAAAGCAAATCTTTCAACAATTGAGGAGGATCTCGTACAGAAGGAAGCTCTACTAATCCATTAAGACAACAACCAGAGTAATCCGGACAAAGAGGTTTTGTACGATAAGATTTTCTTTCATCGTACCAAAACTTTGCTCCGCAATGTTTACAGCAGTAGGTTGCATCTCCCATGTCCAAGTATTCTACAATTAAAAAAATAAGATAAATTTATTATACATGATATATAATAACACGATAATATTTGAATAATATTTCTATTTAAAGAATAATATAACCAGAGTTTCTTGATGTTGAGCCAATAATCTTTCTAGGACGACCACGCTTTTTCTTTTCAACAGTGGGTTGAATGGGATCATTTTGAGTTAAATCGATTACAGCACTCGCACTTGGTACAGAACATGCTTTGTACCGCTTAGAAACAAAATCGTGATAGGTGGAGTAATAATTGTATTTTCCTTTTCATCGTCACTCAAAATATCTATGACAATGCTTTCCGATCCAAGAATATTTGAATTCTTCGATCTTTTATCACGAATGGTAGACTGACCTGTATATTTAAATAATAATATAAAATTACACATTAAAATATCATAAAATATATTATCAGAAATATTGATTAATATTTATAAACTGAAATATAATTGTAATACCATTTGTAATATCAGAGAACGACATAGGATTTGAAGCATTTGATAAACTTCCCGATCCTATAATCATTCGATGTTTAGTAACCGTTGTTCCAGTGCGAATATCGGAATCCATAGTACCTAGTCAAAATAAGATGATTCCAATATTATTTTCAAATTATTAAAATATGTGTACTAAATTGTAAAAAAAATTATAAGATGAATCACTACAATAATCAACATATATAAATTGTATAAAGTATAAAGCATATAAAGATGTTGAAATATTGGGATAATTAATTAATTAGATAACAAAATTATACTACAAAATCAGCCCAACATTAGACATATTGAAATATTGTTTGGGCTGCACATCACTTTGGGTTAAAAAACAAATATAATCAGATAAGTTTTGTAAAGGAAAGGCCCATTTGGTTCATTTGTTTTGGCCCAGTCGGATTCATTGAATTAGGCCCAACATCCCTAAAGCTTATGATCCAACGGTTAGAATTGTTACAGTTGGAACGATCGAATGGCTACAATTGGTTTGATAATGCTATAAAACGATAAAGTTGATGAGTAGGGTTTCCCATTTCTTCACCGCACCGGTCGCAGACATTATCTTCTTTTCTCTCGAAATTTTCCGACACAACACATTCTGATCTTAATAAAAAAAAATTCGACAGCTAGTTTGTCAATTTCCATTCAAAATCCGAAATTGTAGTAAGATCTGTCTGATGTAGATCGGCCCAAAAAGTTTTCATTTTTAGGGGCATGCATTTCTTATTACCGAACAGAAATTTTAAAAATTTTCGGGCTTCAAAGTTCTTGTCTCAACAATCAAGATGTTTCTATGTTACGTCGGCCGTTGGGGTTCCAGCCATCGAAGAAATAGATCGGTAACTATTCGAAGGTCTGTTTTTTTTTTTCTTTTTTGCTAAATCGACCATTAATATAACTTGTACTTCATAGATCTCTCTTAATCTATACTCGTTTTCCGATATGTGTAAAAGCCCAGAAATTATAGCCTTTCAGTTTCAAAAATGAAATTATAGTAGATCTAAGTCTGATATATGTACAATCATAGAATCATTTGCTTTTTTCGGGGTTCTCATTTGTTATTTCTAACTATTTTCGTATCGAGGATCATGAAATCGATCGGGAACTACATAAAAGTTTTGTAATTTTTTGGTATTTTGATTTTTTTTGTAAATAGACCAATAATTTCATTTGTTGTTGATAGATCTATCATATATTATTTTCCAATTTCAGATCTGTCTAAAATTATGTTTATTTTCTCAGTATTTTTTACTGAAAATTCAAAATTTTATCCGATTTGACGAAAATGGTTTTTCTTCTGCTTTTGCAGATCTTTAATTTGTATTTTGTTTCATATCTTTGTTTGAGCACAACGTACGATTAGAAGAGGAATTTGATGGCCAAACAGAAGGTCGACGACCATCGCCCTGTATGAGGTCAACCTTTCGTAATTTCTAATGAAATCGAAGGCCGACTGTGTTATATACATAGATATATTGGGCGCTAATTACTAAGTACAAAATCTAATTTTTTCTTACCATTAATTTAATNAAAAAAAAAAAAAAAAAATCTGGATTTAGAGAGGCCATTTGGTTCAAAATCCAAGTTGTGGAATAAGAATTCGATTAGCGTCCAACCAAGGTTAGTATATATCTGACAGTTTTAATTTCTTTAGATATAACAATTTTTGTTCATCATCAGACATTCATGCCCAATAATTAATTAAAGCTAATTGTTTTGTTAAATAAAGCTTTTTCTTTTTTACATGCAGAATTGTAAACATTTGAGATTCATGCAAGATAATATATGATCCCTCTCAGAGTTGAACAAAATAAGAAACTGCAGCTTTAAACATTGCACAGGTAATGTTCTTTGTATACATATTTTCAATAAATTTTCGAATAAAATGATAATAACAGAAAAAAAACATACAACTATTATTTATTTTTTGTTTGTATTAAATTCGAATTCCAATTTAATCTTACAATATCATGTTAATTGCAAGGGCTAAAAAAAAATCCGAAGTTAGATGGGCTGTCGGTACAACTACAAACTGAATAGAAATAAATGAATCGGAGTCTACTAAGGTTCGTCCTGTTTTTAAGTGAAGTTTATTTATTAAAAACAATAGTACATTTGTTAACATACAGTTCACAATGTTTTCATAATACAGAAAGAAAACATTGGAGAAAATATATCCACTGGCCGAGCAGACCAACTATGAAACTGCAGCTATACATACAAAAAAGGGGTAAACTTCTTATACTATGCAAAATATTTGAAGTACATTTTCATCTACATTGATAAAATAAATACAAAACATAGATAAAGATGTTAGTAATTTTATGTTTGAATATTTATTTATATTTATGTTTATGTACAAAATGCATGTACACAATACGGAAAATGATCAAACAAAGGCATGAACACAGAAAACAGTACACAAACTGTGTGATGACATTATGAAATGCAATCAGGTAAGTATCCAAACTGATATGAATAAATATAGCTGAAGTATAATCTTAAGAAATAAAAAATGCCAATTCATTCAAGAAAACGACATAAACACATTATTTATTTACCTTGCAATATAGCACCTTCATCCGATTTTTTGCTCCTCTTGTTAAATCCCTTATGTGATGAAGTGATCGCATCTGATTTTATCAAAGATTCTAGCATTTTTACATGTATACATATGAATTAGCAATATATGATAAAAATATTTCAAGTATAGGTGTTATAAAAAAGAAATTACCAACTGAAGCATGAATGATGGCATTGTTTCTTCTAATACGTTTGTTGAATTCTTTATCTGCTTCAAAAAATGTATTGATTTTTTTTTTTCTGACTGCATCTCTATCCATTGAAGAGACTTCTATTCATATATGGATACATTAAAAAAATGGATTAATAGTGCAAAAAAAATCAACATCACATAGTGATTGGATAAATATATTAAAAAAAGTATTTGCCAATTGTATGATAAAGAAATTACCTTGGTTTCTGTCTATGTTTTTAAACTTGTTGCTGCGTTGCTTGGATTGATTGTTCATTGAACTGTCTGGTATTGATTCTTCCGAGTCCATGGAGCCTTGTATTGTATATACTTGTCCGTCCAATACTTGTTTCGCCTTTGAAGAGTTTATGCGAAAGTAAACTCACACAGTTATCAATTCAAGTTTTCTTCTTTATACGCGGAGCATATCTGCACCACCATGAATTTTATGGTATAATAAGATTTGACAAAAAAGACATGAGAAATTTATAAATGAGAGTCCGTTTATTTAATAGAGAGAATATAGGATAGTTAGTTATATATGGGCATCAAAATCACTTTATAGAGTAGAGAATATAGGCAATCGCGATCAATGATACATAGGATATCCCTAAATCTTAAATAAATTTAGACTATTAAGATTTGGTAAATCTCCGAGTATAAAACACGGAATAAATGGGATACAATCATTCTTTGTTTTATTTACGTAAAGGAATAAGTAAAATGGATTTACGAAAATAATCAATATACATTTATTCTACATAGTTATCTCAATCTTTAATTATTTATCTCAATATATTTGGAGATAAAATCGGTTATTTATTGAACATAGTTATCTCAATCATTACCTAATTATCTCAATCCACAGGATATAAAAAATAGTTACAAAATATCTAAAGTATGGATAAATTCGTATATTGCCATAGTTATCTAAGTTAGATTTTATAATTTTGGATATGGTTGAATTTAATTTCATAATTTTAATTGCCCACAATTGACAATTAATCGGAATTATACGATTGTCCACGATCGGATATAATTGAATTTCAATTGTCTACAATTGTCATTTTATTCTTGTTAAACGATTGTTCACAATCGCAAATTATCGTACCTTTATTAATAATAGAGAACAATATATAATAAATTAAATTGTTTATTAAAAATTACACTAACGAATTTTATTGGGAGTACGCTTATTCAATAGGGAGAATATAGGATAGTTTGCTATAGAGAGAATATAGGATAGTTAGATATATATATATATGAGTATCAGAGATTATACACAAAATACAAAATGATTTTTTCAATTTCGCAATTAGTAATGTTAGAATATTAAGATATGGTATCCATTATATTAAGATATGGTATCAGCATTGTGATTAATATTAAATCTATTTATTCTGTGGCTTACGTTCTAAGTTGTCTTTATATGTAATATGATATTGAACTGTATAATAATAGACTCGTAACAATATAAATGAATATTAACTTTTTTTGGTAACAAATAAATAATTGAATAACGACCGACAATTGATAAAACCAAAACAACAATATATATGCTGCTTTTTATTCATAAAATATCCGAAATCATAAACATTATTGAAATAATAATAAAAGATCAATAGCTATAACTGCTGCAATCTTGGAAATTAAAATCAACCTAATAATAGAAAACAAATCAAGAAGTCCAAATTCAAATACTTCAGCACACCGAAATCAACCTAAATAATAATAATATAAGTAGAGTAGAATCCTCAGCCGCCAAGTCTAGACATCAACAATTGCCTTTCCTTTATCTTTGGAAGCATCCACCCTCGACTTTCCTTTATCAGTGGAAGCAGATTGAGCTGTCAAAGCCAAAACTACGTCACTTGAATTGTTTAGTTCCTCCCAAAGGTTTCGTTTCGCCGCAGAAGTGTCACAAACTACCTCCTTTTCAAGAGCCACTTTCATAGGAGTAGTAATTTCATCAGCATCATCCTAACAAAAAAATAAATAAATAAATAAACGAATATATTAGCCTTATTTGTTTTTTACAACACATAAAATAATAAAATTTAACCAATATAACATTGGAAATATTTTATTTCTTTCAATTCCTCTTCATTTTCTTGTTGTTTCCTCATGAGCAAAGTCATAAAGTCGGATTCCTATGGAATATAAGAATAAAAAAAATTAGTGAATAGAAATTAATTATATAGATAAATAAATGAAAGAAATAAAATAATCCATACGGCATACTCAACAACCCACTGGTTGTATTTGGATACCAGCATATAATCATCAACCAATCTAACAATAGAAAATGTCGAAGTGTAGCCAAAACGTTGCTTGGCTTGGATTCAAACTCTGAAAAGCATTATTTTACCCACCAATTCCTCGACCTCGTCGGGCAGCTCATAGGAAATCTTTTTCTATAATGCATAAAAAAATCGGGTAAACTAAGAATATATAAGTATAATTTTTATTGCAATTTATTTTTTCGATATTAACAAAAGGTATAGATATATTACCCTATCAATAATCACACGCCTAAGTGCATCAAAACTAATACCAAGTAGCTTTTCGCAATCTCTATCCCAACAAATTAATGTAGCATTCGCACTTGCATTGGAAACAACAAAAGGGATCTTATACCTAAGAATTAATACTTTCATTAGTAATTATTAACTAAGAAACACTGAAAGAAAAGTTATATTTAAATAAATAATACATAAATAGATAAAATATTTGAATGATTTGCTAACCGAAAAACAACCTTTTTGCCGTGGCATTTAGGGCAATCATAATGGCCTGAACTCTCGTCCAATTTAGTACTACACTTGCGACATGCGAGGTAGTACCACTCGTCAATAACCGAATTAATAGTAGCACATATCCAAGTAGTTGTTTCCTGTTGAAAATGAAAAGAAAAAAAAATAAGATTTTTACAATCTTATAAAAAATGCACGTAATCTATATTTTAAAATTTTATATTCTATTTTTAAAATAAAAATATTATGTAGTCGCTAAATTGTTTGTTATACATTAACAATACCTTATCAACTTCATCGAACTCCTCGAAGTTAAAGAAGCATTACGAGCATGTGCAGTTGCCAACCTATTCATAAAATAAAAAATACACTATTTTTACTAATTTAAGAACAAATCAATGAATGTAATACAAAAGATTAATGTTTTTCACAAACCTTCCCTGGAATTCTTTTACTAATTTAAGAACAAATCAATGAATGTAATACAAAAGATTAATATTTTTCACAAATCTTCCCCGAAATTCCTCAATCTCGGGAACTTCATTTGAAATCAGCCTAGTGATATTATGTGACGTTGACAGTTGAACACGACCTACATAAACATTATTGATTAAATAAAAACAATATAAAATTTCAAAAATAAATAATTATATATGTAGAAAATTTGTACCATCAAATGCTTTTGCTCTACACAAGTTAATTATCATAACCCACGGGCGGCCATCAACCCCAGCATGTTGTTGTTCATGTTGAAGAAATTCATCAACATAATCACCCAAAGGAGTGCAACTCAACTTTCTCTCCCTACAATAATTTACAATCTAAATTAAATCGATATACAAATATACAGATTTATTTACTTCAAAAAAAAAAAAAAAATTTAAACACTTACTCCATGTCGATCAAATGAAAAACAATCATTCGAGTGGGGACACCTTTGATTTCTTTAATAGCAACAGAACCAATTTCCACAACAATTCCAATAATATCTACAATCATTCATAAGAAAAGTTGATCAACTTTATATATCTATATATCTATATATAATATAATATAAATAGAACGTAAATTCAATAATATGTAAAATTAACAAAAAAAAATAAAAAAAAATTAAAGGTTAAGTTGATGAACATACCAAAAAGGATGGATTCATCAACATTATTTGGATCTTGGAGAGTGACAAAATTCCTCAAATCATATCGGAAATATGGAAAATGCCCTTTAAACTTTAAGAGTTCAGTCATCCCATGTATGACCATCCTAAATTTGTGCATAGTCGATCGATACAACCCAATGTTACTATCGACTTGATAGTTGCGAATTGCGTAGACTTCACCCTCTTTAACAAATTCTTTGAGTTTTGGGATATTGACAGATCGAATCTGTACAGTCATACGATGACCCTAGATATCACATAATGGTAAACGAATTACATATATATGTTATAAAATAAAAATACAACAAATAGTTTAAAATACAAAATAAACCAAAAAAGATTGATAGTAAATTTTAAAAAATTACTTCCTCATCATGGAAGACGATTTCCAACACGTTCTTGAATTTGGCATCAAATTTACGATCAAATACTCTCACAACCCTTAGTTTCAAATAAGGCTTGTCAGTACGGTTCACAGATTTGAGAGCCCCCCACACAAGCGGCATTTTGAAACTCTTAAAAAAATGTAATGTAATAAACAGATGGAATAAGAATGTGAAACTCGAGGATATAGTGTGTGATATCTACGTGGTATAATTACCCATTTTATAGAATTGAAAACGGGTCAATAAGAACCGTGAATATGGGTAATCTTTATCTCTTATTGTATATGGATGATCTTTATCTCATTAGGTAACTTAATAATCATTTGTAAACCATTTACATACAAATATTCTGCCAATAAGAACCGTGAATATGGGTGATCTTTATCACATATTGTATATGGATGCTCTTTATCTCATTAGGTAACTAAATAAAAATTTGTAAATAATATTACATACAAATATTCAGCCGAAATAAGAATATGGGTGATCTTTATCACATATTGTATATGGATGATCTTTATCTCATTAGGTAACTAAATAATAATTTATATATAATTTACATACAAATATTCGGCCGAAATACAATTTATTAGAAATAAATATTTAAATATTGTTATTGGTATTTAATTCATAATTTCAAAAAGTTCAAGATATGTTTTAAATTAATAGTACTTATCTCATAGAATCGTATGGTATGAATTAGTTAATTTGAGATGTGGTCCAAATATATGAGTACGTATCGCATAACCCATAATAGTAGGCACATAGAATTGAAAAAATTCAATAAAAGCCGTGAGGTACATAAATTTTTAGATTTCTTTATTCAATTGTGTACTTATCTCATATTGTGTACTTATCTAATATTTAAATTCCAATTGTATAACACAAAATCCGGTCACAAAAAAAATCTAGAAGTAAATCAACTATTTAATTAGATAATGCACGTGCTATTATCTAATAGTTTGTTATGTATCAATCGGATAATCATTCAGATATTTAGATTTCTTTATTCAATTAAATTGTTTCCATAACATTCGATTTTGTATTCCATTTATGACTATCAATTGTTAAATAATTCGAATCAAAGCCCCTCTATAAAAACATAAAAATTTTATATTAAAAAATATGAAAGAATTTAATTCAATTGCAAATATAAATATAAAAACGAACAATAGAATAACCAAATGTCATAGAGATTGAAGTAAACAGAAAATCAAAAGACATCACAAGTACTAATATATTCGAAAAGAACATCACAAAAGCGAAAAACCACATAACTAATTATTTATTCCCAACATCCACTTTCTCACTCGACATCAGTGATATCAAGATCTTCAATTTGGCTCTCCAATGAAATCTTGCTGTTGGAACAATACATCGACGTCTTGTACCATTTGCTATTTAAAAATCTGCAAATTAAATTATAAAATATGTTGAAAATTACAAAATTACATAATTATCAATTTGATAGTTGAAAATTTATACTTCAAATTATACAATATATATACATCACGAAAAGTACACATATTGCAATTGTTGGAGAAAACTTACTTCTCTCGAAATCTATTATTTCTGGGATATTAGCCACAATAAGACGCGTGACATTCTGGAATGTAGTCAATTGATATTCACCTGTTGAAAAACCATATTTATTAAAATGTAATTTAAAATATATTCGCAAAACATAATCTATATGGTATTGTTAAATAAATAAATTGCAAATTTGAAATACCTGTCACATGTATTGTCTTGCACAATTTCATAATGAGAACCCATGGTTCTCCATTTGTCTCAGATTCAAAATGATTTTCATAAGCAATAACGTATCAACATAATCACCCCAAAGTTTGCAACGCATCAGTAATCCACTATTTAATGAAAAAATAATAACATATTAGATTTCAATCGACATTATTATAAATGTTTAATTCATGTAATAAATATTACTTATTCCAAATCCATCATTGAAAAAACTATCTTTTGTTTTTCTTTTTCATGAATCCATTCTGAATGTATGGGTTGGACCTCGACCACCATGCCAATAGCATCTACAATATATTTACATAAAATAAATATCATTTTATTAATTAATATACGAATAAAAAAATAAAATTATAACAAAATTCCAATAAAAAAAATTAAAATTTTTACCATAAAAAATTGAGTCATCAACGATGTCAATATCATGAAATTTCGCAAAACTATAGAAGTCAAATGGCCATGTAGGCAAATCAGAAAGCATCTGAAGAACCTCAATGTCCCCATGGATTACGACTTTGTAGTCTCCATTAGTAGATCGAAATTTATCAACGTTGATGTCTAGTAAATAGTTGTTAAGCTCCAGCAAATACAGGCATACCACGAACAATGTCAACTGTACGGCTCCCCTAACAAACAAAGAAAAAATGTTATTGAGATACAAAATTAATCAATAATAGCAAAATAAATTTAATGCACTAAAATAACCTCCATATCGTGAAAAACCATCTCTAAATTGGTTGGGTAGGCTCTGTTGAATATCCGAATGGCCCTAAGCTTAAGAACGAAGTTCATATTCATCATATTCAATTTGACCTGTCTGATCAAGCCATATTGTTCCATGATTTTTTTTCTTTCTTTTATCGCTAAAAGTCGAGAATGATTTTTTCACGAATTTGATCAGATTGAATGAATGAGTCTTTTGTTTTTTTGGTTATTTATTTATAGTGGTAATAGAATTTGGAAAAATCAGAATTACTAATATAATATAATATAAATTATTTGTGAATCAAATTTGTATTGCACGTTTTATGGACACTTTCACATATATTCGTTTTAAAAAAATAAATATTTGGTTTAATATTTAATTAAAAAGGAAAGAGATATTTTAGCAATCTCTTTTTGCATATATCCGTTAAATTAAGAATATTTGCGATTTGGGTAATCAATAAATTGGTTTTTAATTGTAATATTAATATAGTGTAATATCAATAAAATCCGTTCAATTACATTAGCACGATCTTTGAAATATTTTACGGATTATATTAATTATTCAAAATTTAATACAAAAATTTAAAGTACATTTTTTTTTTTGTAATTTACATATTATGGGAGTAGTTTTATTAGGAAGTTGTTATGGTAAGTTGTTACAATATATATCTCAATATGTATTCATGTTTATTAAAACAGAACAGATGAACATAAAACTACGTTTTTTTTATGTGTGATTTATAATGGGCCACAATTATTATGAAATCTGTAATGTCAATTGATTATATTCATTTTATTTTATTATTCGGAATTTTGTTTTAATATATAAACTTCCTTGTGGCGAAAATAAAATGTAGTAAAATGTATATTATAATAACCAATATATTGACATACTTGCTGTATTATTTAATTTCATACTGTAAAATAAAAAATCAATGGAAAATTATCAACATCTTTTTAATAAGCAACTAAATTATTGATAATTCGTGTATAAGATAGTTTACTACGAAACGTGTAGAGATTCATTCGTGTATTGTAGATTAAAAATTGAAATCGAAGAATAATTAAAAAAAATAAAAAAATTATTCATAACATCGCAAGGGTAAATATCAGCAAATCCAAAACAAACCATTAATTAAAAAACCCAAATATCAACAAAACCTAAATATCAAAATCTCTTGTTTCTTGCTAGTGATGAGGGAAAACTCCATTATACTTGATTACATCGGTTCTTACATGTAGCACAAGCTTCCATCTGTGCATTCTAGCAAATCTCATCCCATTATTAAATTCAACATTATAGCGGCGTATCACATAAACAACGCCTTCTTTCAGTACATCTCGCATCAATCGCACATTCGGAGAGCGTGTTATGCTTAATGCATGAACCCTACAATAGAAATTGATACAAATTAAGTAAAATAATTTTGTACTTATGTATTTTTGATATAACATCAAAAAATATTACCTCTTCATCATGAAACAGGATATGGAAACAGTTCAAGCTCTCATGATCATGATGCGTTTCAATAAGTTGGACTACCCTCAGAAGCAAATTTGGTTTGTTGGACCTGGTGATGGAGTTGATTGTTTCAAAGAATGGCGGCATTTTTTTTATATTGAAATTTGTTTGTATTATTTTCTCTGCAATGTTGTGAAGGAAAGTGATAAAGAAAAGTGGCGTATTAGCACCCTTTTATACACACGATAGATCTGCACAACAACCCTATCATGTAAAATATGGAAATCTTTTGTTAAGATAATATTACTTAAATTTTTTACGATGAAAAAACAGTGATTTTGTTAAGATATTAAATTGATCTTGATTAATTTGTAACTACCGCCGCTTATTAGGAATTATTGTTGATTTTTGTACGAAAATAATGGAATCAAAATTCCGGATCTTTGGGTTTTTACATATAAAATCACAATTTCAAATTGATTGGTTTTTAAGAGGCGCGTGATGCTTAAATTAAGGAGTAACAAATTGAGGATAATTCGATTTTACACGCCCAAAATGAAAAAAAAAATCAAAAATAATTTACGGATTATATTAATTATTCAAAATTAATATTAGTTATTCAATTACATTAGCACGATCGTTGAAATATTTTACGGATTATATTAATTATTCAAAATTTAATACATACATTTAAAGTATATTTTTTGTAATTTACATATTATGGGAGTAGTTTTATTAGGAAGTTGTTATGGTAAGTTGTTACAATATATCTTGGTAACGCAAAACACTCCGAGCTGCTTGAAATCGGTTCGCCTTCTTCTTCCTCGCCGGTAGAATGCCGCGCACCTGTACAGAACTCTCACACCGGAGGGGTTTTCCTGTGAAGAGCCTCCGATGCTTAAGTCAGTATATGTTTGTTCAATTTTCTAAAGTAAAGAATGGATAAATTGTCCGTCACAAGAAAAGACCCACTCTCATATATATAGGTGAGATACCTGCCTTAGGAGCTGCCCGGCTTTTGGTGAGCTGTCCTGCCCGTACACACATAGTGTGCGTATGTCAGAGATGTCAGAAGTGGTTATCGCCACTATTGCTGTGCACCAATGTATTCTCGCCATGTGTCCCTCTGAGCTGAGGGAGATTATTCTTCTGCGCAGGCCGTTAGGATCTTCTAACGCCACCCACGCGGTTTTCTCTACTTCGAGCTTGCCCGACCTATGCGGTAGGCCAGTCTATTCCTTAGTCATATAATATCCCATATCATCTAGTCCCCCCCACTCTGGTCGAGTCTGAATGACTCGATCTAAGAGTGAATTCGAGCGGTCTTCTCCACTCTGCCAACCTCTCGATTTCCTACTTGCATCTGGCCTCCTTTTTTGATCGTTTTTGCTGATGCCGGTACCTTTCTTCGACCACGTGGTCGATTTTATTGTGCACTATAACTTCCTCTTATTTCCTTTTATTATCAACGTGATTTCCGCCTGCCACATGTCCTCTCAGCTCTGTACTTTTAATCATCGTGCCTCCTCGCGATTTGTGCCGCTTCGCTATCTGTGCCTCCTTCGCTTCTTCTCACCATTGGATCCCCTTTTATCTAACGGCTATTTCCATTAACTCTTCACCTTATTCCTCTGCGCTCCTATAAATACGGCACTTAGCAGATTTTCGGGCCTTCCTCACTCTTGCAAATCCTGAACTCCCTTGTGCCCTACTTTCTTCCACTGCAAATTGCTCTTCCCGGCTCTTGGCGTCTCCTCTCTAGCAATTTCCGGCAACCGCTCTCCACTGCAACTATGAGTAAGTCTCCAATGCTTTAATTTTGTGTTCGCGTGCGTTTATTTTGTCGATTTTTGGTTTTTTCCTTGTTGCTTCTTCTTTTCCTTGAAACCTTCTCGTTTCATCTGCGGAAAGATCCTCTTTCTTCACCTTTCGAAACCCTAACTTTTCTTCTTCCCTCTCGATTTTCCTTTCTACTTTTCAGATTCCGTCGTATCTAATACGCAAAGCCATCACTCTGGTGAAGATGAGATTGCCCCGTCATCATTCCCCGCTCATCAGCCTATTCCTCACTCGCCTTCCCGTTCTGTCGAAGAGATCTACAACCCCACTCCTCTCAGCGTTTTATACCCTTCCGATTATGTCACACCTTCTCCTCCTCGCCATCTTACTGGTCTGATTGATGAATCAGACGAGGATGCCCTTGACCACATCCCCTTCAATCGCCGTCGGCCGGCGTCTGGGGCTTCTGACGCCACGGAAGAGGCTCTTGATGCTGCTGAGGAGGATGAAGATGATACTCCCCTTTCTCACCATTCCATTTTTGCTAGAGTTGTTCCTCCCCCTAATCTTAAGAAAGGTGCTCCAAAATTCTCGACCGCTGCTACACCTCGTGCATCTCCGGCTGTCCTTGTCACTACCTCACCTAAGCTGCCCCGAAGAAAAGTAAGTCGATCAGAGTATCTTCTTCCTCCTCTCGCTCTCTTATAGCTGGCTGGTTGGATGCCAAAGAAGTTGGCTATCCTGCCAGCTGGGCTTTCATATCTCTAGGCCCCCAAGATACCTATGACAACCCTCCCCGAAACTGCTACACTTTCTTTGAAATTCAATTTAAACTCGGCATCCGTTTTCCCCTAAGCCAAGATTTGATCGATCTTTGTAAGTGGTTCGACCTGCCCCTGAACCAACTTCCACCTAATGCCATCCGTTTTATCACTGTCTTCATCATCCTCTGTCACGTTCGCCTAGGTCGGCTCGACCTAGATTTCTTCCATTACTCCTATACACCCTCAAAACATGTTCAGGGGCTCTACCTCAAAGGCCGCAACGATGTCCGTTTCATCTCGGACACTCCTTCAAACGTTCCTAAGTGGAAAGACAAATTCGCCTTTGTCGAGCTCAAACCTGCTTCCCCTTGGGCGTCATCTCCTTGCCTCAAAGAACTTCCGCGTGAGTATTCAACACCTACAACCAACGCGCTCTTCGACCAACGGATTGCAGTATGGAACAGCAAAGCCGTTGCGTCGAAGATCTTGCTCGAGGATGAGGACCTCCTGCACTTCTGTGGACTTTTTCCCCACAAATATTATCCTCTCCCTAGCCAGAAAACTTTCGATCTCATCCAGATCGAGGGTGACCCAGGTATGTGTTGTCACTGAACAGGCTCGAGTATCATCATGCTTTTGACACATTGTGTACCTATTGCGGTTTTAACTTGTGCATAAATTTTTTTTTGCAGAGATGCCCGCTATCTCTGTGCCTAGGAGGAAAGCTTCTTTGAGAACGAAACAAGCTGTCGAGGGGTCAAGCTCAAGGCCTGCTGACTCGACCACCTCTCAGTCTGTACGCTCGACCTCACCTCCTCCAGACGTAACCGTCGAGCAACCATCTTCGATCCCCCCTCCGGCTGACCAGCCAATTGAGCAACCAGAGCAGCCCAAGAAATCAGCATCTCCTGCGTCGCGCTCTCCATCGCACGACCAGCCCACCCCGGTTATCCACATTCATGCTTCTCCCGAGCGAACTCGGCTCAAGGAGAATCCACTTAAGCGTCCCTCTGCTGAGGGGGACGAAAATGACGGCAAGCGTCGTTGTGTTGAGAAGACTGCGCTTTCAATCACCACGCTCGACGGCGTGGGATTCTCGCATTTCCTCCGGGATGTTCTTGTTGGGTTCGCCTGTACCGTACGAGCTATAAGCAGCGGAATTTAAAATTTTTCAAAACAAGTATTTAACCTTTAAATACTTTACTCGTACATACATATAGCGAATTAACAGATCTTCATCTTTAATAACATGTAATAATACATATTTTGATTTGTTGTAAGTAAATTCTAAATTTACCTTAGTCTTGAACTCCTTCAAAATTGTCGATGGATGAGGGAATCGATTCCCGGTTTGGTAATAGCAACACTTTGTGTTTACTCGCTTAAGGAATCCACGTGTCTTCCCTCTAAACGTATCCACCTTTTGAAGTCCGGTTCCGATAACCTCTTTCTTCGCTAGTAGAAAAGTATCGGTTTTATTCAATAGAATGGAATATTTATTTGAGGAAATATACAAGAACACTTTCTTGTATTTTGAGATATAATTCAACACTTTGAATTTTCTTTACAAAACTCCTTTTGCAAGAATTATCTCAAAAATTTTATGTTAAGATTTTACAAGAACACTTTCTTGTATTTTGAGATATAATTCAACAATTTGAATTATCTTTTACAAAACTCCTTTTGTAAAATTTATCTCAAAACTTCTTAACATAAATCACTAGTTAATATGGAAGACTTTATTTTTCAACTCTTGAAAAACTTGGACCAAATGTGCAAACCATTTGCACCTATTTATACTAAACATTTTAGCATAAAATAATCAATGTTTGGTAATATTTTATTTCAAAAATAAAATCTGATTTTATTTAAAAATCCATACCAAATATTGACTTTTAATAAATAAAGTGAAGTGGTTCATAACCACCATCCACTCCCATTATTTTGTCTTCTCATTATTTTAATCTTTAATTAAATTAAAGATAAAATAATAATTTCTTGAAAATAATTTTCAAGACTTATTATTATTATGTTATCTTCCAATTTCCTCATTTAATAATCTTGGATTTGGAATTTAAAATCTAATTTTAAATTCCAACAAGTAATTAGTAATTACATTAATTACTAAATTAATATCCAAAATTCAATTAATCAATCCAATTGATTAATTTAATATATTTCTTTATTGACATCTAATCAAATTAGATTTTGTCAATTAATTCTAACTCTTTAGAATTACTATTTGAATTTAACCTTCATTCAAATTTAGGTGTGACCTTTTAGGTTCACAATTAATACTAGTAGTGGGTTTACAACTCTTTGTAATTTGAGTTAATCAAATTAACTCTTATTCTTGAATTAACTCTTTAATTCAAGAACCCACATATCATGGGAACATCTAGCAAGTAGCATGAATCTAGTATTAAGTGAATAGCGAGTAAACCTATTTCAATTACAAGTCCATACATGTAAAATCCTTTCGACATCCAATTTCCCGATTAAATCTTGGGTATGATTTTAGTCGAAACCCAAATTGATTTAATAACTATGATTCAATTTCATGTTTAGTAATTCATGTATGAATCTCTATTCATCCCGCCTTGGCCAAGGACTTTGAATTACTAACTATGAAACACATAGGAAATTCTCGTATCTTCATACGTGTCGAATCATTTGTTGGCCACTAACAAACTTCCGTACATATTAACATAATACCCAAAATATCCCTTTATACGATTGTGCTAGTAACCAAAAGGATAAATCAAAGTAGAACGTAATATGCACAAAGTTATCATTATGCCTCAAGTCTAAGGATTAGTCATGTACTATTGTAACATGAAAATTCTTATTCGACAGAATAATTCTTCATTAAGAATTTTCATACGGTCATGTTCAGTGAACTTGTTCTCTAACAAGCACCCACATATATGTACTTGCGTCCCACGCTAATGTTGATGGAATGCAACATTCTTGTCAAACAAGCATACATACTATGTACAAGTCTTTTATGGATTATTCGATATCCCTTCTCGAAACATCCATCGACTTGGAACTTTATTTAAGATCACAGCTTTCAAGGTATGTTCCATGATCACCATCTCTATGCGCAACCATACCTTATAGCTATATGTGATCTAGGGATTTTATCTTAAGTGCAAATATAGGATAAATGCTTACTCTTAAGATAAAGTAATGCCTTTTAATTAATATAATTCCAATAGATTGTATTTACAAGTAGAATACGTCCAATCTGATTGGAACGCCGGGTATCCTACTCTAACAATCTCCCACTTGCCCTAGTTCCAATCACACATGTATCTTAGACCCATCTTCTCAAGATGTCCTTCGAATACTTTCTGTGATAAAGGCTTAGTTAAGGGGTCTGCTATATTTTCTGCTGAGTCGACTCGCTCCATTACGACGTCGCCTCTACCAATGATTTCTCTAATCAAATGGTATCGTCTCATAATATGTTTGGATCTTTGATGAGATCTTGGCTCCTTTGCGTGCGCAATAGCCCCATTGTTATCACAATAAATTGTTATTGGATCAACAACGGATGGTACTACACCCAACCCTTGGATGAAGTTCCTTATCCAAACAGCTTCTTTTGCAGCATCAGATGCAGCAATATACTCAGCCTCTGTGGTAGAGTCAGCAATTGTTTCTTGTTTGGAACTTTTCCAACTCACTGCTGCTCCATTCAGTGTGAATAAGTATCCAGACATGGATTTATAGTCATCTTTATCGGACTGAAAACCAGAATCTGTAAAGCCTTCTAGTTTCAATTCTCCATTGTCGTATACCATAAAGATATCCTTAGTCCTTCGTAAGTTCTTAAGAATCATCTTAACGGCTTTCCAGTGTTCTTCACCTGGATTAGACTGATATCTGCTCGTTACACTAAGTGCATGAGCCACATCAGGTCTTGTACATAACATTGCATACATAATGCTACCAATAGCTGATGCATAAGGTATATGACTCATCCGTTCTCTTTCTTCAGGTGTCTTTGGAGACATCGTCTTAGAAAGTGAAACCCCATGACTCATTGGAATATATCCTCGTTTGGATTCTTCCATGCTAAACCGTTTTAGCACCTTATTTATGTACGTTGACTGGGATAGTCCGATCATCCTTTTAAATATATCTCTATAGATTTTTATCCCTAGGATAAAGGATGCTTCTCCCAAGTCTTTCATGGAGAATTGTTTCGACAACCATGTCCTTGTTGACTGCAACATCCCTACATCATTCCCAATGAGTAGGATGTCATCAACATATAGAACAACAAATGCAACTGCATTCCCACTCACCTTCTTATAAACACATGGTTCATCCGGATTCTTATGAAAATCAAATGTTTTGATCGTTTCATCAAACCGGATGTTCCAACTCCTCGAAGCTTGTTTAAGTCCATAAATAGACCTTTGGAGCTTACAAACCATTTGTTCACTCCCACTGGATATGAAACCCTGCGGTTGCTTCATATAAATGTCTTTCTTAATGTTTCCATTAAGAAAAGCAGTTTTCACATCCATTTGCCATATCTCGTAGTCATAATACGCAGCTATGGCTAGCAATATCCGAATAGATTTAAGCATTGCTACTGGTGAAAAAGTTTCCTCATAATCAACTCCTTGTTTTTGAGTATAACCTTTAGCAACCAGTCTTGCTTTAAAAGTATTTACTTCTCCATCTACACCACGTTTTCGTTTGTAAACCCATTTACAACCGATGGGTACTATACCCTGTGGTGGATCAACCAAGGTCCATACCTTGTTTGAATACATGGAGTCTATCTCGGATTGCATAGCTTCTTGCTATTTATCTGAGTCAATGTCCAACATTGCCTCATCATAGCTTATTGGATCATTATCCAAAAGAAGTCCCTCTTCATTGTCTTTTGACAATAGGTATAGCCTTTCAAGCACCCTAGAAACCCTTTCAGATCTCCGAAGAGGTTGTGTTTCAGATGGTCCAGTCTCTACTGGTATGTTATTTGTGGTACTTAGTGGAATTTCTTGTGGTTCTTCATTAAGTTCTAAGACTTCACTATTTTCTAAGAGAAACTCTTTCTCCAGGAATACAGCATTCCTCGAAACAAACACCTTTTGTTTAGAGGGGTCATAGAAATAGTATCCAATAGACTCTTTTGGATACCCCACAAATTTACATAAGATGGATCTCATATCCAACTTATCTCCCACTTGCTGCTTCACGTAAGCAGCAAAACCCCATACTTTCATATATTTGTATGAAGGTGTTTTTCCACACCACATCTCATAAGGTGTGCTGGGTACAGCTTTACTCGGCACTCTATTCAAAATATGTGCCGCTGTTTCTAAGGCATAGCCCCAGAATGAAAGAGGTAAACCAGTGGAACTCATCATCGATCGAACCATGTCTAACAGTGTTCGATTTCTCCTTTCTGAAACCCCATTGAGTTGTGGAGTTCCAGGAGGTGTCCACTGTGAGATAATCCCATTATCCCTTAAATAATCAAGAAACTCATTAGTCAAGTATTCACCTCCTCGATCCGATCGAAGAACTTTAATATTACGACTAATTTGTTTCTCCACTTCACTTCTGAATTCTTTGAACTTTTCAAATACTTCAGATTTATACCTTAATAGGTATACATAACCATATCGTGAATAATCATCAGTAAAAGTTAAGAAGTAGTGGTAGTTCCCCTTGGCACTAACATTTAATGGTCCACAAACATCTGTATGGATCAAATCCAACAGACCTTTAGCTCGCTCCACTTGTCCAACAAATGGTGATTTTGTCATTTTACCTTTAAGACATGATTCACATGTAGGCAACCTTTCCTCTCCCATAAGGTCGAGTTTTGGTCCCAATTTGTGAATCCTCTTTTCAGATATATGACCTAATCTAGCATGCCAAATTGTGAATGAACTATGATTATCTAATTTCCTTTTATTTTGTTGAATGGTTAGAATGGGACTTTCTGGTGTAATGGTATATAAACCATTTGTCAAATTTCCGGAATATATAAAAGTTGTATCTTTGAAAATGGAACATCTTCCATTCTCAATTACGAACTTAAAACCTTCTCTATCCATTACTGGAATAGAAATAATGTTTCTTATAACATCCGGAACATACAAACAATTTGTTAGACAAAGTTTTACACCATTATTAAAAACTAGATAAACAGTCCCAATTGCTTTGGCGACAACTCTTGCCCCATTGCCCATCCTTAGGATTGTTTCATTATTTTCTAGCTTTTTACTTCTTGCCATAATTTGCAAATCATTGCAAATATGTGAGCCACAGCCGGTATCCAATATCCAAGAAGAATCTTTAACCGATAAGTTAACTTCAACAAAATAAATACCTGAACTTTTCAGGCTTGCAAGATACTTCTTGCAGTTCCTCTTCCAATGCCCAGTTTTACCACAATGATAACATTTATTGGGTTCAGTTAATTTGTTTTGTTCCATGATACTTGCAATTGGATTTTTAGCTATTTTAGTAGAGTGATCTACAAAAATAACAAACGAAGCAGAAAATAATTAGACTATGGAATTCATATTCATTTAACATTAGGTCTTTAATATTAAATGTCTCCCACTATTTTAATTAAAACCCGTTTTTAATTATGAAAACCAAATTTTCATAGTGGGCTTGAAGTCCAATAAAAATATTTCATGTCCCAATTTTATGAGTACGCATGAAACAATTTTATCGGTAGTCAACTTTTGACAATTGTATCTCTATACAACCTTCAAGATATTTTGCCTCACTTTTCCTTATATACCTCAATTTTATGACCGTATATATTACTAGGTGTCAAATCAAACCCATCAAAACATTCATGATAACGGCCCACCAGAGTGTTCCACGACTCATGGCCAACACAAAGAGGAATCCGTCTCACGAGTATCTCTATACTTAGTAGGGATCACAGCTTTCGACATAGAATCATCCCACGACTCGTGGCCAATGATAAAACATCGTAGCATCTCATGTCGTCTACTTTTAATGGAAGGCCTGGATTAATAAGTCCCAGCTTATTTTTATCCATTATTGATATGATATAGAATTAATCAAATTAATTCTTTTGGGTTTCTTAGATCTCATCGATTACCATCTTTACGTGTGTTTATTTACCGTATTATTCATCACATGAATCACAAACGCATCAATAAACCTAACATACATCTAATGCATGCATACGGTGGGATGATCATGACCTTGCCTATTCGACCCATTCGAGCCAAAATGGGTCTATGCCTATGTACGTGATAAAATAAATAAATAGAACTACTTCTATTACATTTCATTTTATCTACCCGTACAAGCACAGGCCTTCAAAATTTTACAACTTGTAAAATTACCCACACAAGCGTGGGCCTTTTGCATCGAACGGTCTCCACCTAGATCTAATCTTTAACGATACAAAATTTAAAATTTTACAAATCATTACACAAGAGACTCGCAGGTCTCGATAAATTACATTCATTCAATCGTATTGAAAAATGCAACCATTCAATCACATTGAATAAAAAAAAACAAACATTCAATCATATTGAAAAGGCTCATGATCATCCCTTAATATGCTAAAAACATTCATCACATGAATTAAAGCATAAAAAAAATTGTTTTAGTCACACGACCGGGTCACACGACTGGTCACACGACTCGTGTCCTGCCACACGACTCGTGTCAAAAACGTCACACGACTCGTGTGAAAAACCCGAAAGCAACATCAAACCTTTTGATATGTCACATGACTCGTGTGACTACTCACACGACTCGTGTGGACCTGCTTTCCTACAAAATTGATCATTTTGATGAACCACACGACCCGTGTGACTCCTCACACGACTCGTGTGGCCCCACACGACTCGTGTGACCCATTCACACGACTCGTGTGGGAAAAAATCAAATTTTTATTTTAATAATTAATATGTTTATCCCATAAACATTTAATTATTATGTTTATCTCATAAACATTAACAAATCAAAATCTGTTTTTAAAGATGATAACCGTGGCTCTGATACCACTGTTGGGTTCGCCTGTACCGTACGAGCTATAAGCAGCGGAATTTAAAATTTTTCAAAACAAGTATTTAACCTTTAAATACTTTACTCGTACATACATATAGCGAATTAACAGATCTTCATCTTTAATAACATGTAATAATACATATTTTGATTTGTTGTAAATTCTATATTTACCTTAGTCTTGAACTCCTTCAAAATTGTCGATGGATGAGGGAATCGATTCCCGGTTTGGTAACAGCAACACTTTGTGTTTACTCGCTTAAGGAATCCACGTGTCTTCCCTCTAAACGTATCCACCTTTTGAAGTCCGGTTCCGATAACCTCTTTCTTCGCTAGTAGAAAAGTATCGGTTTTATTCAATAGAATGGAATATTTATTTGAGGAAATATACAAGAACACTTTCTTGTATTTTGAGATATAATTCAACACTTTGAATTTTCTTTACAAAACTCCTTTTGCAAGAATTATCTCAAAAATTTTATGTTAAGATTTTACAAGAACACTTTCTTGTATTTTGAGATATAATTCAACAATTTGAATTATCTTTTACAAAACTCCTTTTGTAAAATTTATCTCAAAACTTCTTAACATAAATCACTAGTTAATATGGAAGACTTTATTTTTCAACTCTTGAAAAACTTGAAAAACTTGGACCAAATGTGCAAACCATTTGCACCTATTTATACTAAACATTTTAGCATAAAATAATCAATGTTTGGTAATATTTTATTTCAAAAATAAAATCTGATTTTATTTAAAAATCCATACCAAATATTGACTTTTAATAAATAAAGTGAAGTGGTTCATAACCACCATCCACTCCCATTATTTTGTCTTCTCATTATTTTAATCTTTAATTAAATTAAAGATAAAATAATAATTTCTTGAAAATAATTTTCAAGACTTATTATTATTATGTTATCTTCCAATTTCCTCATTTAATAATCTTGGATTTGGAATTTAAAATCTAATTTTAAATTCCAACAAGTAATTAGTAATTACATTAATTACTAAATTAATATCCAAAATTCAATTAATCAATCCAATTGATTAATTTAATATATTCCTTTATTGACATCTAATCAAATTAGATTTTGTCAATTAATTCTAACTCTTTAGAATTACTATTTGAATTTAACCTTCATTCAAATTTAGGTGTGACCTTTTAGGTTCACAATTAATACTAGTAGTGGGTTTACAACTCTTTGTAATTTGAGTTAATCAAATTAACTCTTATTCTTGAATTAACTCTTTAATTCAAGAACCCACATATCATGGGAACATCTAGCAAGTAGCATGAATCTAGTATTAAGTGAATAGCGAGTAAACCTATTTCAATTACAAGTCCATACATGTAAAATCCTTTCGACATCCAATTTCCCGATTAAATCTTGGGTATGATTTTAGTCGAAACCCAAATTGATTTAATAACTATGATTCAATTTCATGTTTAGTAATTCATGTATGAATCTCTATTCATCCCGCCTTGGCCAAGGACTTTGAATTACTAACTATGAAACACATAGGAAATTCTCGTATCTTCATACGTGTCGAATCCTTTGTTGGCCACTAACAAACTTCCATACATATTAACATAATACCCAAAATATCCCTTTATACGATTGTGCTAGTAACCAAAAGGATAAATCAAAGTAGAACGTAATATGCACAAAGTTACCATTATGCCTCAAGTCTAAGGATTAGTCATGTACTATTGTAACATGAAAATTCTTATTCGACAGAATAATTCTTCAGTAAGAATTTTCATACGGTCATGTTCAGTGAACTTGTTCTCTAACAAGCACCCACATATATGTACTTGCGTCCCACGCTAATGTTGATGGAATGCAACATTCTTGTCAAACAAGCATACATACTATGTACAAGTCTTTTATGGATTATTCGATATCCCTTCTCGAAACATCCATCGACTTGGAACTTTATATAAGATCACAGCTTTCAAGGTATGTTCCATGATCACCATCTCTATGCGCAACCATACCTTATAGCTATATGTGATCTAGGGATTTTATCTTAAGTGCAAATATAGGATAAATGCTTACTCTTAAGATAAAGTAATGCCTTTTAATTAATATAATTCCAATAGATTGTATTTACAAGTAGAATACGTCCAATCTGATTGGAACGCCGGGTATCCTACTCTAACAGTTCTTCCCCCCGTCGACCATCCTACCGACCGCTATAACGACGGTCACACCCTTCGAGATCGAGGCCATCGACTTGCCCGCTGGCTGGCTCAGGTGACCTACTGTAACTTGACACTTATCTATTTTATTCCATTTCCCCCCTCGTTAGTGCCCTAACAATTTTTTTTATGTGCCCTTGTAGGGAATGGTCGAGCTCGCGCCGCTGATCGAGCAGACGTTAGTGAGCCCGAGTCGGTCCATCTCAGCCATCGAGCGAAGCAATCTCCAGCTCGGCACTTGGCTGGATGAGATAATCGTCAAGGCCAATGCTCTTCATGAAAGGCTGAAGGAGTCGGCCGCCCGGAATAAGGCCCTCTCCGCTGAGAAGGAAACGCTCGAGGGGGCCCTGAAATCCTTCGAGGAGGCCCTCGCAGCCGAGCGAGCAGAGAAAGAGGCCCTCCTGGCTTCTAAAAAAGCTCTCGAGGCTGCACTCGAGGAGGAGAAGTCAGCTCGAGCACGTGAAAATGTTGCTTTCGAGCAGAGGGCTAAGCCCTTGATCGACGAGGCTACCCTTCGGGCTCGACGAATGGTCTTCCACACGATCGCCAGTCAACGCTTCCTACAGGATTACCGCGAGCAAGTGGTGGCTGCTTTCAAGCAGTCACCACAGTATCTAAAGGACGTGCAAGATTACGGCACCCACTGCTTTGGGGCCATAATGCAACAAGCGGGGATCCAAACAGCCGAGGACGGGTTCGAGGAGTTCAACATGGAAACCATATGGGATGCGATGCCCAAGGCTCCGGTCGGCTATCAGAGTGCCCTCGACCTGCCCGACGACCACGACTGGTGGTCAGGCCTGCTCGAGCTTGTCGTAGACCAAGACGACCTGCTGAAGCGCACCTTCAAGCTCCCCGACGGGTACATTCCTCCACTTGCTCGCCAAACCCAATCCACTGATGGGGTTGGGTCGACCTCTGGCTCAAGTCAGCCGACTGAGCCAGTAACACCGCAGCTTGAGCCGCCCTTAGATAAGCCCTTGATAATTCTGATGCCCCTGTTGGCCAGGATAATGCCGCATCGTGAAGTTGTAATTTTAACTTCTACTGAACTTTGTACTCCTTTCTCTCTAAATGAATATTGTTTTTGTTGAAATTTGTGCATTCTCTTTATTTCTCGATTATTTGCTTGTCGATGTATCACTTTATATGATGTGTTGGTTATTCAGCCTGCGTTATCGCTATGTGTCGATATCATTTTCACAGATTTTTTAAGCCACGCCCTTCATCCACTTAACTAATCTTGATGAATTAATGAATCTCGATGACTTTAGGTGCCTCCTAGCACATGTCCACCCTCAAAGGGGTGGTCGTTACATTCGACCATCCAGCCTCTCGGCCTTAATGATGATGGATTTTTTGTCTTCGAGCACATGTCCACCCTCAAAGGAGTGGTCGTTACATGCGACCATCCAGCCCCTCGGCCTTGATCATGATGGATTTTTTGTCTTCGAGCACATGTCCACCCTCAAAGGGGTGGTCGTTACATGCGACCATCCAACCTCTCGGTCTTGATCATGATGAATTTTTCGTCTTCGAGCACATGTCCCCCTCAAATGGGTGATCGTTACATGCGACCATCCAGCCTCTCGGCCTTAATCATGATGGATCTTTTGTCTTCAAGCGCATGTCCACCCTCAAAGGGGTGGTCGTTACATGCGACCATCCAGCCTCTCGGCCTTGATCATGATGGATATTTTGTCTTCGAGCACATGTCCACCCTCAAAGGGATGGTCGTTACATGCGACCATCCAGCCTCTCTGCCTTGATCATGATGGATTTTTTGTCTTCGAGCACATGTCCACCCTCAAAGGGGTGGTCGTCACATGCAACCATCCAGCCTCTCGGTCTTAATCATGATGGATTTTTTGTCTTCGAGCACATGTCCACCGTCAAAGGGATGGTCGTTACATGCGACCATCCAGCCTCTCGGCCTTGATCCTGATGGATTTTTTGTTTTCGAGCACATGTCCACCCTCAAAGGGGTGGTCGTTACATGCGACCATCCAGCCTCTCGGCCTTAATCATTATGGATTTTTCTTCGATCAGTCATTCAACATAGGCCACCACATATGCACAATAGAATTAAAACAATCGATTAGGCAAAGTGTTGAAAATTGAAACGAAAATTTCATTAATCAAGATTTAGAATGCAATTACATCATTTTTGTGAAAAGTTTCCAACAAGAGAAACAGGAAAAAGGAAAAAAAAGAAAAAATTTTAAACATAATATTTCTTCAAGTTAGCCACATTCCATGACCTGGGGAGTGATCTTCCTTCAACGTCCTTAAGTGAATATGCTCCTCCCACATGATCCTTCTCGATCAAGTATAGTCCTTCTCATTTGGGCTCGAGCTTGCCCACCAGGTCACCCACCTGGAATCTCCTGACTTTCACCTTCCTGTCATGTGCTGCTCGCATCCTTTGCTTGTACGCCTCAACTCTGATCGAGGCCCGTTCGCGAAGTTCTTCAATCGTGTCGAGGGCTGCCATCATCAAGCTCTTATTCTGTTCTAGATCATATGCGCTCGATCTTTGCGACTGGACCTCGATCTCGATCGGGAGTAATGCCTCCATACCATAAACCAGACTGAATGGTGTTTCTCCCGTGGTCGACCTTGCCGTTGTTCGATACGCCCAAAGTACTGAAGTGAGCTCCTCAACCCATGTGCCCGACGCCTTCTCCAGTCTCGTTTTCAGGCCATTCAGTATGATTCTGTTTGTCACCATAACCTGCCCGCTGGCTTGTGGATGAGCCACCGATGCAAAATGTTGCTCGATATTCATGTCATCGCACCATGCTCGAATCCGCTTGCCATTGAATTGTCTCCCATTGTCGGATATTAACACCTCTGGGACGCCAAACCTGCAACAAATATTGTTATATAAAAATTGTATGACTTTCTCCTCCGTAATCTTGGCCAACGGCTCGGCCTCCACCCATTTTGTAAAATAATCCACCGCCACAATCAAGAACTTTCTCTACCCAGTTCCTTGCGGTATCGGCCCCACCTGATCGACACCCCACTGCGCGAATGGAATAGAAGCGCTCATTGTAGTCATAGTCTCCGCTGGTTGGTTTATAAGTGGCCCATTTTTTTTGGCACTGCAAACATTCCCTCACCATCATCCTCGCGTCCTCCTTCATGGTCGGCCAGAAGTATCCTGCCCTCAAAATTTTCGCCACCAAGGAACCCCGCCTTGCTGTGATCGCTGCAACATCCTTCGTGGGTCTCCTTCAATACGTATCGACCTTCTTCTCGTGTGACACATCTCAAGTGAGGTCCGGCATACGACCTCTTATACAACACCCCTTCGTGCTCGAAAAATCTCCTTAGCACTTTCGCCCCTCCTTCTCTCAACTCCTTCAGTATCGAGGCTCTCCAGTCGTCAACCTCTTCTATTTCCGCCACCTCATACTCGACCACACTCTTGTCCATGTGTAGCACAGTAACACTTCTGCTCTTACAGTCGACCAAATTCCGCACGATCTTGGATAACAGATCTGCTCGACCATTCTCTCCATGGGGTATCTGCACCAGCTCGAACGAGCTAAACTCTTCGCGCAACCTCTTCATCTCTTTCACGTACCGTTGCATCCTCTCCTCCTTCACCTCAAAATCTTCCTGAAACTGGCCCACTACCAGCTGAGAATCAGAATATACCTGAACTCTGCGAGCTCCACCCGCCATGGCTAATTGCATTCCTTTAATGACCGCCTCGTACTCCGCCTCATTGTTCGATACCTTGTACCCGACTCTGACTGCGAACTCCAAATTATCTCCTTTAGGCGAAATTAAAACAATGCCCAAACCTCCTCCGACTCTCGACACCGAGCCGTCAACGAACATTTTCCAAACACCCTCTGCCTCCTCCTCTACTTTCGTACCTCTTGTATGAAATCAGCCAACGCTTGTGCCTTAATCGCTCTCCTTGGCTCATATGCTATCGTATATTGACTCAACTCGACCGCCCATTTCACTAGTCGAACCGATACAGAAGGTCGACCAAAGGTTTCTCCCAGCGGCATGTTCGTTCTCACATTCACCTTATGACCCAGAAAATACGGCCGCAACTTCCTCACCGTTACCACCACTGCCAAAGCACACTTCTCAATCTCCGAATATCTTCTCTCTGCGCCCTGCATCACCTTACATACGTAATAGATTGGAAACTGCACCATGCTTTCTTCCTGTAATAGGACCGAGCTTACCGCCATTTCCTCGATCGATATGTATAGCACTAGATCCTCACCTGGAACGGGCTTAGCCAATAGAGGCAGATTGGCTAACACCTTCTGTAATTCCTCGAATGACCTCTGGGCCTCCTCCGTCCACTGAAATTTCGAGCTCTTTCTCAGTGTTCGAAACAGAGGACCACTCTTCTCCGCCACCTTAGATATGAAACGGCTCTGGCCCGCAATCCTGCCCGTCAAGATCTACACTTCCTTCACTTTTGTGGGCGGTTTCATCTCGATCACCGCCCTCACCTTCTCCGGGTTGACCTCGATCCCCCTCTTTGTCACCATATACCCTAGGAACTTTCCCGATTTCACCCCAAAGGAACAATTAGCGGGATTCAGCTTCATGCCATACCTCCGCAAAGTCAAGAACGTATCCTTTAAGTCACTCACATGATCGGCCTCTTTTCACCAACATATCATCAACGTACACCTCCATATTCCTTCCCAGCTTCTCCTTGAAAATTTTATCGACCAACCGCTGATACGTTGCACCTGCATTCTTCAAGCCAAAAGGAATCACCACATAACAATAAGTGCCCCTGCTCGTAACAAAACTCACCCTCTTCCTATCCTCCCGAGCCAAAGGAATCTGGTGGTATCCCTGGGATGCATCCACAAGAATGAGCACACCCCGCGGTGGAATCGACTAGCTGGTTGATCCTGGGCAATGGATACAAATCTTTCGGGCACGCCTTGGTTAAGTCACGAAAATCAATGCACATCCTCCACTTTCCCCCAGACTTAGATACCATCACCGTGTTTGACAACCATTCGGGGAACTGGATCTCCTTAACATGACCTGCCTTCAACAGCTTCTCAACCTCCTGCTCGATCACCTTGTCCATTTCTGCACCATGATGACTCCTCTTCTGTTTCACCGGCCTCACCGTCAGATCAATATTCAAACGATGTTCGATCACCTCCGCCTTTATCCCCGTTAACTCCTCAGCCGTATACGCAAAAACATCCGCGAACTCTCTGATCAACCCGATCAATCTCGACCTTAGAGGCTCCTCGAGCTCCTTTCCCATCCGAAACTTCCTCTCCTCGCATCCTTCCACCATCTGGACCTTCACGATCTCCCCTCCTGGTTGCATCTCCGCTTTCTCCTTCCCTTTATCCGCTTTCTCCTTTTTCTCTCTCGACCTCGAACCCCCAGGTCGATTCAACATTCCCTCTTCGAGCTTCACCTGCTTCCTCGAGAGCTGTTTATTGTTGCTCACCGTGGTTTGATAACAACTCCTCGAGGTAAGCTGATCTCCTGCGACCTCACCAACGTTTTCACCCACTGGATATTTTATCGCCATATGGTACATCGACACGACCACCTGGAATGCATTCAAACTGGTCCTTCCCATGATGATGTTATACGATGACTCTGCTCCAACGACCACAAACCTCACCATTCTCACCTTCCTTGTCACTCCTTGTCCCAAGGCAACAGATAGGCTCACCTCTCCCATCGGCATCACCTCGCCTCCATTAAATCCGTACAAGGCTGTGGTCACCAGCTTCAGCTCAAGGTTAAGCTCCTTGTTTATATGCACAAAACAATCATAAAACATTATATCCACCGAACTCCCGGTATCAATGAACACCCTCTTCACATCAAAACCTGCCACTTTCGCCGTGATCACAAACGCATCATTGTGAGGCAACACCACTCCCTCAGCATCTTCTGCCCGAAAACTTATCTCCGGCATTCGGGCAGTACTCCCCACTTTCTCTCTCTTCCTCTTCATTGCTCGAACATGCCCCTTCCTTGCATTGTTCGAGTCCCCATCGGTTGGACCCCCCGAAATCATATATATCGTCCTCTCTTCATAGGGCCATGATCCTCCTGTCCTCCTCGATCTCTACTCCCTCGCCTTCTTTTGCCTCCTCGATCACCTCTCCCTCCTCGGGGTTCATCTTCCTCATCATCATCTCGATCACTCCGCTCCACTGAATCCTCCCGACACCTTCCTTTGTCCTCCCCTTTTGCTTTGTCCTCATACACGAACTCCTTGAGATGCCCTGCCCTAATAAGGCGCTCGATCTCATCTTTGAGGTGTCTGCATTTCTCTATTGTATGCCCATAATCTTTATGAAAACGGCAGTACTTCTTTGATCTGGGCTGTGTCGGCCCCTCACGCCTCGACCTAGGCCATGTCACATCCTTGTCCTCGATCTTCTTCTCGATAGCCACCAGCACTACTTCCATCTTTGCATTCAGCGGCGTAAAGTTATGGAACCGCTTCCCTCCAAACACTGGTCGATCCTTCCACCGGTCTTCTCGCCCATGATCAATCTTGCCCCGCCCCTCTCTCCTAGGCGATCTCCTCCCTGGTGACACCCTTTGGGGCGAGTTCGCCCTTCCTTTCTTCGGCGCGGGCTTAGCTAATTTTTCTAACTTAGCAAACTCCGCCTCCGTCTCCTCCAGGTTAATATACTTCTTGCACCTCTTCAGCACATCGTCATACGTACGAGCAGGGGTTTTGGCTAAAGATGTTCGACAGGGCCCTGCTCGCAAACTCTTTATCAACCCTCCAGCCTTCACCTCGTTCGCGGCCGTGGGGATCTCCAAACAAGTTTGATTATATCGCGCAACATACTTGCGCAACGACTCTTTCTCCCCCTGCCTCATGGCTATCAACGTCAAATACGTTTTCTCCTGCAACACAGCACTCGCGTATTGGGTCATCAGCTTTTCCGCGAAATCATCAAAGTCCTTGATCGATCCATGAGGGAGCTGCTGGAACCAATCGAGCGCGCCTCCTTTTAAGGTTGATAAGAATGCCCTGCAGCTAACAGAATCAGAATAACCATGTAGCACAGCCAAATTCTCAAACGCCCTTACGTGCCTCGACGGGTCGGTAGTCCCATCGAACACCAAACTCGTGTCTCTGAAATTCGCAGGTAATGGTGCAGCCAGTATGTCCCTCGAGAACGGGTGTCCTCGAGCACGCCTCTCAGGTCGGCCATCCATCTTATCTTGCATCTGCCTCACCTGCTCCGCGAGTCTTTCCACCTCCCTATCTCGCAGAGCTCCATCTCCTCCATAGCTAGACACGTCCTCATCCACCATCGTTAGTCCAGCAGCCACTCGCGAAAGGCTTTGGGTGACTTGCTGAACCGCTTGCGCCGCCGCGTTCGCCACCATCTGCTGCATCTCCTGCCTGGTCATCACCACCTGCTGGTCGGGGCGCGGCTCCACCGGCGGCGGTACTGCTCCCTGCACCACCACTCCTTGCTGCGGCATTATGGCCAGATCTGGTTGCAACGGCGTTGGGATCGCCGCTCCTTGAGCTGTACGGGCCTCCTGGGCCTGCTTGAGCCCACATCAGCCTCCGGTTGCACCAGCGGGGCTCCTACCCTTTGGGGAATGAGCGTCGGAGTCACCGGTGTACGCGGCGGTCCAGAGAAGCCGAGGGGAGGGCCTTCTCCAAACGGCCTCGTCATCCTCCACGTGTCGTCGAATGATGCTTGCAAATCTCTCCTAGGAATTCCGTCCGCCATAGCCACCGAGCTTCAGAAATCTCAACACACCACTTTTCGAACGAAGGTCCCACAGACGGCGCCAAATGGTAACGCAAAACACTCCAACCGGCTTGAAATCGGTTCGCCTTCTTCTTCCTCGTCGGTAGAACGCCGCGCACCTGTACAGAACTCTCACACCGGAGGGGTTTTCCGGTGAAGAGCCTCCGATGCTTAAGTCAGTATATGTTTGTTCAATTTTCCAATGTAAAGAATGGATAAATCGTCTGTCACAAGAAAAGACCCACTCCCATATATATAGGAGTGAGATACCTGCCCTAGGAGCTGCCCGGCTTTTGGTGAGCTGTCCTGCCCGTACTGCCCGTCCGTACACACATAGTGTGCGTATGTCAGAGATGTCAGAGGTGGTTATCGCCACTATTGTTCTGCACCAATGTATTCTCGCCACGTGTCCCTCTGAGCTGAGGGAGATTATTCTTCTGCGCAGGCCGTTAGGATCTTCTAACGCCACCCACGCGCTTTCTCATGTTCAAGCCACGCTCTCGACTGCTCTCCCCCTGCTGGGTGCTCGATCTTATCGNCCCCCCAATCGCTAGGTCGATCCTCGACCAGTTTTGCTATTCTGCTCGATCCCTTCCCTTTCGGTCGATCATTCTTCGACCAATGCGGTTTTCTCTACTTTGAGCTTGCCTGACCTATGCGGTAGGCCGGTCTATTCCTTAGTCATATAATATCCCATTTCTTAGTCATATAATATCCCATATCATATCTCAATATGTATTCATGTTTATTAAAACAAAACAGATGAACATAAAACTACGTTTTTGTGTGTGATTTATAATGGGCCACAATTATTACGAAATCTGTAATGTCAATTGATTATATTCATTTTATTTCATTATTCGGAATTTTGTTTTAATATATATACTTCCTTGGGGCGAAAATAAAATGTAGTAAAATGTATATTATAATAACCAATATATTGACATACTCGCTGTATTATTAAATTTCATACTGTAAAATAAAAAATCAATGGGAAATTATCAACATTTTTTGTAACACCCCGCTTATCAGAGTAAATTTTTCGCAACTTTTATTTCGAAATTACTTATAACTCTTTCGAAATCCTTTTGCGAATAACTCGAGATGCTACTTAAACTCCTCCTTCCTAAAAATCTGTTTAACTTTAACTTTGTCTAATTATTTATTTTAGACATAACAAAACAGATTTATATATATACTTGCATTTAACTATATCATGTTCATATTTATGAAATGATAAAAACTTGAAATCTGAATTTTTTTAAAATGCAAGTTCACATATTAATAAGCGTAGCGGAATTACTTAAAAACGTGAATAATTATACAAACTTATTTCATTTACTACAAATGTTCTTTGAAATGAGTACTCGACCATCACCACCACTTTATTTGCTCACACCTCCGGCCCGACCCTGTTACCTGAAAAACATAATGGGGGTGAGTACTGGTCCTTTTGTACCCCGTTAATACCCATACTAAAGTAAACATCAATAATAATACAATATCATGATCTTTGGTATATATATAATAACTGTAACTTAATCTGGCCGATATATTATCGGATACTTGTGCACAATCTGATGGATATTTCTAAGGCACGTATCGCCTCCATCAGAACTTAGGATATAATCTTCAAGGCAAATTAATGCCTCCTCATCCCAAGCGTATAAACTTAAACTGTATACATACCTCGAACATGATAACAATATTATACTCAATGTAATACCCAGTCTGGGTCCCCACCTTTCTCCTTTGAGATCGTAAGTGTTGGTCTCGAGTAGCTAACTCTTCAAGCTACATAAAAATACGTAAACAAATATACTAAGTACTATGCTCGTATACTCGGATTTTCAACTCTTTCGGATAAATCATCCAAATCTTATAAAATCTCAATATTCTTGCTATGGTTCAAACTTTTCTTGATCTTTTATTAAATCAAATACTTACTCATATTATTTCTCCCAAATCTTATACATATGGCTTATACTCATTTTTCACTTGATTATTTCGAAAGTGAAACATAACTCAAATCATACTAAACTTTTCATCATAATATTAATATGTGAGATTTACAACAATCTTTATAAAATTGTATACTCAACATATGAAACTAAAACTTGGTCAAATTGCCCATCACTCATATAAGAATATTTTTTCTAAAAATTCCATTTTAAAAACTCTACCATGTACTAAATACTCTTGCATATAAAATCATCTTGACATGTATGCCATGTAAATATTTTAACTCGTTCATTTCTCAACATAAAATCATGAAATTTGGCAGTCATGTTCTTAACCCATATATAAGCATGTCGTATAAATTTCATAATTTTATCATGCGTATATATCGAGTTATTAAAATTTTAAAGTCACAGCTGAAATAAAGAACATAAAATTCAACTTGCATGCTTAACTTCAAAAATTTATAACTCAATCTATACTATGCCAAATGACATAATTCTTTCACCTATATACTCAGCACTTACACAAGAAATATCCATAATAAGCTTAACATACCAGGTTATGCGTATCATGCTCAAATTCAAATCAAAATAGTACATATATAACATGTGATTGTGCTGAAAACAACTTATCATTTTCTTTTTCATGCTTAAAATTTCTTTAAAAATACATATGGCATGAAAATACATCAATATTCACTTACTATAACATATGATAAAAAGGTAGCATCTAACCTTCTTCAAGAAATTTGAAAATGAAACTTCGGAAGTTGATCTCAACTTATCTTCGTCAAGATTTCTCTCGATTTTTCTTCCTCACTTTATAGCTAAGACTTTGCTTATTTTTGTGTGAATTTCGAGTCTATGGTGATACCCCTTTATATAGGGTAGCAAAGGAGACAATATCACCTTCTTCACATCAATACTTCATCATAATAAACTCATTAGGGCCCTTGCCATTAATGTTTTTCTAAAATCATGCACAAAGTTGAGTAAGCTTTGAAAAGTACTTGTAATGCATGATTCATCTTGTATATATCAAGACAAACTCCTCCATTTGACCAATCCTCCATTATGGCTCGAATTTAGTCTTAAATGGCTCATTTATTGCTTAAGAATACTAAAAAAAATGGTTATAAAAATAAATAAAGATAAAGAATAAAAATCATAACTTGTAAACTTCTCAAATCTATAGCCAATGCTTAGAAAGGGCCATCTTGTGATCCTAATCTAGTTTCCATGATAAAATTCGTGACTTAATGAAAAATCTCCAATTTACAGAACCGAATTCTGACTTAAAACGAACGGTTACCGAAAAATCGAAAATTCTGAAAATTTCAGATTTCCATCTTTTGCTTTTGGCCTTTTTCCTTTTTATGATCTTAAACTTGTAAAAAGATACAAGAAAATAAATTTTTCGGAAACTAAATCAGACTTAATTATTGTCTACAACCGAACATCGAAAAACTCGAAACTTGCGAATATAATTTCGAATATACTCTTAATAATATAAATAGACCTTCTTGTCTAAATAACTTCTACTTAATCCTTATAACTTATCAAATCATATAAGTCACATAAAATACTTAGGCAATTTATAACATTTACTCGACTAACTCAATTTAATGAAAAACGATTCTGATTTAACTTTAATGTCGAGCCAACTAAAAATAAAAAATTCTAAGAGATTTATTAAGGCTTGGAAATATAAAAGATCATTATTAATAAAAGTAAAATAGTTCTAACTTAGAACTAAAATAATTACTTTTATGAATTACTGAATGGGATATTACATTTTTTTTAATAAGCAACTAAATTAGTGATAATTCGTGTATAAGATAGTTTACTACGAAATGTGTAGAGATTCATTCGTGTATTGTAGATTAAAAATTGAAATCGAAGAATAATTAAAAAAAATAAATTTATTCATAACATCGCACGGGTAAATATCATCAAATCTGAAACAAACCATTAATTAAAAAACCCAAATATCAACAAAACATAAATATCAAAATCTCTTGTTCCTTGCTAGTGATGAGGGAAAACTCCATTATACTTGATTACATCGGTTCTTACATGTAGCACACAAGCTTCCATTTGTGCATTCTAGCAAATTTCATCCCATTATTAAATTCAACATTATAGCGGCGTATCACATAAACAACGCCTTCTTTCAGTACATCTCGCATCAATCCTACATTCGGAGAGCGTATTATGCCTTTAATGTATGAACCCTACAATAGAAATTGATACAAATTAAGTAAAATAATTTTGTACTTATGTATTTTTGATATAACATCAAAAAATATTACCTCTTCATCATGAAACAGGATACGGAAACAGTTCAAGCTCTCATGATCATGATGCGTTTCAATAAGTCGGACTACCCTTAGAAGCAAATTTGGTTTGTTGGACCTGGTGACGGAGTTGATTGTTTCAAAGAATGGCGGCATTTTTTGGTGTGTATATTGAAATTTGTTTAGATTATTTTCTCTGCAATGTTGTGAAGGAAGTGATAAAGAAAAGTGGCATATTAACACCCTTTTATACACACGATAGATCTGCACAACAACCCTATCACGTAAAATATGGAAATCTTTTGTTAAGATAATATTCCATAAATTTTTTACGATAAAAAAACGGTGATTTTGTTACGATATTAAATTGATCTTGATTAATTTGTAACTACCGTCGCTTATTAGGAATTATTGTTGATTTTTGTACGTAAATAATGGAATCAAAATTCCGGATCTTTGGGTTTTTAAATATAGAATCACAATTTCAAATTGATTGGTTTTTAAGAGGCGCGTGATGCTTAAATTAAGGAGTAACAAATTGAGGATAAACCGATTTTACACGCCCAAAATGAAAAAATCGAAAATAATTTTTAAAACTGGTTATCATATTAAGTAGGTCAAATTGGTTGACTGCAAGTTTTTTAAAACTTTCTCAAAAAGATTTTTCTACCTCTCTTTTTCAATATATATAGATTCTATGCAGAGGGCCCAAAATTGGGCTTTTCTTGCTTACATGGCAGCTGATGAGGCAATTTTTTGCTGACTGGGCTACTGACTTGGCTGACATGGCGATTTTTGGCTGATGTGGCTGCTAACGTGCCAATAAAAAAATTTAACAATGAGGGGATTCGAACCTAAGACCTCAAAGGATGCAAGAAGGTATTATAACCACCACACCAATCAAAGTTATGTATTAAAATTAATAGCTTTTAATATATATTGATACTAGGTATGAATAAATCAAATTAAATTTAAAAGATAATGTTAATTATACTAAATCAAAATAATAATATATAAACTTTGAATTATTAAAATATAATAAGTAAAATAAATTATTTAATATTAAATACAAATAAATAAAAATAAAATAAGATNCCGTAAGATATAAACAGACATATGTATGTAGTAGTTACTGTTTTGATTCATCAAAGTGAGGTTTATTGATCATGGACCAATAACTGTCTATTTTGGATAGTGATTCCTTTATGACATGGTGTTCTGTTATAATTTTTTCATTATTATTTTTCATTTCCAAATTTATATAATTAATCTTAATTTAATAAAATATAAATATATAAATTTATTCAAATTTAATTTAATTTAAATACACTATACTATAATAAATTCTATCTTACTTTATTTTAATTTATTTTTTATATAATATTATGTAATTTATTTTATTATATTTTAATTATTAAAATTTAATAAATTATTATTTTAATTTAATATAATTTGCAGTATCTTTGAAATTTAATTTGATATATATAACTTGTATTATGTTTGTATATAGTAAACGCCTATTAAATTAGACATACAACTTGTATTGGTGTATTGGTTAAAGTGTTAATATATAACTTGGAGTCACAAGTTCAAATCATAGCATAGTTTTATTTTTTCAGCGCCATGTCAGTAGAAATCCCCACATCATCATCCATATCAACAGAAATTACCAGAAAATCGCCACATCAGCAATAAAAGCCCGAAATTAGGCCCGATGCATACAATTGTCAAAATTTGTAAAAGTGGTGTATATATTTGTCAACTTTAAAAGTGATGCATATAATTGCAAAATTCGAAAAGGTCATGGTTTTATTTGCAATTAAGCCTAAAAATAATTATTTTTGGGGATTATATTTGAACTTTTACTTAAGGAATAGAATGATTTTTTTTTCCCGAACGATAGATAATATTATTAATCAAAATGCACAAATGTGTATATACACAACCCCCAGCTGAAAGAAACAACCAACAGCTGAAAAAGTAGGAGGACAGGTTAGAAGACCGCCTAGAGACCCGACACTAGCAAAGCTAGAATAATAACAAAGGCATCAATACAAACCAACTACACAAACAAAAAAAAAAGCTACTAAAAAGATTCCACCAGGATAATACCCGAGTGTCAGATCCCAACAAGATAATAAGTTGACACTCGAGCTCACAGGAACCAACGGCCCAAACAAAAAATACATGTACTAAACAACACGATCACAAACGACACCAAACGAACAAAATAGCAACATAAAACAAAAAACTAAGCAAAATAAAATGGGCCCTTCCTATCCAGCTTAACCAAGCAGAGCTAGTGGATACCAAGTCGACCCCGAGTGAATCCCATAGCCAAAAAAGACCGACTCAAAACTGTCCAACACCAACTCGGTGGCCTAATAAAGTCGAAATTCAAGCCCCAAAATAACACCCGAAATCATACTCGAACCACGACCTCAAACACCCAAGATGCCTCAGGAGTCAGGACTGCCAAGGAATAGAATGATTCAAATTAAAATTTTACATTTCGCATACTATTTTTTTGTTTTGGTCTTACGAGCACATTTGATGCTCAAAATATTGTAATTGAATACTTAATGTAACGTCAACTAAATAATGAAAATTAAACCACACGCAGATGAATAATGTTAAGTTTTAACTACAAAGTTTAAAAATCTTCGACAATGCATGATATAAATGAATTATAATATTACACTTTGCGAAAATTTTATGTACACACACACATTAAAATGAGATTTAATGATTAAAAGAAAATCATCAAAGTTTGTTACTATATATGGGAAGTTAAATTTTAAAGTTGAATTTATATATATCATATGATATCTCTAATTGAACTCAAATTCAATTAATTGATACTATTACTATAGAGTTGATGGAGTGAATATTGGTAAAATTGAAATATATGTCTGATTTCTTTTATTATATTGTATTTTATTATAAATATGAGAAATGGTTAAAAATAACAACACATACTAGTGTATCTATCATAATTTGACTAAAATTATTTTGGCTGCAAACCAACACCTACACCTATGGATAGTAAATCAAAACTTAGCATGAGATGTGATAACAGTCCACCCACTGATGCATCTGCATATAGAAGATTAATAGGTAGATTATTATATTTAACCATTTCAAGGCCAGATTTGTCTCAAAGTGTTCAATCTAACTTCTAACGATTTATGCATTCTCTTATCATTTCCAATTATTGAGCCAATTCATGTCAAAACCGACTCAGAATCACCTTTCAGCTGCTCACAGGATTCTTAGGTATATCAAAGGTACAATTGGTCAAGGTATTACCTTTCTTAGATCATCTTCTTTACAGTTATTTGCATATTGTGATAGTGAGTGGGCTAGGTGTTTAGACACAATAAAAGTGTAACCGGGTATGCTATTTTTCTTGGTAAATCTCTTATTTCTTGGAAATCAAAGAAGCAACCAACCATTAGCAAATCATCAGTAGAAGCTGAATATAGAGCATTGGCCTCTACCTCTTGTGAAATTCAATGGTTGTTGTTCTTATTTGATTAATTTAAACTAATGCCCCCCACCCCCAGTTACTGTTTTCTTTGACAGCAAGCCAGTTATTGCCATTGCAACCAATCACGTTTTCCATGAAAGAACAAAACACATTCAAATTGACTGCCACTTCATAAGGGAAAAGATCACTCAAAAGCTGATCCAATTGACTCATATTCCATTAAAGGACCAAGTTGCAGACACGATGACCAAACTCCTACCAGGGCCAGCCTTTCACTCACTTGTATCCAAGCTTAACATGTCAAATATCCATGTCAAGCTTGCGGGGATAATAGAATAAAGAAAGTCTTTTTATTCTTTATTATTTTAAGTCAAAGTTGTCAACAATGTGTAAAGTTGCTATAGCAACTCTTGTATAAGTCTACTAGTATAAATACTTAAGACCACCAAGATATTAGGGTTAATTTATTATTCTGTAATTTTTATTTTCCGTTCTTCTTTCTTCAATGTGAAGCCGCTTTTCCTTTTGTATCATCTTCTTTGATTCTCTTTTGATTCTTCACTGCAAATCTGTATGCTACAATCAAATAATTAGTCTACTAGATTCAATTGTCTTAATTGCTCTCAGACTTTAGTTTGTTGCTTGGGTTATTAGGCCACCATTTGGAGTGGTTCTCCTTGTTTGTATTCGGCTATTTAACCTTGCGGCATGTATGACGTTTATACATTATTTTGTTGTTGAATAAAAGTTTTTATCGTTTTGGAAAAAACAAAAATTAATTATAGGGTATTAACTAAAATCACGAGGTATAATGATATATGAGGTAGTTTTTTAATTAATATAACTAGTACGTACCCGTGCGATGCACGAGATGTAAAATTTGGAAGAATAATATAACTTCACGTGCATTAGGATCGAAATTGAAATCATTAAAATACATAGGAACATTGTTGAATCATAAAAAGTTCAGTAACAATCATATATTACTAAAAACCTCCTTGTACACAACATTATGAGTTTGATTATTTGGTAACTTCTCATTATCACAAACTAATATTTTCAAAAAGAGACAAATCCTAAAAATCAAACTAATATTTTTGGTAAACAAACTAATATTTTAGGATTGGTGAACAAACTAATATTTTAGGATTTCTAGGATTTGTCTCTTTTTGGTGAACAAACTAATATTTTAGGATTGGTTATATAAATAAGGCTACCTGTTTTTGGTGTTCTTTTCGTTCATTTTCATTCAAACAATCTGATGACTTGTATAATGAAATCCGAATCTTAAGCCGAAATATTTTAAAAAAGAGTTTTTAAAAATTGAAAAGTCAAGGCAATCAGTTCAGATTAATTAAAGGTCAAAGAATATTCGTTCCTTGAAATAAAGATGTGTGCTATCATTAACCAAATATCCGGTTATTGATATAGAGTAGTTACCAAAAAATAGAACGCGATAAGGACGCTTCATGGAAATATCAATGGGATAAAGTCATAACAAATCGCTATACATTTTAACGATAAAAGCTCAGATGAAATGATTTATGATAATTATGACATAGTTAATGAATTAATGAGAAGTGTGAAAATGACATAATTAATGAAAAGTGTGAAAATAACATAATTAATGAGAAGTGTGAAAAGGACAAAAACTTATCAGTTTTGGAAAATATTTAATGCAAATCCGATATTGAACATAATTTGACCTACTATTTTAGATAAATATTAATTCTTATTATATAAGTGTAAGATTATTAGTAATTTCCACCTCTTAAGTAATAGTAGAGCTTGAAGAGTATCCTATCCTATTCCAAAATGGCCCATGTAAAACTTTATTCCCGTTATCTTGATGTGGATATATCTGCCACAATAATGTTGCATATCTAATGATACGCATCATCCATGAGATATATCCTTGCTAATTATTTTTCTATGAGACCAATTCCAGTAGTGAGCAAATATCTATCTATCTATCTATCTATTTATTTATCTATCTATATCTATCTATCTATCTATTTATTTTATACTACTCTAAAAGGATGAGTGTTTTTGTAAAATATGAACTACCTAAAATAACCTTACTTTGACATATTTTTAATGGCAAATTAGTAATACAGTAATACATATTTTAATTTATATTTTTAATTAAAAAATAAATTACCTACAAAACTCCTACTTTAACATGTTTTTAATGGCAAATTAGTAATACACTAATACCTATCATATCTTATAATTTTAATTAATAACTAATACTTAATTACTTAAATACAAATTCATGAACAATACATTTCACATCTCCTAAAAATCAAACACAATATTCACGCACCATTATTTCTCATGAAATTGCTTTCTTCCACATATCTCTCAAAAATCAACCTAACATCAACCTAAACAATAAAGTTTTGAAAAGATATAGAATTGTTGTTTTAAAAAAAAAATCCTTGTTTTTAATATAATTTCATACATTATTTGACAAACTAGAAAAGTTGAACAATTCATTTAACTACTTCATTATTTAAGAAAAGTAAAATCTTATATTTAGAATTAGAATAGAAATTGCACTTTAGTCTTACTGGATGGAATTTTGATCCCACAAAAATCGTCATTTGTTTGTTTGTTTGTTTTTTCCAATTTTAATCACAAAGTGAATAAAATTAAAGAATTTTCACTTGACCATTAAATGGTTAATATCAAGGTGAGTAATATTTTAATTATTAACACTTAAAATATATGAATTTTACATTCAATAATTAAGTAAAATATCATGAGATTTTAATTACTATTATTTTATATGAGCCACTGATTTTAAAGATGTGTGCTAAATAAAAGAATGATTTGAAAGTAAAAAACATAATAAATTTGATGAATAACATTAAAAATATAATTAAGGTGTAAGGCTTGCTAATAAATATGAAAACAAATAATAAATAAAAATTTTATAATTAATAGAATTAAACATAAATCTTTTAAAACTTATATTTATCGATGTAAATGAATCGAATTGTTTATTTATTTTTATTTTTTTGTGCTTATTAGTTCTATGTGTAACTTTTAGGTGATAGATAATAGTTATTTGTAATTTTATCCATGTAGGTTGGAAATTTTAATATTTAAAAAAATGATTATTTTAATTTTAAATAAATTTTTATCTGCTCTAGTTTTTTTAATATAATATATAAATATCATATTACAATATAAAATAATAATTATTTTCATTATTTAATATTAATACGTAAAAAGGTTGTAATTCAATTGAGAAATTAATAGGTAATCTTGAGTTAAAATAACGAGTGATTTCTAAAAATTTATATAGACTAAATAGTTCATGTGTTTAATATATTTTTAATAAAAAAAATTGTAAACACAATCAATTAATAGAAAAACTACAACATAAAAATTTTAATATTTAAAAAGGAATGCAAAAAATAAAATGTTATATTGCAACGAGAAATCCAACGATAAGACGTTCCACTAAAAATTCTAAAGGATATTTCATTTGAAAATATCATTGGCTATTCCAACATAGATCAAATTATATTATAATGGAATTTTAATGGATTTAATGATTCGAGTTACCATTATTTATTTCTTGTGTGAATTTTCTTTTTGGGAAAATATCAATGAAAGTTGCATTGGAAAGCTAATTGCAGTGATAGATACAGACAATTTCATATTGGGGGCACTATTTAGCTAATAGAAAAAATATACCATCAAAATAACATAATGTCATTACAATATTTAAATTTTACTTTTCAAAATTTGTCATGTTTCTCATCTGTATTACATGTTTAGAAATCTTTACAGTTACAATAAGTTAAAAGTATTAAAAAAAATATAATTTTTCTCAACTAAAAGTAAGCAAATCATTGAGAAAAATATATCTTTTAAAATCTGATGAACAAAAAATTTATGTTGTAGTATAGATGACTCGACAATTTTGTTGATGAATTTATAAATTATGACTAATTGATTATAATATTAATGAGAAAATTGTAATTGTATATAATATAATATTAAGATATATAAATAGATTATATATTAACACATATGACCAAAATAATATATTCTTTAAAAATCTTATGAACAAAAAATCTATGTGGTAGTATAGTTGACTCGACAATATTGTTAATTAATTTATAAATTATGAATAATTGATTATAATATTAAAGAGAAAACTGTAATTGTATATAATATAATATTAAGATATACAAATAATTGATATATTAACACATATGACCGAAAAAGTTCTATACATAATATTATGAATTTTTAAGCAAATACAAAATTTAAAAACATATGAAAGAACAATATAAAATAAAAAAAAAAAAATATTAAATCTGACAAATGATACTAAAATTTACGAAGTTGTAATACGTACTAATAAATATTAAAAAATAATAAATAAATATGTTATAATTAATAAAAGTAAACATAAACCTTTTAAAACTTATATTTATCAATGTAAACGAGCAGGGTTGTTAAATGCTTGTTAATTTTTGTACTTATTAATTCTATATGTAACTTTTAGGTGATATACAAGAGTTATTTTTACCTTTATCCATGTAGGTTAGGAAAAAAAATACTTGATTATTCTAATTTTAAATTACTATTTATTTGCTATTAGCTTTTTACATATAATATATATATATATATATCATATTAAATATATAAATAATAATTATTTTAATTATTTAACATTTAATATGTAATAAATGTGACTCAATTGGGAATTTATTAGGTAATCTTGAGATAAAATAATGAGCTACTTTAAAAAAATTATATGGATTAAAAAGTTCATATGTTTAATGTATGTTATTAGAAAAATTGTAAACACAGTTACTCAATAACTACCACCTAAAATATAATGTTTAAGAAGGAATAAAAAAAAAATTAGTATATTGCAATGAAAAATGCATCTGTAAGATATTCCAAAGAAAATTCCAACGGATATTTCATTGGTAAAGCTTTTATTGGAAATCATTGAAAATAATATTTTTTTAAAAAAAATTATAAACAAAACATCTATGTTGTAGTATAGCTGACTCGGCAATATAATTGATTAATTTATAAATTACGAATATATAACTAGAATTCCCCTTGCATTAGTTATAAAAGACATAAAAAAAATATATTTTGAAGATATAGAAAAAAATGTGTTGCAAAAGAGAGATTTGAAACTGTCATCAAGATTGAAATAATATAATTAGAGGATAAAATTGTAATTTTGAGATATATTATATTTTCTTTAGTTGTGATGTTGCGTTTATGTTATAACATTAATAAAGTTATGAGTTGAATTAAATTATAATTGTTTGAGTTGTGAATTAATTCATTATGTACCTTTCTTTCTTTCAATTTCATTTTTAAAATAGGGGACATGATAAAAATTATGAAAAAATGTTCCCACAAATTTTTATTAGATTCCTTACGCTATATGCTTTAGGATGGAGGGTTGTGTCGGATCTATAAAATAAACATAGATCTGCTCATGATTCCAATAAAATATTTTTGCTAGAATTAGATTCCTTTTGACATATTTTTCTTACATAGATCCGAAAATTCATACTAAGAAAAAACAAAAAATGGATGTAAATATACAACTATCACCAATATTAACTATGTGAATTAAAAGGAGAAATAAACGAGTTGTATGTGAAATTTTATTCAACTAACACATAAATATAATGAGTATGAAAATGAGTTGCTTAATATTTTTATCAAACATTGGGAAAAAATTCTAAACCTTTTAATCTAATAATCAGTATATAAGTACATTTATTTATTAAATATATTATTTTATAAATATATAAATAATTAATATTAAATTTTATCTTATCTTATGTGATTATATTAGTTGTTGTCTAATAAATAAGATATTTTGATAACAACGTCATTATATGAAACACGTACAAAAAATGATGCAATACATATAAATGTGCTAGAATTCTTTTAATAAATAAAGTATTATTTATCAAAAGAAATAAAAACTAATAAAATAATAGTATAGGAATTGAAAAAAGAAAACGTCTGAATTTTCTTAGACAAGTATGAATACCAATATTTAGAAACAAAAAATCTTTTAAAAATAATACTTTATTTGTTGCTAGCGTTTAAATATATAGACTCTGTAAGAAATTGGATCTCATAAATAATGATCCTATATTATCAATTTTTAATTTTAAATAATTAAAAATTTAAAACTTTATAATACATAATGTAGATTTTAATAATGATTTCGTAATAATAACGTTCAAAGATGACTAAGAGTCATAAAATAGAATTTTAATTCTTCTCATCTCAAATATTTTAACAAATGATATGCTTTTCTATGTTGTCTCATTGTTTTGTTTTGTTTGATTTTGTCATTGGTGAAGAATCAAGAAAGGAACTTTATCTCGAGTTTTTTTGAGTATTATGTATGATGCATAAAGTTGGACGATAAAAGCATTAAAAAGTTATTGGACACATAAATATTACAAATCCAAACGAATGTGAAAGATATGAAGATAAATGATTCTAAAATCATTGCAAGAACTAGATGGTTAATGATTTGCAAACAATAGATTATATAATTCGTCTATCTTCCAAATAAATGACATTGAAAATGAAACGTTGGAGCCTGATCAAAATATTTTTGAATGTTTGAATGAAGTTGACACTTCTTATAGGAATATTTATAATTTCATTGGTGTATTGTTCTTGAACATATGTGCAATTATTTTATAGTATGAACTTTTAGTTAATGTGTGATGATTTTAAAAAAAAAACCTCCGGAAAAGTACATGTAATAGATATTTTGAATAATCAACTTTTATTTAGAGATGAAATTCATTCCCTTCCGTAGGGGCTAGGTATCAATAATTCGTCGATATATATAGAGAGAGTAATTTAATAGTTTATACAATGATAAAAAATAATCAATAATTTTAATGACACGATTTATTATTTTGCAGATATATTCATGCATGGTTAGTAGAAATATAAAGATAATACAACCATGAAGTTTCACTATATATTTGGTTAGAATATTTCTTAAGTGTTTGAATAAAGTAGACGTTTTGCCAAATGAATTAAGATGAATTTTGCAATACTATTGAATCAATAATGCTTCTTATGAGGACGTCAAAACCAAAATGAAAGAGAACGCTATCGAATCATCTAACATAAACAAATAAAAGAACTAATGCATGTATAATATATATTAGTCATTATTTAGTTATTTAGTGTTTCTGTTGGGGTTGTAATATGTTATTTAATTATTTTTATATTAGGACATCGTTAAGTTATTTTAGAAAAAATAATTTGTTTCTATATTTTGTTTCATTAATTTGTTCTACATTTTGTTTCATTCTTGCAAGGATATATTTAATAAATTAATTTATTTATTTTACAAAACTTAATCGGCAAAAAACGATTACATTATGAGCTCATTTGTTCTACGTTTTATTTCATTCTTGCAACGATATTTTGAATAAATTAATTAATTTATTTTACTATACTTAATTGGGAAAAAACATTCGCCACCACGTGCATCGCACATGTACTACTAGTTAAAATAAAACAAGCCAACAACCTGCATAACGAATTTTTCCGAGTAAAACTAGAAACTGATTTTTCTTGCCTTTTAGAAAACATATATAGTTTCATTTGATCGATTATTATACCAAAAATATTTATAAATAATATAAACAAAACAAAACTAAACATTGTTTGGAAATTACAATTCCTATGAACTAAAATGTTTTTAATTCACGCTAAAATTGAAAATTGCAAATTTCAATCTAAAATACTTAGCGAATAGGTGGATGAGGCAGGAACAAGTCTTTGTGTCAAAGAAGAATCTGTTGGAGTATACTGTGAAAGTTCAGTTTTGTGTTACTCAATAATTCAATTTTAAATGAGATGTATATTTTTAGTGAAGTGGTTATTCGTAGTTAGTTTATTTATACAAACATTGTTTCTTTGTTTTACATTGTATATGATATAGTTACGGGTAATTGAACTTCCTGCTGTGAAAGACTGTAGTGTGAATCTTGGAATTAGCTGATCTTAGACTAATGAATTACACTAGTATATCTTAAATGTATTGAATGGACCAACAAGAGGATGAGATTATTTTATACAGACTAAGTAAATAATTTAGACCTCAATTTTTGTTGCGTATTCTTAATCTGTAAGAAAATGTACGGGCATATGTCGTCAGCAATTACTTATTTGATTTATCATGGTTGAGACTTATTCTGGAAGGTCAACATACTCGATATTTAGTAAGTAATGTCGGCTACATGATGTGCTGTCAATATTGCTTACGATCACCATATTCCGAAAAAACCCAGGTTGATGACGTCCCCGAAATAAGCTCAAGAATGATTATTTTGTCATGTCCGGCCAGCGGATTAATTTTCTACATAATAAAAAAGAATTGAGTGGTACTAGTTTTGGATTCGATAAGTTGATTAATTTTATTGTCAGTAATTCAAATTAATCAACAAACGTTAAATCATAAATACAGGAATATAAATCGAGCAATAAATTTAGAAACAAGTTAATTGTAATTCGCAGGTAAATTGGGAGTTCAATAATAGACATGTCACCCACATTCCCTTTCTGCAGGTGAAGGACCTGTTGACTGAAGGGGGTTGGGACAGGGATAGGTTAGAGAGGGTTCTGGGTACTGGAGCAGGCTTTAGTGACCAGGTGATCGATCAGATTCAGCAGATACCCATCTTATAGGATGGTTTGGACGGTATGAGGTGTATTCTCTACGACCTCGGCTTGGGGGGGAGTAACGGCTGGGTAACTGACCTAACCTTCTCTTCGGAGCCATCTGGACTGACCTACTTACCCCGACCATCTCTATTTTCCTTTGGCGCCTTCTCTTGCGCCTACCGATTGATACTGTGATGCAGGCGAGGGGGTTCTCCTTCCCCTCACGTTGCTATTGCTGTGCTGAGACCGGCGTTTTTCAGACTGAAACCTTTAGCCATTTGTTTCTTGAGAGCGAGATTGTGAGGAGAGTGTGGGAGCATTATTATAGCTATACACATATACCCCTACCCACCATAGATAACTTCTTTGAGCTTCTGAGTTTTTTCATACAGAGCACACACGATAGGCATGTGGGCTTTCTTATTCCTTGTCTGATCCTTTGGTCTACCTGGACAGAAAGAAATAATGCGAAGCATAGGGATATTACCTTTTTGTGTTCACATATTATTTTGCAGGTTGACAGACATCTATCTCTCCTCACCGCTCTGGGCAGACTCACACAGAGAGACTGGACAGGTTGCACGCCACCTCATCATTTTGCACCACCTCCACAGCCGCCTATCCAGCATCCACGCCCCAAAGCTGTTGTTAGACTGAGACCCGAGTCTCCTTGGGTTAAGCTAAACACTGACGGATTCTTTGACCGACTTACCGGAGCCGCCGGAAGTGGGGGTCTGATTAGGGACCATAGTAGTACTCTTATCACCGCTTTCCATGCCCCTCTTCGGGCTTCCTCGAGCTACGACGCGGAGGTTCTGGCGTTTCAGATTGGTCTTCAGATTGCTGCCTCGATCAACTCTCACATTTGGATAGTTAGATGTTGCCGCTGTCATCACTCTCTTGACCTCTGGCCAGCAGTGCACATGGCAGATTCAGCATCCGCTCATGCGTATTAGGGCCACACTTCGATATCTTTGTCGCTGTCATCACTCTCCCGGGACGCTGACTTTTTTCCTGGACTCCTTCCGGACCAAGAGAGCTATCTTTGTGTTACTGGCAGCTGTTGCCATCCTTTTCTTGTTTTCTTTCTCGTTTCTAGTTTTTCTTTTCATTAGATTTGATGTATTTCAGACATTGGACTTATAGATTTGTAATTTTTCAGCACATTTAGGACCTTTTTATATATACAGGTTGTGGGTCTGGCCTAACCCCCACCGTCGTCGGGTGTTTTCCTAAAAAAAGAAAAAAATCTCCACCAAACACAAGATAAGATGGAAAACACCTAATTACAAGATAAGGAATTTCCCTAATTACATCCTATCAAATATTCACATAACGACTTTACAAGATATGATAAAAAAACTAACTGTGGTGTACGTGAACATTAATATTCACATAACGACTTTACAAGATATGATAAAAAAACTAACTGTGGTGTACTTGAAAATGTTCACAAACACTTCTCACAAGAAAGGGACAACATGATATCTATCCAAAAGGAATCGCCACTTGTCGGGAAGCTAGTGAAGCCATAATCGGATTCTTTTTTAATGATATTTCACTTTTAACACATAACTTGAGAGTGAGCTTTCTATATAAGGGGTTGCATGTTTGCTAAAAAATACTCAATCAACAAAAACTACTCTTTCTTACATCTGTATACACTGGTTCATCGCATAATATACCAAACTAATAATAATAATAATAATAAAAAAAAAAAGAAGGTGAAAAAAATGGGATACAAAGACGACCTTATCAGGATCGGCAGGGATGGATTCGGAATAATAGAGGAACATTTGGAGAAGAAGGGAGGCCGAGTTTTTGCAGCCAAGAAACTGTATGCTCCTCAAAGGCCAACAGTTGAAGCAAGACAACCTTGTTTGTATCAGTATAAGCCTCAACAAGCTCATGTTTATCATGTAAAGCCACTTTCCGAAAACGAGACAAGGTTGAACAAGTTCGAGGTGGTGGATTTTCGTGGGGTGTCCATTAAGGACAATTCAAACAGGACCTCTGGCTCTATGTTTTATTAAGAACTTTTTTTTTTTTTTTTTTTTNTTTTTTTTTTTTTTTTTTTTCGTATTTATACGTATATAGGCTCAAGCACGAGTGCATGCCCTTGTACTTGTAAAAAAGCATGCTTGTGTTTTATGCAATCCTAGTACCAATAATGGTGTGATTGCTTGTATATGTAATTAAGAAGCAGTTGTAGGTGAGTAAACTAGTCTTTAAAACTTGCACTGAAAATAAGAATGATGCATGTGAATACAATGATTTTTCGGCTTTTAGTTATATTTGTATTTTTGGCATAGTTCATGGTAAAACAGAGAAGACAAAGCTACTCAGCAAATAAATAAGGGTGGTGTTATGCAGGGGATGGCTGTAATTAATAACAGAGAAAAACAGAGAAAAGAACCGTCAGGCTACAACATTTTAGTGACCGCAAAGTGATAAATTACTTATGTTGCAATTTATTCACGGGACACCCTTGGTAAACTGATTCCAAATTCTATCAACTTTTATTTTTTTTTTTTTTTCAACAGCAGTTCAAAATGTTAAAACAAACCAATTAATCTAAATATTTATAATTGAACTATCATAAGCTGAAAGTTGGGAACATCAAGAATCATGCTACATGTAATTTCAAGAGAAATATGATCACTAACGATTTTAGAGAAAGTTGGATACCAAAATAAAAGTGGGTAAATTTTGTGTATTACAAGTGAGAATTTTATTATGTGAAATCGTTTCATGTGCATTATGCCACACTATTCACATGAAGAATGGACTTTATTGTGATCAATAGTTGATAATAAATAAATAATGTGAAGATATCGTTATGCTTTCTTAATATGCCAATTAAAGACCATCTACTCCAAGTAGACTACAAGGTTCTGAAACTAGACCAGAATTGGTCAAGCAATTAAATCCATGGTTAAATCGGTTGGACAGATATTTAATATATTAAATATATATAATACTTTTAGTATTAAATTTTGTGTATAAAAATCTTTTAATGAAATTATTGATAATTTAAAAGATTCAATTGTCTTATCTAATTGATATAATAATTTATACATATAAAAAATATTTAAATATGCATTTTATTTATTGGAAAAATATATTTGAAAATATTAAAACTTATGTTATAAGAAATTAATAAAAAAATAAAAGTAAGAACCAATCCGACAGGCTGTCTTTGACTGGCTTGACTTGTCAAAAACCGGTTGTAAACCGGTTCTTGTGCAACAAACGTTTTTCAACAAAACTGGACCGTTTCTCGGTTCTACTGGTCCGATCGGTAGATTCAGTCCAATAGTTAAATCTATGATTGAGAATAGTTAATTTGAATTCATATTTCCTCTACAATCCTTTATTGTACGTAAATTATTGTTTATTCCTTTTATTTTGAATTTGTCTATGTACATATTATTTAAGAAAGATATTATTATATAATTACGAAAAATAAGATAAGATAGAATAATAATTATATGAGTGCAACAAATTTTATTTTCTAAAATAATAACATCAAAATCTTATAATACTTTTGTTGTTTTTGACACTTATATTCAAGATTTTAGAGGGTTGCTAAAACTAGGAGAGAACGCATAGAGTAGGGAAGAGAAAAATGTGTATTTTCCATTCCTTGTAATAGTAAGATTAAATCCAATATATAGAGGTTGCAAGAGATCTAAAACAAATCAAGATCAAATCAAATATCTAATTACCAAAATAACTACTACCAAATCAAGATCATATCAAACCAAAGATATCTTAACAAAATAATTAAAGCCTATCTTAACATGTGGATGTCGTATGAAAAAGAAATTAAAATTCTCATATGGGAATTTTCCTTTGACTCAATCATTTTGTAGGAAGTCAGCCTCCGTTTCCTTCATGTTGATGTATTTAGAGCAACATTTCAACAGGTCATCATCAAACATATCCGATCTTTTGGCTAGTGAATTTCTACAACGCCTAGGTCAGAGACCTCTTGTCAGCCTACAACCTTTATCTCCTCCGATGCTGATGGAACCTTTATACACAATCTCATGTATAACGTGAAGTACAACCTAACTGACCTTTATGTATTACATATTGATTAATGTCAAGTACATTTTCTCACGTTTCCACGCGATGGGGAACTTAGTGTTGAATAAGCATAAAACCTCAAAATTGTGGGTTGATCCGGTCGGTAGTGGACAAAAACAATCTTGTGCAAGGCTCTTTAGGTTTTTTAGAAACACTCTACACAAAATCGTATTGTTATATCGATGCAAGATTGCTATGTTCTCGAAACCTCAAAGATATTGGGTTAGGTCCGTTGATCCATTGTAAATCATGCTCGTCTCTCGAAAGTTTAGAGGTAGGTCTGCAACCAACACCTCATCTCATAACGAAAGACCTTGAACAGGAGCTGACATCTCTTTTCCACCTTGGCTTGGAGCTCCCAAATTTTCAAATCCATCAGTTCCAAGGTCACAACCCGCACTAGCCAGGGATGACGGGAGATGTAATTAAACTCTCTTCATCCTCTTATGCTCTGTCA
>BKCP01004738.1:1447057-1487503 GCA_008636005.1 Striga asiatica
AGCAATTAATTTTGCAATTATATGATTGAGATCTGTTTTGGTCAACGTATAATCTTTTCACTTCTTGCATCTCGCCTTTTCGGATTTTGAGATTGATTAGTGCGGTCTTTCACAACCTTTCATTTCAAGCTCCACCGACCTATTCTAACCCCAACGCATCCACATTTCTCTATTTTTCTTAGGCTGGCAAAAAGACCTCTTTTCCTTTGATCGAAACTGAACCTACCGGGTCGCCTCTAGCGTCAAACTATTATTTAACCCCAATCGACTTGTTCATTGTGTGGCTCAGTGCCAGGATCGACCGACCATTCTGGTGGAGGCCTTGTCCCAATCACAGATCTTGAGATCCATTCGTCTTCCATGTTCCGCTGAGATTATTCTTTATGTTTTTGTTCACCATTTGGCTTTTGTGGAATATTTTGGCCTCATGTATCATGTAGAGAATTGTCGTTTTCTCATAGATGATGCCAATTTTATATGAAATTTATCATTAGACCAGAAATATGTCGATCTTGAATGTTCTCCTCCCCCACGATGACCTTTGTGGACCTGCAAAACACAACAGCATGTTCTCAGCGAAAAACCTCCGACCACCAAGTCAGTTAGAGATATCATGAATTATATTTTCAATTGTTTATGAGAACTTGTTTTGAAACTCGGCTTCAGACCCCTTTCAGTTGTTTTCGAAACATTTGCGTTATGCATGAATGATTATGTTAAGCAGCATAAAATTTAGTAGCTAAGTAGTTAAGACAGCAGATGGGATCAGTGCTTAAGTTAGCGTCTTAAGTTATGTTAGAAAGAAGAAAAGCAATTTCAGTAAGAAGAAGAAAGAGTTTTAAGTAAGTACCCTAAGAAGAGTTTTAAAAGTTAGATTGCTTTTGAAAAAGACCAAAATTATTGAGGAAAAATCAGTATTTTCTTTAAGATAAGTAGAGGGTCCTTACAAGTTGGTATCAGAATCGATCAGCGGTTCTGTGTACTTGAAAATTTTTTAAAAGTTAGAAAATTTTTGAAAATTTTCGAAAAGTTTGATCACTCGCCACCTTTGTGTCGTGCCAACTCCAAGGTAAGAGTTATGAGTTAAGTTCAGCATTTTCGTATCAGCATTCATAATTTATTTTGGGGATTAGGACTTACCCTCTGAAAAAGACCTGCGAACTCTAGTTTGGTTTGTGAACTCTAGATTAAGATGAATTAAGTTCTAAACCTTTAAAGTGCTTTAATTAAATCTAATTTTGATTAGATGTCAATTAAAGGAATAAAATAAATTAATCAATTAGATTGATTAATTAGGTTTTGGATATTAATTAAGTAATTATTGGAATTACTAAATTAATTGTTGAATTTTAAAGTTGGCCTTTAAAATTTCAAATCCAAATATACCAAGTAATTTTAAAAGGTAGTTTCATAATTATATGTAATTATCTTTATTCTTTAATTAAGATTAGAGAATTAAAAATGAAAGTTGGTGTGGTGGGTTTAATCAACCAACAACCAACAACAAATATATATATATATATATATATATATATATATATATATATATATACATGGGTTAAGTTAACAAGTTAATCCATAATTATTTATATATGGATTAAGTTAACAAGTTAGCCTATAATATACATGAGTTAGTCTTGTATGATTGATGATTATTCATTCACGAGAATGAGAATTCATTCGTGAGAAATGAATCAAACTCTCCCATGTTATTTTGAAAAGAATAAGAGTTGTTCTTGGTTATATTGAGAAAATAAAAAATAAATAAATAAAAATATTTCCTCTTTTATTTGATTCCAAAATACCAATTCAATTCCGAAAATTTTTTACTAGCGAAGAAATTGTTGTCGGAGTCGGAATCCAAATGGGTGGACTTGATTAGAGGGGAGACACTTGGATCCCTTATGGTGAGAAATACGAAGACGGTGATAGCCACATAACCGGGAATTGATTTCCTCTTCATCGTCGCTATTTGAAGAAAATTAAAGGTAATGTTCAAAATTCTCTACAAATCAAAATTCGTATTTTTACGTGATTTTAAAAGATGCTGATAATTTTATTCGCTATATGTACTTACGGATTAAGTATTTATTTGATAAATGATAATTATATTGTATAATTTCCGCTGCGAGTTTAATCCGTATAGTATAGCGAACCCAACAGAGGATGTGTATAGACTCTCGGGAGTTTACCAGCTGAAAGTGAAGAACAAATATCCACTCCCAAGAATCGAGGATCTCTTTGACCAGTTTAGGGGAGCCAGAGTGTTCTTCAAGATCGATTTGCGATCTGGCTACCACCAGTTGAAGACAAAAGAGGCAGATGTTTCGAATACGACATTTCCATCGAAATTGGCACTATGAGTTCGTGATGATGCCTTTCGGTCTGAGCAATGCGCCGGCGGTGTTCATGGACATCATAAATAGAGTGTTCCACCCTTACCTGGATCAGTTTGTTAGCGTGTTCATCGACGACATTTTGGCCTATTCGAGAGACGTTGAGTAGCATCAGGAGCACCTGTGGATAGTGCTCGAGACACTTCGATGGGAGAAGTTGTATGTAGTGCCCCGCATTTTTACTTAGAGTATTAGCTTGACTAATATGTTTAATCTTGGTTTTTAATTGTAAAATCATTTAATCAAAATTAAATTAAGTAGATGTCCTCGTCTATTTAATTTTTCTAATCAAATAAAAGTTAAGTAGATGTCCTCGTCTATTTAAATTTTATTAATAAAATATTATTAATTATTTAATTAAGCTAAGTCCTAAACAATAAAGGAGAAGAAAAATTTATCTAAGAATGTATGTATAAAATTTCGGCCATTTTTCTTGTGTTAGCCATGAGAAAGGAAAAAGGGAGAGAGAGAGAGAGAGAGAGAAAGAGAGTCAAATTTATCTTGAGCATCAAGTATTTGATCAAGCAAGGAAAGAAAATCCTAAGCCAACTCAAATTCTAATTAACCCCTTTCCAAGTCTCCTCACCTAGCCTAATATAAACACCATCAGATCCATATTTTCTTCATGTAAAATCCCTCAAAATCTAAGAAAAAATTCTCTCCAACATGTCCCAACACTCGAATTTTTTTTTCCAAGCACCCCTCTCGGCCTCATTCTTCGTCGACGATCCAACCACCGACGCCCTGCAGCCATGCCGAGTAGCACCGCCGCAGCACCCGGGCGAGCAAGCAGCACCATTCGCGAGAAGGCAGTCCCAGCTGCAGCAAAACGCCGAGTACCAGCCACGGCACATGCATCGCACTCCCAACGCACAGAGAGAGAGAGACTAGCCGAGAGCCTCTAGCCGAGTTCCTTTTATCCGAGATCTTTCTCCCTTTTCCCCGAGCACGGTAACCAGCCATGATCTCTATTTTTGTTTGGTCGTGTTTTATATATATAAGCTAAGAAGAAAATAATATTTAAAGGCTTCAAGAATTGTTTAAAATCTAGAAATTTTGAGTTTTATTTGCTTGCTTAAGGCTTACGATAAATCAAGAAATAAGATCGAGTTGCATGCCTTTGAGCTTTATTGAAAAAGAAAGAAAATAAATTTAGTTCTTTGCTTGTGTTTAGACCTTTGAACTCGAGTTTTGATTGAGTTTTAGAGGCTGAAATTTATGTTGATAATTTTTATGTTTTGAGGTTTAAAAATCGAGTTTAGTTTCTTGGTGTAGGTTGCCTTAGTCTTGTTTTAAATCCTTGAATTTTGAAGAACATTTGTCATTTTTTTGCCTTAAGATTGCCGTGTTCTGTCTGTATGTTCATGAGCTGTTTTGGCCCTCAAACTTTAGCCTGTTGTTTTTGAAATCTTCGTATGACTTGAAGATCAGTTTGTTATATTTCTGTAGGCGTAAGAATCATGAATTACCTATCTTATATAAAAAAGCAAAATACAAACACCGCACAAGTAGTTTTCTGTAAAGTTGACAGCAGAATTTTTGTTAAGTTCAATCAGTTTTCATCCCTTTAACTTGCTCAAAAGCATTTGAGATCTTCACGAGAAATGTAGTTCTTTTTTCTTGGTCGTCTATATGTTTAAAAATTAGTCCAAAATCTTTTCTACATCAAAAGTTATGTTCGTTATAGGGGACTGCGCATGAGTTATATGTTTAAATTTCTTAAAGCAATGAAGTTCGTGTGTTAGTTGAAGTTTCACCCTTTAAAAACCCTTGTTTTAATTTTATGTCTAAATGAAAGTTTTAGGTGTGTGTCTTTAGATTGTTTTAAAAAAAGAATTACTTTCACGTGTTTTCTATTAAAAGTTATATTCAAAATAATTAACTACGCATAGATGATTTAACCGATTTTCGGTAGCTTGAGTTTAAGTTTGGAAATAGTTTCCATCTTTTGTTTTCACTTGTAAGTAATCGATATCTGATTAGTGGTCATGAAGTTGAGTCTTTAGAATATAATGGAACTAGAATCACTTTAATCCGTGTTTGAGCAGAGAATTTATTTAGTAAGTATCCCTTTAAGTCGAGCCATAAGCAAGCTAATAATTCAATTTTTCTGAGACTTTAGACGAGTTTTTCATTAAGAAGAATTAATTAGCGAGGATAATTAATTATGTCAAATTTTAATTGAGCAAGTCAAGAAAAGTTTGAGAAATCGAGAAAGTCGAGCTTTGTTTTAGAAGAGAAATTGAGAAATCAAGAAGCCGAGTTCAATAATTTGCCTAATAATTAATTTCAAACCAATCAAGAATTTATACCAATAATTTATAAATCCCTAAATATGTAGATTTTGAGGAGTCGATCCCTCACCTTTGAGAACGTTCATTAGACGATCCAACTGCATTACGAGGTGGGAATTTCTATGCTATGTTCACATTCCTTTATATTCCTTATAATCGTTTATATTATGGTTGAGATCTGTAGCTTGTTTAATTATGAGTTAGATTTTAGAATTTTGGCAGTACCATCAACCGGAAAGAGACAAGACAAGGCCTTCTGACCTTTGGTAGTACCATTCATCAGAAGAGAAGACTAGAACCCCAACTTTTTGGCAGTACCAATTTTAGGGGCAAGTAGCTTTTAGTTATTCTTGTTATATGTTGATATCATCATATTTGTTATTATATTGAATGTTGCGTAGTATGTTCTCCTCACTGAGTAAGTGGAATGCTCACCGTTATTGTTTCCACATTTCAGGTTGAGCGAGTGGGTGCTGGACGTGATGGAGATGGTTGGTCCTTTAATTTGCACTTTGAGATATTTATGAAACTTTAAGAGCTATGCTAAGTTTATTTTCAAGACTCGTTTTGAGTATGTTGAGATTGGTTTTGAACTATACTTGGATTAATGAACAAGTTTTATCTATGCAAGTATGATTTTAAGTATGAGACTAGCTATGAGTAATTAAGAGAGCTAAGTTGGGAAACGAGTTCCCCACATGAGCAAGTTTTAAATTAAGTCTTTCGAAACATGAGTTTCGCAGAGTATAGGAAGAGATTTTACTAGGTACCGTCGAGTTTTCAAAATGTTTTGGGAAAAGAAAAATTTACTTGGAAATTTAGAAGCTTCCAAAGTATAAGAAGAGGGGCTCTACAATAAGCCAAGTTCTGAAAGTGCAAGTTCTGGTTAGATCGAGTTCCGTTTCTCGGTCACATAGTTACATCGGGAGGTATCGAAGTGGATCGAGCAAGATCGAGGCTGTTAGTAACTGGGGAGTCTCGAAGAATGCGAGTGAAGTGCGTAGTTTCCTGGGCTTAGCAGGATACTGCCAGAGATTCATCGAAGGGTTTTTTAAAATAGCCCTACCCTTGTCCCGTCTGACAAGGACGTCGGTGAAGTTTGAATGGAGTTCCCGATGCGAGGAGAGCTTTCAGGAGATGAATGCAAAGTTGACAATCTCATTGCATTGAACATACCCGATCTAACCTAGACTTCACAATCTATAGTAATGCTTCCAAACAAGGACTAGACTGTGTGTTCATGTAGCAATGGAAGGTAGTAGCGTATGCGTTGAGGCAGCTGAAGCACCACGAGATGAACTATCTGACACATGACCTGGATCTAGCAGTGGTGGTCCACGACTTGAAAATTTAGAGACACTACCTCTACGGGAGACAGTGTGAGATCTTCACGGATCACAAGAGCCTGAATTACATCTTCAGTCATAAGGAGATCAATATGAGACAAAGGAGGTGGCTAGAGCTAGTGAAGGACTACGACTGGACAATTAGCTGCCATCCCGGCCGGGAAAGCTAATGCGGTAGCCGACGCTCTGAGTTAGAAGGGTCATGGTGAGCTAGCTTGTGTGTTTACTCAGCATGAGCAGTTGGTTCGGGAGTTCACTGGGTTGGAGATCGAGGTAGTGAAGTGATCCTCAAGAGCTAGTAGTGTTTTATCATCATTAGTTGTGAGGCCGACATTATGAGAGATCCTTTCTAGAGTTTGTGCATATATTCAAGGTGAAAAGACACGGATTTCAGGGAAAATATCTCAATAAGCCCAATCTGATCCATTTTCAACCAACACATTTGGGCAATTTTTCAATAATTTGGACGGAGTTGTGCCGATTTGCTAGATTATTAAATATATGTATGATGTTTAGTTACATAAATTATGATGTATTTTTCTATTCGTATTGTTGTGATATATGATGTATTTTTATTTCCCGTAGTTCTATGTTACATTTTAATATTATGATTAATTTGGTAATATTAATATCTTTTTTTATGTGTTATTTTTGTAGTCTTTTTTAAATATTGTAATATTATATAATAAAAAAAATTAACGAAACTAATACGTCAACTTATAGTTTTATTTTTTTTATCAAAACAGAATTACTAAATATAATATGTATTATATAAATACATATATCTATATACGAGTAGGGGTGAATAATCAAAGGATTAATATGCCAATAGGAAAATAACAAATGCAAATTTTGCGTTGAAACGCAAAATTGCGTTTGGGAAGGAGAGAGGAAGCCGAGTAACGCATTTTGCAGAGGATTTTGTAGTATGAATGGAGAGATTTCGAATGCAAAAAATGAGTTTTTGTCTCGATTGGAGACAGTCTAACAAAAACTCCAAATAATGTGGATTCATATTTTTTCAAATGATAATTATAATTTATAAACACACTCAAGCTAAACAAAAATCAAATATGTGCAGTGTACTTGCTAATTATTAATGGCACTCCCCGGTTGGAAGATGTTACACGAAATCTTGATAATTGAAAAAAGCCAACACTTGGACTAGCATTTTGACTGGCACTCGTAATTTATGCCCAACAGCTGCACTAATTCATGCACTTATGTTAATTTAGCATTGTTCTTTGGAGAAAGAAATCCATGGTGATTTAAAGAATAACAGATGAATTTAGTAACATGTGAATAATGTTGCAAAGGAAAATGTGATAGATTATTGTTCCTTATAGTTCCAACTTCTAATATGGATTTAAGCACACAGATTTGCCCTTGTAATTGGCCTTGGACCACATATTATTCATTCCATAACTAGAAACTAAAGTCCTTTAATTGCTCACAAGATGTAAAAGTCTTCATTCATAATTAATATATTTTGATATACATATATAATAACCCGTTTATATATTATTATAAATATATTTTTATCTCAACAACTTAATTAAAAAAAACTGTTCAAATAAAATGTAGAAGGGAAACTGGCTAAAAAACTGTTAAGAAACGTTCAACGTAGACATTATTTCGACACTTTAGGTCCACGATACTGTTTTATTCATCCACTATATTTTGCAGCCCTCCACGTCATCTTATCCCGCGTCTCGGGATTAGTGGCCAAAAATTGATAAAAAAAAAATGTAACATAATGGACTATTTTCTATAAAAGGAAAGTTGGTGTAGTTGAAAAGGACTTTTGTCAAGATAACGTACCAAAATTAAAATTTTGTCATTTTTTTATTAAACTTTCCATTACAATACTTTTTAGAAATAATACAAAAATAGAATTGCTTTCTGGATTCCCAGAATTTTCAAAATATTTATAATCATCGTTTCATAAAAACGAATTATTTTCATAGGTCTCACTAGAAATTAAAAGATTATGTAAAGACAGTTGTAAATTTTTATTTGATATAGGAAATGAATTATTGAAATTAGTTTCGAACTTCTTTTAAAAAAAAAAAATGTTATACGTGTATTTCACATTTTTCTTCCGTTTTCATAAATAAGAAATTTAAACTAATTTAAACCAATTATTACTGGATTTTTTTTTTAATAAATTCATTATTCACAAATTTACAATTAATTATATAATAACCCATTTATATATAAATATAATTAATTTTTTATCTCAATAACTTAACTAAAAAAAACTATTTAAAAAGAGATGTAGAAGGGAAATTAGTTAAAAACTGTTAAAAAACGAGCCACGTAGACATTATTTCAACACATCAGGTCCACGTCACTTTTTTATCCATCCACATCATTTTGCAGCCCTCCACATCATCATCTTATCCCGCGTCTCAGGATTAGCGGCCTAAAATTGATAAAAAATATGCAACATAATGGACTATTTTTTATGAAGATAAAGTTTGTGCACCTAAAAAGGACTTTTGCGAAGATAACGTACCAAAATTGAAAATTTGCCAATAGTTAATTTTTTTTACTCTCTGTTACAGATTATTACCGTAATATTCATTAAAAATTTTCATTGAAATCTTTTGGATATAATATATTACTAGTACAATACCCGTGTATTACACGGGTGTTGAATTAGAAAGCTTTTGGAAAAAATATTAAATTTTTAATTTTTTTTAAAAATTAAAATTATTTAATTTTATATAAACATTACTTTGGGTTTTAAAAACTTGTCAAATTATATTTTTTTTAATCATAATAATTAAACACCCGTACATTAAATGAAAATATCAAACCGTGTTGAATTTTTTTACTTATATCATATAAAAATATCAATATTATTTACTATTACATAAGTACAAAAATCTATATCTTAAATAAATAGAAATCATATGGTGATTTGTATATGCATAAGTGTAGAACACGTTTATTTAATATTAAGCAAAATAGATCAATTTTTTTTTACTTAATTAGATGCCTAATACATCAAGTGTCGTATCAGTCGTGTTTCACAGTCTTTATATGTAATTTTAGAATTTAGATAAATAATTATTTATTTTTATTATATTGACAACATACCAATTAGATTTGAAATAAATATAATTTTTAAAAGAATAAATACCAATTTCTATTACTTTATAATATAATTTATAGTTTTATTTGATATAATTTAATTTAGTTTGATAAATAAATTTAAATTTTATTTATAAGGATATATATTACTGTTTTGTATTTTATATATATAATATGGATGTCAAGTTGAAAATCGTTAAAAGGTAGTTAATTTGATATATCATATAAATAAAATACAAACAAAACAATTATAAAATCTTAAAATAAGAATAAGAACATTTATAAAAACTAATGAATGAATTATATAAGAAAATGAAATGTGATGTATGGTAATGTAGGAAAATGAAACATAAAATAGTTTATGGTAACTAATTGTAGAAGTAAAGAAGGAAAAAATCAGTCATGGATTTAGTGTGATAAAAAATATTAACTTATATCCAAGTCTAACTTCAAAGCATGGTTTTTTTCCAAATAGGATTCCGAAGCATGAGAGTTTGCCGCTGATATGGGATATTATATAGCTGAGGAATAGACAGGTTTGTATCATCGGTCGAGCAACCTCGAAGTGGAGAAAACTGAATTGGTAGAAGGGTGATTGACCAAAAGGAGGAGATCGAGCAGAATAAGCAGAACTGGTCGAGGATCGACCAAAAGGGAAGAGATCGAGCAGAATAGCAGAACTGGTCGAGGATCGACCAAAAGGGAGGAGATCGAGCACTCAACGGGTGAAGAGCAGTCTAGAGCGTGGCCTGAACGTGAGAAGGCGCGTGGATAGCGTTAGAAAATCCCAACGGCTTGCGCAAAAGAATAATCTTCCTCAGCTCGGAGGGACACGTGGCGAAAATATATTGGTGCAGAGTGATAGTGGCGAAAACCACCTCTGACAATCTCTGACACACGCACACTATGTGTGTACGGACGGGCAGGACAGCTCACCAAAAGCCGGGCATTTCCTAGGGCAGGTATCTCACTCCTATATATATGGGAGTGGGTCTTTTCTTGTAGCCAACGATTTATCCACTCTTTACTTTGGAAAATTGAACAAACACATACTGACTTAAGCATCGGAGGCTCTTCACCGGAAAACCCCTCCGGTGTGAGAGTTCTGTGCAGGAACGCGGCGTTCTACCGGCGAGGAAGAAGGAGGCAAGCTGATTTCAAGTCGGTCAGAGTGTTTTGCGTTACCATTTGGCGCCGTCTGTGGGACTTTCGTTCGAAAAGTGGTGTGCAGAGAATTCTTAAGCTCGGTGGCTATGGCGAACGGAATTCCTAGGAGAGATTTGCAAGCATCGTTCGACGATGCGTGGACGATGACGAGGCCGTTTGGAGAAGGCTCTCCTCCGGGCTTCTCTGGACCCTCGCGCACACCGGTGACTCCGACGCCCCCTCCCCTAGGCGGAGAACTCACGCCGATGCAACCAGAGGCTGACGTGGGCTCAAACCGGGCCCAGGAGACTCGCATAGCTCAAGGAGCGGCGATCCCAGCGCCGCTGCAACCAGATCTGACCGTGACGCTGCAACAAGGACCGGCGGTGCAGGGAGCAGTGCCGCTGCCGGCGGAGGAGCCGCGTCCCAGCCAGCAGGTGGTGATGACCAGGCAGGAGATGCAGCAAATGGTGGTGAACGCAGCGGCACAAGCGGTTCAGCAAGTCACTCAAAGCCTTTCGCGAGTGGCTGCTGGACCAACGATGGTAGATGAGGACGTGTCTAGCTATGGAGGAGATGGAGCCCTGCGAGATCGTGAGGTGGAGAGGCTCGCAGAGCTGGTGAGGCAGATGCAGGCCAAAATGGATGGTCGACCTGAAAGGCGTGCTCGAGGACACCCGTTCTCGAGGGAGATATTGGCCGCACCACTACCTGCGAATTTTAGGGACATGAGTTTGATGTTTGACGGGACTACTAACCCGTCGAGGCTTGTAAGGGTGTTTGAGAATTTGGCTGTGTTGCATGGTTATTCTGATTCTGTTAGCTGCAGGGCATTCTTGTCGACCTTGAGGGGAGGTGCGCTCGATTGGTTTCAGCAACTCCCTCATGGATCGATCAAGGACTTTGACGATTTCGCGAAAAAGCTGATGACCCAGTATGCGAGTGCGGTGGCGCAGGAGAAAACGTATTTGACGTTGATGGCCATGAGGCAAGGGGAGAGAGAATCGTTGCGCAAGTATGTTGCGCGATACAATCAAACTTGTTTGGAGATCCCCACGGCCTCGGACGAGGTGAAGGCTGGGGGATTGATACGGAGTTTGCGAGCAGGGCCCTGTCGAAAATCTTTAGCCAAAACCCCTGCTCGTACATATGATGATGTGCTGAAAAGGTGTAAGAAATATATTAATCTGGAAGAGACGGAGGCGGAATTCGCTAAGTTGGAGGAGTTGGCTAGGCCGGAGCCGAAGAAAGGAAGGACGAGCTCACCACGAAAGGCGTCACCCGGTAGAAGATTGCCCAGGAGAGTGGGGCGTGGCAGGGTTGATCGAGGGCGAGAGGACCGGTGGAAAGATCGACCAGTGTTTGGAGGGAAGCGGTTCCATAACTTTACGCCCCTTAATGCAAAGATGGGGGAGGTGCTGGTGGCTATTGAGAAGAAGATCGAGAATAAGGACGTGATGTGGCCGAAGTCAAGGCGGGAAGGCCCAACGCAACCTAGGTCGGGGAAGCATTGTCGTTTTCATAAAGATTATGGGCATACTACGGAGAAGTGCAGGCACCTCAAAGATGAGATCGAGCGCCTTATCAGGGCAGGGTATCTTAAGAAGTTCATATATGAAGACAAGGCGAAGGGGAATGGCAAAGGAAGTTGTCGGGAGGATTCAGTGGAGCGGAGTGATCGAGATGATGATGAGGAGGACGATCCTCGAGGAGGGAGAGATGATCGAGGAGGCAAAAGGAGACGAGGGAATCAAGATCGAGGGCAGGAGCATCATGGACCAGTGAAGAGAAGGACGATTTATATGATCTCGGGGGGCCCGACTGACGGAGACTCGAACAATGCAAGGAAGGGCCATGTTCGAGCGATGAAAAGAAAGAGAGAGGAGGTGGGGATCACTGCTCGGATGCCGGAGATAAGTTTTCGAGCAGAAGATGCAGAGGGAGTGGTGTTGCCCCACAATGATGCGTTGGTGATAACAGCGGAGGTCGCAGGCTTGATGTAAAGAGGGTGTTCATTGATACGGGGAGCTCAGTGGATGTAATGTTTTATGATTGTTTTGTGCAGATAAACAAAGAACTCAACCTCGAGCTGAAACCGGTGACCACAGCCTTGTATGGATTTAATGGAGGCGAGGTGATGCCGATGGGAGAGGTGAGCCTATCTGTCGCCTTGGGGCATGGGATAACGAGGAAGGTGAGAATGGTGAGGTTTGTGGTCGTTGGAGCAGAGTCATCATACAACATCATAATGGGAAGGACCAGTTTGAATGCAATCCAGGCGGTCGTGTCGACGTACCATATGACGATCAAATATCCAGTGGGCAAAAACATTGGTGAGGTCGCAGGAGATCAGCTTACCTCGAAGAGTTGTTATCAAACCACGGTGAGCAACAATAGACAGGTCTCGAGAAAGCGGATGAAGCTCGAGGAGGGGATGTCAAATCGACCGGGAGGTTCGAGGTCGAAGGAGGAAAGGGAGAAGGCAGATAAAAGGAAGGAGAGAGTAGAGATGTAGCCCGGAGGGGAGATTGAGGAGGTCCAGATGGTGGAAGGATGTGAGGGGAGGAAATTTCGGATAGGAAAAGAGATCGAGGAGCCATAAGGTCGAAATTGATCGGATTGATCAGGGAGTTCGCGGATGTTTTCGCGTATACAGCGGAAGAGTTGACAGGGATAAAGGCGGAGGTGATCGAACATCGTTTGAATATTGACCTAACGGTGAGGTCGGTGAAACAAAAGAGGAGACACCATAGCGCGGAAATGGACAAGGTGATTGAGCAGGAGGTCGAAAAGTTGTTGAAGGCGGGCTATGTTAAGGAGATCCAGTTTCCCGAATGGTTGTCGAACACGGTGATGGTGTCTAAGTCTGGAGGGAAGTGGAGGATGTGTATTGATTTTCGTGACTTAAACAAGCGTGTCCGAAAGATTTGTATCCACTGCCCAGGATCGACCAGCTAATCGATTCCACAGCAGGTTGTGAATTGCTCAGCCTTATGGATGCATCCCAGGGGTATCACCAAATCCCTTTGGCCCGGGAGGATAGGAAGAGGGTGAGCTTTGTTACGAGCAGAGGCACTTATTGTTATGTGGTGATGCCTTTTGGTTTGAAGAACGCGGGTGCAACGTATCAGCGGTTGGTCGATAAAATCTTCAAGGAACAGCTGGGGAGGAATATGGAGGTGTATGTCGATGATATGCTAGTGAAGAGCAAGGTGGAGGCGATCATGTGAATGACTTGAAGGAAACGTTATTGACTTTGAAAAGATATGGCATGAAACTGAACCCCGCTAAGTGTTCTTTTGGGGTGAAGTCGGGAAAGTTCCTGGGATATATGGTGACGAAGAGGGGGATCGAGGTCAATCCAGAGAAAGTGAGAGCGGTGATCGAGATGAAACCACCCGCAAAAGTGAAGGAGGTGCAGATCTTGACGGGCAGGATTGCGGGCTTGAGCCGTTTCATATCTAAGGTGGCGGGAAGAGTGGTCCTTTGTTTCGAACGTTGAGAAAGAGCTCAAAGTTCCAGTCGACGGAGGAGGCCCAGAGAGCATTCGAGGAGTTACAAAAAGTGTTAGCCAATTTGCCTCTATTGGCTAAGCCTATTCCAGGGGAGGACTTGGTGCTATACATATCGATCGGAGAGATGGCGGTGAGCTCGATTTTGTTGATGGAAGAAGGTACAGTGCAATTTCCAATCTATTACGTAAGCAAGGTAATGCAAGGGGCGGAAAGGAGATATTCGGAGATCGAGAAGTGTGCTTTAGCAGTGGTGGTGACGGTGAGGAAGTTGCGGCCATATTTTCTGGGCCATAAGGTGAAGGTGAGAACGAACATGCCGTTGGGAGAAACTTTAGGCCGACCTTCTGTATCGGGTCGACTAGTCAAATGGGCTGTTGAGCTGAGCGAATACACGATAGCATATGAGCCAAGGAGAGCAATAAAGGCGCAAGCGTTGGCTAATTTTATACAAGAGGGTACGAAGGTAGAGGAGGAGATAGAAGGGGTTTGGCAAATGTTTGTTGATGGATCGGTATCGAGAGCTGGAGGAGGTTTAGGCATTGCTTTGATTTCACCCAAAGGAGATAATTTGGAGTTCGCAGTCAAAGTCGAATACAAGATGTCGAACAATGAGGCCGAGTACGAGGAGGTTATTAAGGGGATGCAGTTGGCTATAGCAGGAGGAGCTCGGAGAGTGCAAGTATACTCTGATTCCCAGTTGGTGGTGGGCCAGTTTCAGGAGGATTTTGAGGTAAAGGAGGAGAGAATGCAAAGGTACGTTGAAGAGATGAAGAGATTGCGCGCAGAGTTTAGCTCATTCGAACTAGTGCAAATACTTCGGGGGGAGAACGGTCGAGCAGACCTGCTATCCAAAATCGCGCAGAATCTGGTCGACTGTAAGAGCAGAAGTGTCACTTTGCTGCACATGGAGAGGAGTGCAGTTGTGTATGAGGTGGCGGAGATAGAAGAGGTCGACGATTGGAGAACCTTGATACTGAAGGAGTTGAGAGAAGGAGGGGTGAAGGTGTTAAGGAGGTTTTTCGAGCACAATAGGGTGTTGTATAAGAGGTCGTATGCCGGAGCTCACCTGAGATGTGTGGCGCGAGAAGAGGGTCGATACGTGTTGAGAGAGACACATGAGGGATGTTGCAGCGATCACAGTAAGGCGGGGTCTTTGGTGGCGAAGATATTACGAGCAGGATATTTCTGGCCGACCATGAAGGAGGATGCGAAGATGATGGTGAGGAAATGCTTGCAATGCCAGAAGCATGGCCCACTCATTCATCAACCGGCGGAGACGGTGACAACGATGAGTGCCCCCATCCCATTTGCGCAGTGGGGTGTCAATCTGGTGGGGCCGATGCCGCAGGGAACTGGGCAAAGGAAATTTTTTATCGTGGCAGTAGACTATTTCACGAAGTGGGTGGAGGCCGAGCCGCTGGCGAAAATTACGGAGGAAAAAGTCATACAATTTTTATATAACAATATTTGCTGCAGGTTTGGCGTCCCAAAGGTGTTGGTGTCCGACAATGGGACGCAATTCAATGGCAAACGGATCCGAGCATGGTGCGAAGACATGAAGATCGAGCAACATTTCGCGTCAGTTGCTCATCCGCAAGCCAATGGACAAGTCGAGGTGACCAACAGGATCATATTGAATGGCCTGAAAACAAGGTTGGAGAAGGCGTCGGGCGCATGGGTTGTCGAACTCACTTCAGTACTTTGGGCGTATCGAACAACGCCAAGGTCGACTACGGGAGAAACACCATTCAGCCTGGTTTATGGCATGGAGGCATTCCTTCCGATCGAGAGTGAGGTCCAGTCGCAAAGATCGAGCACATACAATCCTGAACAAAATGAGAATTTGATGATGGCAGCCCTGGATACGATTGAATAACTTCGGGAACAAGCCTCGATCAGAGTTGAGGCATACAAGCAGAGGATGCGGGCAGCACATGACCGGAAGGTGAAAGTGAGGAGATTCCAGGTGGGCGACCTGGTTTGGAAAATGGTGGATATGTTAAAACACGTGGGCAAGCTCGAGCCCAACTGGGAAGGACCATACTTGATCGAGAAGGTTCACGCGGGAGGAGCATATTCACTCAAGGATGCTGAAGGACGATCACTCCCCAGGTCATGGAATGTGGCTAACTTGAAGAAATATTATGTTTAAAATTTTTATCTTTTCTTTCTCTTGTTGGAAACTTTCCACAACAAAATGATGTACTGAAATTCCCAATTTGAATGAATGAAATGGTTGTTCAATTTTCACTACTTTGTCTAATCGATTGCTTTAATTGCATTGTGCATATGTGGTGGCCTATGTTGAATGACTGATCGAAGACAAAAAATCCATCATGACTAAGGCCGAGAGGCTGGATGGTTGCATGTAACGACCACTCCTTTGAGGATGGACATGTGCTCGAAGACAAAAAATCCATCATGACTAAGACCGAGAGGCTGGATGGTCGCATGTAACGACCACCCCTTTGAGGGTGGACATGTGCACGAAGACAAAAAATCCATCATGACTAAGGCCGAGAGGCTGGATGGTCGCATGTAACGACCACCCCTTTGAGGGTGGACATGTGCTCGAAGACAAAAAATCCATCATGACTAAGGCCGAGAGGCTAGATGGTCGCATGTAATGACAACTCCTTTGAGGGTGGACATGTGCCGAAGACAAGAAATCCATCATGATTAAGGCCGAGAGGTTGGATGGTCGCATGTAACGACCACTCCTTTGAGGGTGGACATGTGCTCGAAGAAGAACAATCCATCACGACTAAGGCCGAGAGGCTGGATGGTCGCATGTAACGACCACCACTCTGAGGGTGGACATGTGCCAAGAGGCATTTAAAGTCATTGGGATTCATTTAATTTATCTGGATTAGTTAAGTGAATGAATGGCGTGACTTTAAAAATCAGCAAAAATGACATCGACGCATAGAGATAACACAAGAGGAATAATGAAAACACCATACACAATGATACATTGACAGGCGAATAACGTGAAATAATGAGAATTCGAAAACTTCAACAGGAATGATATTCATTTAACGCTAAAGGAAAATAATGTTCAATGGAAATTAAATTACAATTTTATGAGGAAGCATTCGGATCAGCATTAAAATCGGGGTCATTAAAGGCCTGCTCTGGTGGCGGCTCGAGCTGCTACCCTACAGGCTCAGCTGGCTGGCTCGAGCCAGAGGTCGACCCAGCTCCATCGGTGGCCTGAGTTTGTCGAGCAAGGGGAGGAATGTAGCCGTCGGGGAGTTTGAAAGTGCGCTTCAGCAGGTCGTCATGATCCACGACGAGCTCAAGCAGGCCGGACGACCAGTTGTGGTCGTCGGGCCGGTCGAGGGCACTTTGATAGCCGATGGGAGCCTTGGGCATAACATCCCATATGGACTCCATGTTGAACTCCTCGAACTCGTCCTCGGCTACCTGGACCCCGGCTTGCTGCATGATAGCCCCAAAGCAATGGGTGCCATAATCTTGCACATCCTTTAAATATTGTGGCGACTGCTTGAAAGCAGCCACCACTTGCTCGCGGTAAGCCTGAAGGAAACGTCGACCGACGGTCATGTGGAAGACCATTCGCCGGGCCCGAAGGGCAGCCTCATCGACCAAGGGCTTAGCTCTCTGCTCGAAAGCAACGTTTTCACGAGCCCGAGCTAACCTCTCCTCCTCGAGCGCAGCCTCAAGAGCCTTTTTAGAGGTCAGGAGGGCCTCTTTCTCCGCTCACTCAGCTGCGAGGGCCTCCTTGAAGGATTTCAGGACCCCCTCGAGCTTCTCCTTCTCGGCGGAGAGAGCCTTATTTCGAGCGGCCGACTCCTTCAGCTTATCGTGATGGGCATTGGCCTTGACGACCATCTCATCCAGCCGAGTGTCAAGCTGGAGATTGCTTCGCTCGAGGGCTGAGATGGACCGACCTGGGCTAGCTAACGTCTGCTCGATCGGCGGTGCGAGCTCGACCATGCCCTACAAGGGCACATAAAAGAAAGTATTAGAGCACTGACAAGGGAAAGAAATGAAATAAAACGGATAACCCTAAAATTATAGTAGGTTACCTGAGCCAGCCATCGGCCAATTCGATCACCCCGGTCTCGAAGGGTGTGACCGTCATTGTAACGATCGGTAGGGTGGTCGACGGAGGGAAGTACATCCCTGAGGTAATTCGAGAACCTCGGACCGTCGAACATGGTGATCGAGAGGGCGGTCTCCTCGACATGGCGGCGTTTCCCAGCACTCTCATCCCCTCCAACAAGGGATCGCTTATGTTGATTCTCCTCGAGCATAGCCTTCTCGGGAGAGGCGGGAATATGAATAGTTGGAGTGGGCTGGTCGTGCGGAGGAGACCGCGGCGGAGGAGAGGCGGATCTCTCGAGCTGTTCTGGTTGCTCGGGTGGCTGGTCGGCTTGAGGGATAGTCACAGAAGGTTGCTCGACGGTCATCTCTGGAGGCGGTGAAGTCGAGCATACAGATTGTGAAGTGGTCGAATCAGCAGGCTTTGAGTCTGATTCCTCGGCAGCCTGTTTCTTCCTCAAAGGATCTTTTCGCCTGGGCACGGAAATAGCGGGCATCTCTGCAAAAGTTTACGCACAAGTTAAAGTCGCAATAAGTACATAATACGTGAGACATGTATAGTTGTGCTCGAGCTTATTTAGCGACAATACACACCTGGGTCGCCTTCGATCCAGATAAGATCAAAAGTTTTTTTTACTAGGGAGAGGACATGTTTTGTGGGTAAGAAGCCCACAAAAATGCAGGAGGCTCTCATCCTCAAGCAAGGCCTTTGACGCAACGGGCTTGCTGTTCCATACCGCAATCCACTGGTCGAAGAGCGCGTTGGTCGAAGGTATCGAGTACTCACGCGGAAGCTCTTTGAGCCAAAGAGATGGCGCCTAAGGAAAAGCGGGTTTGGGCTCGACAAAGGCGAATTTGTCTTTCCACTTGGGGACATTGGAGGGAGTGTCTGAAATAAAATGGACATCGTTGCGGCTCTTGAGGTAGATCCCCTGAGCATGTTTGGAGGGTGTATAGCAGTAATGGAAGAAGTCTAGGTCGAGCCGGCCTAGACGGATATGGCAGAGGATGATGAAGACGGTGATAAAACGGATGGCGTTAGGCGGAAGTTGGTTTAAGGGCAAGTCGAACCACTTACAAAGATCGACCAAATCGCGGCTTAAGGGAAAACAGACGCCGAGTTTAAATTGGATCTCAAAGAAAGTGTAGTAGTTTTTGGAAGGGTTGTCATAGGTGTCTCGAGGGCCTGGAGATACGAAAGCCCAGCTGATCGGATAGCCAATCTCTTCGGCATCTAACCAGCCAGCTATAAGAAAACGAGAGGAAGAAGAAGCCTTTTTGGAAGAAGTAGACACCTTGGTTGACTTACCCTTCTTAGGGGCAGCCTTAGGAGAGGTAGAGACAGGGACAGATGAAGAGGCAAATGGTGTGGTACCAGTTGAGGATTTCGAAGCGCCCCTCTTAAGGTTAGGGGAAGAGGTGGCTCGAGCAAAAACATAATGGCGAGAAAGGGGAATATCATCTTCGTCTTTCTCAGCGGTGGCTTCAGCGGCATCAAGAGCCTCTTCAACGGCATCAGAGGCCCCAAACGCCGGTCGGCGGCGATTGAGAGGGATATGGTCAAGGGCATCATCGTCCGATTCATCAATCAAACGAGTAGGTTGGCGGGGAGGAGAAGGTGTGGCATAATCGGAAGGGCGTAGAACACTGATAGGAGCGGTATTGTAGATTTTTTCGACGGAACGGGAAGACGAGTGAGGAATAGGCCGACGAGTAGGGGGAAATGATGTGGCGATCTCGTCTTCGACAGAATGGTGGCTTGGTGAGTTAGCGTCAGCGGAATCTGAAAAGTAGAACGAAGAAGTGAGAGGAAGAGAAATGGAGTTAGGGTTTTCGAAAGCGAAGAAGGAGTTTTCTTTTTGCCATAGACGACATGAGAGGGATTTGAGAAAAAGAAGAAGTAACAGGAAAAATCAAAAATTGAAAAAATAAATGCACGCAAATATAAAATTGAAGCACAGAAGACTTACTCATGGTTGCAGTAGAGAAGTGGTTGCCGAAAATTGCTCGAAAAGAGGCCGAGTGCAGAAAGGAGAAATTTGCAGAGAGAGAAATCAGAGCGCAAGGGAGTTCGAAATTGCAAATGTGAGGAAAGCAGAAAAAGTGGCTAAGTACCGCATTTATACGAGTACAAACGAATAAGGTGAAGAGTTAGGGGATATGGCCGTTGGATAAAAGAAGATCCAACGGTGGAAAAAATTAAAGAGGCGCAGATAACGAAGCAACACAAATCGCGAGGAGGCGCGATGATTAAAAGTACAGAGTTGAGGAGACATGTGGCAGGCGGAGATCATGCTGATAATAAAAGAAAATAAAAAAACAGTTATAGTGCGCATTAAAATGGACCACGTGGTCGAGGAGAAGCGGCAACATCAACAAAAAATGATCGAGAGAAGAGGCCAGGTGTGAGTGGGAGATCGAGAGGATGGACAGAATGGAGAGGACAGCTCAAATCCACTCTTAGATTGAGTCATTCAGACTCGACCAGAGTGGGGGGGACTAGATGATATGGGATATTATATACCTGAGGAATAGACCGGTTTGTATCATCGGTCGAGCAACCTCGAAGTGGAGAAAACTGAATTGGTAGAAGGGTGATCGACCAAAAGGGAGGAGATCCAGCAGAATAAGCAGAACTGGTCGAGGATCGAGCAGAATAGCAGAACTGGTCGAGGATCGATCAAAAGGGAGGAGATCGAGCACTCAAGGGGTGAAGTGCAGTCTAGAGCGTGCCCTGAACGTGAGAAGGCGCGTGGATGGCGTTAGAAAATCCCAACGGCTTGCGCAGAAGAATAATCTTCCTCAGCTCGGAGGGACACGTGGCGAGAATATATTGGTGCAAAGTGATAGTGGCCAAAACCACCTCTAACAATCTCTGACACACGCACACTATGTGTGTACGGACGGGCAGGACAGCCCACCAAAAGCCGGGCAATTCCTAGGGCAGGTATCTCACTCCTATATATATGGGAGTGGGTCTTTTCTTGTAGCCTACGATTTATCCATTCTTTACTTTGAAAAATTGAACAAACACATACTGACTTAAGCATCGGAAGCTCTTCACCGGAAAACCCCTCCGGTGTGAGAATTCTGTGCAGGAACGCGGCGTTCTACCGGCGAGGAAGAAGGAGGCAAGCTGATTTCAAGCCGATCGGAGTGTTTTGCGTTACCAGCCGCGTATGTTCAGCGCATTCTGAAATTATATATAGAGGGGACTAGTACGAAACTTGTGTACTACACAGATGCATAAAAATATAATTTAAAGAAAGAAAGTAAAAGAGTTTAATGTTGTAGTATAGACAAAATAAATAAATGGAAGAAATCCATGAGAATATGGTGGTAGAATCTCGTCACAAATTCAATTGATGATTTTGAAGTTGGAAGAAATTTGTTACCATATATTCGTCAAATATTTGAAAACATTGTTAACACGATTATCAAATAAAATAATAGAAAAAATTAATGTAGATATAGTGTTAGTTAACTCAATTATCAAATAAAGTAATATAAAAAAATAATTATCAAATAAAACATTGTAATTCAATTATCAAATAAAAGAAATATTGTTAACTCGACACTGATCCATTGTCAAATAAAAGATCCATTGTTAATTCAATTATTAAATTCAAGTAATCTTTTAAATGAAAAAGTGAAATAAGGAAAGAAAGATTTGTGTGATCTTTAAATTGGAAACAAATTTGGTAATGAAAGAGAGATTATATGGTGGAAAATTATTTATGACACTTTTCAAGTCAATTTTATTTTTAAATTTTTCATTCAAACCTAAATACAAAGCATAATATTTGTGACATGTAGTATTTCAAAGCATGCGAGTCTGTCATTTAGACTCGACACGTTTTGAATTAATATCTAGGGAGATTTTTATAGATTAGCCCATCTTGTTGTATAAGGTTCTAAAGCGGGTTATGCTTTCATTTATTTTATAAATATCTAATTAATCATTGCCGTATCTTTGCAGTAGTAAAGAAATAAAGAGTGCAATTTATTGCGTAATATACTATAAGCGAATTTGAGGTGGCCAAATGGCATCTAGCATATAATATTGCTTTGATATGTTAATACTATTTCGATACTCATCTAAAACCATTCTTCCAAGGCTTCCCACCAAATTGAAAATTTCCCCTTAGGTAAAATATTCGTTTTACAGTAGTAAAGTTACAAATTGCATTTAATTCTACAGCATGAAAGTTCTTTTGTCTGAAGCCACAACAAAGGATAGAGATTCTAATAGAAAGACATTCTGTCCACTATATAAACCCATGGTTTTGCTCTTAAATGTCTCATCAAGACCTAAAATTTAATTAAGCATCCTGCAAATAAATATCCTTAGTGTTTTTTCCAACAAAATTCAAATGGCAAATAGAGAAGATCTTGGGAAGATTGGTGAGGAGGGCTTCTCCATCATAGATATGTATTACAGGCCAAAACCACCACCGGTTTATAGCCAAAAATACGAATACTTTGTTCCAAACTCGCACCTGGTTTGGAGAGGCTTTGCAGCTCCAAAGAGTATCGATAGCAAACATGCGGCCACAAGATACGAAGCAGGGCCCGTGATTGATAGCAACCAGGCCGCGAAAATATATGGAGGGCACGTGATAACGGAAGCCCGAAGGAAATATTGGATATGAATTAGTATCTTTTACTACCAAAATTTACTACTTCAAGATTGAATAACAAATTCTATATATCTATATATATACATATACATATAGATAGGTTTTCATTTGAAGGCTTTTTGGGACTACTATAATATCGTGGCCTTTTTGTGCGTAATGAATAATAAGTGTTACTATTTATTTATTGGTGATTTGGTGTTCCATCTTTTGGCATGCTCCTTTGAACGACTATATATATATAGGGAAATTTTTACTTATCCTACATGAAATTAAAAATTTTGCAAATCTATCATCCATTAAGAAGTAATTGTATCTCTACCTAATTGTCAAGATTCAATTACATTTATGCCTAAAATTCAGTTACCTAAAAAGTGGACTCCATCCACTTTCTGTTTCCATGATTTCCACTGTTTCCATAAAAAAAAAAAAAAAAAAAAAAACATTGCCTTCATTGATATGGAAGGAAAAATCAGCCGTTTCCATAAAAAAAAAAATATGTTGTTCGCGCAGCTTGTAAGAGAAAATAAAAACATGTATTGTAATTCATGCAACTGTCAGGTGATATATATTGCGTTTATGTTAGTATATATTCAGTATATGTTGCAACGAAAAACATGTATAACAGGTTACTTATATTCCCTAAAAAAAAAAGTAAAAAATCCTCTAATATACTGAACATATATATACTCCATATACACATGACATATATTGAACAGTGTAAAAAAAATCATCTAATATATTGAACATATACTCCATATACACACCACATATACTGCATGTCTACACACGCAATATATACTGCCGTGAACATATACTGTACATATACCGTAGATATACTGTCATCTCCAACTTGGGAGAGATCTTAGCCCTCGGAAATTATTCCCAGCACATTCGTCTTCATCTTCCTCTCTGCAGAGCCACGCTAGGCCATCGTCGTGCACACCGCCAGATCGAGAGTTCTCGTCGTACGTCGTACGTCACAACACACGTATCGTCGCTGAGCAACAACGGTCAATCACCATACGCATGATGTCCGCCCTTCAGCCCTCCGCCGTGCACAACTGTAGCCGCCGGCGACGCCATAGACTCCGACGAACAAGTTTTGTTTTTGTTTTTGAAGAGCTTTTGCGAAGTTGGGAACTAGACCTAATTTGTGGGGTGTCGTCGGCCACGTTTGACGGTTTTTTCCAAGTAGAACGTGGTATTTTAGTCTTGGCCATTGAAGCGTAGTCGGGAACGAGATAGAGGTTTTTGCAGAAAGAAAGAGACGTGCGGACGTGGGTGGGCGGTGGGGGATCTTTTTTTTATAGAGATTGAAATATTTCCGATTTATTTGGTAAGAATATCTTCATCATTGATCTCAATATAATTGATTAGCCCGTTAATATCTTCATAACGGTTGAAAGGATTTTAAACCATATTAGGTAGATTTGCAATATTTTATGGTTGATTTGGTAATTATATAAATAAAAAGAAATTGAATATATAAGTGTTATATAAATTGAATGGTGGAGTATGTGGTGCAAATTCCTCATATATATACATATATAGAGGGTTGGCACTGGTCCAATGCGACTTGGACACCGGCCCAGGACCAATGCCAGGGCCCAATTCAAAAATTGGCTTCTATTATTTAAGGAAAATGATATATTGTCAATTTAGTGTATCACTAGGTTGACAACACAAATGAAAATATTTAAAAAAATAAAAAAAAAAAATACACAAATGAATGTTTCTACTTGTGTTATCAACCTAGTTGTAAATTAAGTTGGCAATGTAACATTTCCCTTTATTTAATGTTTAATATGTTTATTTTTTCTGATTTTTACTCCTCCTACTTTTCATTTTATAATTATTTTTATTTTTACGAATCTTGGAACTTATCTTCTTGATTACAAATTTTTTAATTAAAATAAGTAAGTTAATTGCAAGCGATTATGAATTAGAAAAATACAACTACCAAATACACAATTATTTGGGTTAATTTTGAACTATTTGGAAATCTTGTTCATCCAATAACTTGCCTTACTACACTGAAAAAAAAAGAAAGAAGTGATTTCTAATTACTATTTATCCACTCACATAATATTACCTATTTCTCTCTTACTTTTAGATATTATTTAATTTCAAATTTACTTTATTCAAAATAACTCACTTTTATCTTGGATTTATTCTATATCCAATCACCCCCTTAGGTAACCTCCTCCCTATTAAGAATACACCTCAAGGTTAAGAATCACCCTGTCAATTCCCATTACACATAATTGGAGAAATAGCGCAACAGCATCGTCACAAAATATAAACACAGCTTGTAAGTTGTAATGACATGAACGGTGAGAAACCTAACAAGAGTGGAGGCATCAATTTTCTTGGGATACAATCATAGCCACATGCAAAGAAAAACCTAACAAACACTGAAAACGGTATGAGGCAATCGAATTGCAATAGTACAAATAACTATAACCCACCACCAACAGAACAATTTTGCCAACAAGCACGCGAAAACGAAATTGAAGAGCCCAAATCCAATATTTACACGATTAAATCAAGTTCATACGTATTTACATCAATTATTTCTAAATCCACAGTAACTCTCAACCCCAACTCCAACCCCCAAATTCCACCGTCTATTGTTTTATAACCGGTAAATAAAAAATTTATTTACCATTCAACAAACTGCAGGAGCCAATCGCATTGGGACCTTCCCCTGATCAACGATACCACCGTCTTCAACAAGCCTCACCACCTTCTTCAAAGCAAAATGTAGGCAGTTTGACAATGCGATCCAGCACAGAACCCCGTACACGAAATCAAATGCCGGGTTCGGTACAGAGTTATCAGAAAAACCTTCCCAATTCCACCCTTTTCCGCCGTCTCCACCGCCGCCGCCACCGCCAAAATACCCGTCGCCGCAGCTGAAACCACCTCCATCGCTAAAAACAAGCATCCCGTTCTCCTCGCCGTCGTAATCGATTGAGATCCTCCGACGGACGCGGCGGATCCTGCGCGGCCTTCGCTTGGTCAGCGTTCTTGTAGGGGGGCGCGAATCGGCGGAGATGCGGAATCGCGGCGGCGATCTCGGCGGTTGATCCGTGTCGAGGAGGGATAGGAAGTCGTAGGGGCGAGTGAGGAAATTCGAAAGTCCAAACGACTGTGTCGAGTAAGCGATGGATGAAATTGGGTCTGATATCGCAACGAGATCCATTGAATTGATTAAAGAGGATATTTAGGGTTGGGGAGGAAGAGAAGAATGATAATTGGGGAAGATACTTCTCAATTGCCTACAAATAAAATCAAGAATGTGGTATGATTTTGTTCCGTGGAAGGGTTTGCTTGTTGTTATATCCAGCCTTTGCATTACAATGGGCTTTCCTACTGGGCTATCTTTTTCCGTCTTTGCCCATTAATTCCAGAGTTTGGGCCCATCAGAACCTGATGATTTTGCCTCCTTGAATTTCATAACTATAACTTGTGTACCTTAATGGAAATTAATATTGGCTAATTTACATATAAAACTATAAGAGGAAATTACACCCCATACTTCAGCATTGTAATTATATTATAATTATATTCCTATTATATAAATATTTATATGATTACCAAACTAAGCCTAAAATATTGTTAATATACTTAAGTAGCCACAGTTTAAATTATACTCAGATAATTAAGATGAGTTACTGATTTTACGGGTGAAGATAATCTCTCTCTCCCTCTCTGTCTCGCTCTCTCTTCCCCCCTCTCGCAATTCTCTCGCTTTCTCTTCCCCTCTCATCTACGTCTCTCTCCCTCTCCGTTTGGAGTGGTTTTGTTGTTTTCGAACTCAATATTCTGGGAACAAAGGTCCCCGAACACTTCCCGCCGCCATTGTTGCCATTGAGTCTGTCTGCCGAAATTCGCACGGCCAAGAGACGCTGCGGCTGGCCGGCTGTTATTAATAAAAAAAAAATTGGGATTGAAGCCGTGAAGCCGCTGTCGGAGATTGAAGCCCGTATTCGATCTCTCGTCTTCGACGGTGAAGCCGCTGCCGGCGATTGTCGCTACTGGGATTGGCAGCCAGAGCTCGCGATTCCGCCACTAATGGCAGGAGTGTTCANAGAAAAAAAAACGGCGTATCCATTTTGACTGACGATGTATATCTATAAGTACATATAAGTACATATACCAACATGTGTATGGGTTATTTTTTGTATGTATATAAAATATATGTTCCATTTTCTTGGGTTATATTTTAGGTATATATACTGAGATTATGTGTAACGCCCCGTTTTATTTTAAAGAATTTACCGAATTTATTTAATAAAAATCAGAGTTATTATTTTTTTTTTAAAAATCCAAGTTAAAACATTTATCGAGAAACGGGCGCTACTTACTAACCACAACAAATAAACACATCCAATCAATCAATTCAATGAACCTACACATGCTCAAGCTATCAAAATAACAATCTCAAAAAAATCATAAATTTCAAAATTATTCCCAAACGACTAGCATGAAATGAAGGTTCATACGAAATTCAACATAGTTCATAAATGACGAAATAAATAATCCAAAGTACGATAGCAAATAAGTAAATAACAAGTTCATGCGGAAGCATAAGTTTTCAACACATAATGACCACCATCTCGCTCGTCCTACGCCACCGCCTCCAGCTCGTCTCAACCTAGAACAAAGGAAGAGAGAAGACAACAAAGAAAATAATGGGGGTGAGCAACCAACTAGCTCACCATTATCGCACAGTTATCCCGTATAATTATTTTAAAACCAGTATTACAGTAAACAGTATCAGAATCGGTATGCATAGAATTCATAGTCTAAACCCCCTACCCGGCCCTATCGCAAACCTCCTATGTACATACAACAACCTTCCGGATACGACGGCATGGCTGTAAATGGAAACCTTCCCACCCCCGGATACGACGGTACATGGGATCCTTTCCAGGAGACAGTGAAGTTGAATCACCCCTCCGCTCTACACGGATTCAAGCGTCCACCTCCCGGATACAACGGGCAGGCGACTTCCACTGCTTTCGCATTCATCAAGGCACTAGCGTTCGGGACACTTAGACTAGAGTTCTCATGCATACAAAAATTTTCAAAAGAAATATTACACGAAATAATAATTGCGATAAATATGGAATACATCACAAATGTACCCACCTGATTGCAGCAACAGTTCAAATCACAAATCTCGAAATGAGGCGAGGGCAACACCTCTAGACACCTACATAAGTCCAGATACTAAAGTCAACACTTTAATCTAGACCTAAGTAGAAAATTCACAAATTGACTTAGCCGAACTCGAGTCGACCAAGTGGTTCGTGAAGTTCTGTGGACATGGGAACTCTAGGACTTAGACTCGATCAAACCACATACTCAAGTTCACATAATCACAAATGAAAGACAATCAAACGAGCCACAAGTAAACACATAGCACATTTGGTCAACAACACTTAACAATTTTATTATAGAAAACAATTTCCAAAATTCACACTTGAATTAGAAGGTATATCAAATCAACGAGTTAGGTTCTGAAAATTTTACATAAAATTCACCTCCCAGTTCTAAGAAAGATAACCAAGTTTCAGCTTCCTACTCATTGTAAAATGATCAGCTCGCATGACTCTTCCGACTAACAGTGTCGGCCGTCACGTCAGCTCTTTCACCGGTAGCTAAACGTGCCGGTAGTCCTAAACGAGCTCAAATGCTACGCTGCTAAGATTTTCATGTTTCTGGATCTTGTCACGAAGCCTCCTTGGTTGATTCGTCTCGATCGCGTCTCGAATATAGATAATCAACGATAAAAATGAAACACGACAGGCCGATCCGGGTATGAATGGAGTACCAGACCGAATGACATCAGCAAATAAAATCGAAGGAACGATTTAAGACAAACGGAAAAACGAAAGTGCTCGTCTTAATCAATACATCAGGTTGCAAGTCTTGAAGTGGAAACTCCCAACGAACCAAAAACAAAAGTTTTCAAAGAATTGCAAAAAGTCAAAGAAATACAAAGGATCACTCTCGAAACTCCGAAGGGAAAAAGAACGAGAGTTTTCAAAGATTAACTATGAACGCAATTCGAAAATGAAGACGGCTCTGCACCGCACGATGTGCTTACATCTGGCTTGACTACCCTCCTTAAAAGATTCTCCTATGACAAAACATCTCTAGAAAGGTGTCGAGGCTCCTCTCAATCAGGTATGCGACGATTCTCACGTACGCCACTTCGGTTCAAAGTTAACATAGATCACGAAAGAAAATTGATCGTCGTCTATGTCGAAGCCAAGGTATTCTCAAGTCGACCTTCGCATCGACTTGCGAATTTGTCACGGAACGAAAATCAAATAATAAGAATGGGTCACGAAATTCAAACTTGACTACTAAGTGAAAGGTAGTAATCAAGGAAAAATGAATAGCACTCCGGTAGCAAAGGCGTGAACGGTAGGTTAAAGGGTTGAAAATGAATCAAACTCGCACGTTAATATTTGCTGCAAATTTCCAGAAATCTAATTGCACGAAGTTCGTATCTTGAACGCATCCCCTGAATGAATCTTGCGCCGTTTGAATCGTAAGAGACAAAATTACAATTCATGTGAAGACATCGAGGTTCCCAGATTACCAGAAGCATGCCAAAAATAGCGAAAATAAAAGACTCCAACTATTGCGGTTTACACGAAAAACTGACTATGCAACGATCGGGTTTCCGGCGCAAATCTCGAAAAAAATAAAATGATAAACACGCGATTCCTGTTCCTCATGAAAGACAACAGGCTGATCTATAATTTACAAGAAGGTTACAACAAGAGACGACGGGATTTCAGGGCTAAAAAACAACAATGAAAACAGATCACATATAAGATCGAAAAACCATCAAAACTGGACGCGCTCTCGAAGAACTTTGGCCACGTCATCCAGCATACAATCGATAATCACTTGGTTCTTACTCAAGATGAAACATAAGAGATAGGAATTTTACTCCTCAGAAGAGTTCAAAGCCTATCAACCGAGTTTAAGGGGTCAAATCAGTGACCAAATAGTCATTAATGAACGGTTTTCAAAAAGAGGTTTTCCAAACCCAACTCTTAAAAAGTTCGACAATCACGGAACGAAGGTTCGGATGACAAGTCAAGGCTCGAATTTATTCAATAACAACTCAACCATAAATAACAAAAGAAGAGGGTATCAATAACTCAACAACAGAGTTCTAATACCCACGAAGAATGTCACAAGACAAACTAACGAGAAATGAACGGATAATAACGAACAATTTATAACAAGGGGAAAGTCAGCCATTAACCCGATTCCCACGAATCTACACGCACAAGTGGTCGGACCATCGACATGAAACCGACACTTAGACTCCACTCCCGGTTCCCATTGACCGGGTTCTACACGCGTCTAATAGTTCTGTCCACAATAGTTACAGACTTTCGAATAATCCATACACCTGGGACTCCTTCGGTTGTCTGTTCCCTTTACTTAAGCCTTCTCTTTCGAGATAGCTTACGAATGTTTCTCACTCGATGGTACTAAACAGAAACTCATAACGAGTGCACTGCTATGGACCAAACTTAACTCGATAACACCAACCCGAAAACTCACAACAAACATTTCTAAAGTTGGAACTTAACTCTATACCACTAGAGTTCAAGTCCGTATAAAGGGAGGGTAAATTCCTAAGCCCCAATAAAAGAACAAACCATAATCACGTTATCGACAGTAATCAAAACAATAAAACTCATACCTTGAGCTGGCGCGGCGTGACGAAGCGAGTGGTCGAATGGTCATTAAACACTTAATCACATATGAACCAGTCTACAGAAAAGCAAGACTGGCTCTGATACCAAACTGTAACGCCCCGTTTTATTTTAAAGAATTTACCGAATTTATTTAATAAAAATCAGAGTTATTATTATTTTTTTTAAAATCCAAGTTAAAACATTTATCGAGAAACGAGCGCTACTTACTAACCACAACAAATAAACACACCCAATCAATCAATTCAATGAACCTACACATGCTCAAGCTATCAAAATAACAATCTTAAAAAAATTATAAATTTCAAAATCATTCCCAAACGACTAGCATGAAATGAAGGTTCATACGAAATTCAACATAGTTCAAAAATGACGAAATAAATAATCTAAAGTACGATAGCAAATAAATAAATAACAAGTTCATGCGGAAGCATAAGTTTTCAACACATAATGACCACCATCTCGCTCGTCCTATGCCACCGCCTCCAGCTCGTCTCAACCTAGAACAAAGGAAGAGAGAAGACAACAAAGAAAATAATGGGGGTGAGCAACCAACTAGCTCACCAGTATCGCACAGTTATCCTGTATAATTATTTTTAAAACAGTATCACAGTAAACAGTATCAGAATCGGTATGCATAGAATTCATAGTCTAAACCCCCTACCCGGCCCTATCGCAAACCTCCTATGTACATACAACAACCTTTCGGATACGACAGCATGGCTGTAACTGGAAACCTTCCCACCCCCGGATATGACGGTACATGGGATCCTTTCCAGGAGACAGTGAAGTTGAATCACCCCTCCGCTCTACACGGATTCGAGTATTCAGACAATCTCCTCCGCTCTACACGGATTCGGGCGTCCGCCTCCCGGATACAACGGGCAAGCGACTTCCATTGCTTTCGCATTCATCAAGGCACTAGCGTTCGGGACACTTAGACTAGAGTTCTCATGCATACAAAAATTTTCAAAAGAAATAGTACACGAAATAATAAGTGCGATAAATATGGAATACATCACAAATGTACCCACCTGATTGCAGCAACAGTTCAAATCACAAATCTCGAAACGAGGCGAGGGCAACACCTCTAGACACCTACATAAGTCCATATACTAAAGTCAACACTTTAATCTAGACCTAAGTAGAAAATTCACAAATTGACTTAGCCGAACTCGAGTCGACCAAGTGGTTCGTGAAGTTCTGTGGACATGGGAACTCTAGGACTTAGACTCGATCAAACCACATACTCAAGTTCACATAATCACAAATGAAAGACAATCAAACGAGCCACAAGTAAACACATAGCACATTTGGTCAACAACACTTAACAATTTTATTATAGAAAACAATTTCCAAAATTCACACTTGAATTAGAAGGTATATCAAATCAACGAGTTAGGTTTTGAAAATTTTACATAAAATTCACCTCCCAGTTCTAAGAAAAATAACCAAGTTTCAGCTTCCTACTCATTGTACATAATTTTATAAAATTCACATAAGTTTTTCAAAAAAAAGCGAGTTTAAATTAAAAACACATGATAATGGACGATTCAGGCCATGAAATTATTATCTAAAATACTACATCATAACAGCAGCCACATATATAAGTACCGACCTTTAACACTCAACATGTAAATTTATAAAATTAAAACAACATTCAGCCAACTATCAAATTTCTATCAGAAATGACCTAAACAGATTCCAAAAATTCCAATACTTTTACAGAATGCCAAACACCACTTAATTAGCTCCTCATCCAAAATTCAAGATTTTCAGCTTTATAAAAATTTATCACAATTAAAACAAATTCGGGCAGAAACAACAATTAAAATATTAACCCTATCAAACCTAGTCAAAAAATTCTAAAACCTTAACACAACACATAAACATACTAACAACTCAACATACTAGAATATAAGCCAAATTGGAGCAATACACAATTAAATTATGCATTTTATAAGAAACTGAACAGAAATCAAATTATTTTTTATAAATAGCTAAGCACCTTTAAAAATCACGAAAATTTTACAGCAGCTACATATTCATCAAAAACAGGTGCACCTAAAATTTCAAGGCAATCGGACTAGTATTCGATTTATAGTGAATTTTTCATTCCAAACAGCTAATATGAACTTCGAAAAATCATAACGGCAATTATACACCTCCATTCGACACAAGGTTAGCGCCATTGTGTTCGAAATAATCCTAAGTTCCTAAATCCATAGAAATTCATCTATTATATTCTGTTCTCGTTCGATTCGCACGAATCGACGAGTTCGACATAAAATCACGACAATACAATCACGAGCAACTATAAACATATAACATCATAACACACATATTAATTTAATGAACACACTAGGCACATCTGATCATTATATTATTCACGAAATATTTAAACAGGGAGTCGAGACTCGATACCGAGCGAGAAAGGGTTCGAAGGGCTCGACGGCGAACGGTGGCGAAAGAGCTCGACGGAGGCTCGCGTCTCGCCGGAAGGAGAAGGGGCAGCACCGACGTTCTCGGCTGCTGAGTTGCTGCAATGGACGAAGGCGATCTTGTCGGGGTTCCTGCTGGTTTGTGGCGGCGCGTGGGAGAGCAGCGGCGGCGGTCGGAGTTGCAGCGGCTGAGGAGAACTCGCGGGGGCGGCTGTTTGTGGCGTCGCTGCTGGGGTTGGTCGCCGGAAGGGCCTGTGCAGAGGTTGGTTGGGCGGAGGAGAAGAGCTCGCCGGGAAGAGATCGCGAGAGCTTGAGGTTGGACGACGATTGGCTGCGAGTGGAGAACTCGCGGCGGAGGCCGGCCTCGTCTCAACAGTTGCTGAAGGAAAGGTCGTCGGAATTTCTGTGGAGGGCTCGCGGAGGAAGACAGAGGGTCGCCGGCAGGGAGAAGCTTACAGGCGGAGATGCTCGTCGCGGGGTTGCTGCGAGCAGATGAACTCGCTGGTTCGCAGGTGAAGGTCGTCGGCTTGTTTCTGTTTGCGGCGGAGGAGAGCAGAGAAGGACGATGGTAAACGGAGGGGGATGGTCGGATTTCGAGCAAGAGAGATGACGAGGGATAGCGATCTGTTGAGAGGGACAGATTTGAGAGGGGAAGCAATTGATGATTGCGGCGATATGAGTGAAGAGATAGAGGCGAGCGATTAATCTGCTGAAAAGGGACGAGAGATTTTCTTCTATGCGTGAGATCGGCGAGAGAGAAAAAAGCTGCGCGTTTGGAAGGAAAACAAGAAGGAGATAGATACACGATTTTATATGTATACAAGCTAGGTTTGACTTTCTTGGATCCCAAGAAAAATTCCACACGCACACTAACACATGGATTAGAGAAAACGGGTCTTGGGCAGGTTAACGGCTCACGGGCCGGTTCGGTTCAGCTAGGCCAATTCGCGTGCGGGTTCGAGATAATAATTCGGCTCCCGGGCTCAAGTTAAACCGCACAATTAAATAAATACAACTCGGATAATTATCTACACATTGTTTTAAAATAATAATATCAATAATCAAAATATAAAATTAACAATTAATTGACAATTAGACATATAATATTTAGACATTCAATAATTGCAATAATATTAATAATTACACAATAATAATAATAATAATAATAATAATAATAATAATAATAATAATAATAATAATAATAATAATAATAAATATTTCCAATTAATCCACAAATAAATGGGGCATTACATTATGGGTTATAATTCAGTATATATACTGGATACTGAACATAAACAAAAAATATAGACCTATATGTTTTAGGTATAGACCAATGTTTTAGGTATCATACTTATTTTATATTTTTAGGTATATATATGTACATAGACAAAAACTATACATATTGAACATAAACCAAACAATATATTGCTGAAAATAAACTAAAAATAAACTGAACATAAACCAAAAATATATACTTATACTGCACAATAAAAATAAACTGTTGAACATAAACCAAAAATATTAAAACTACGCAGTTTATTTCCATGAACAAATACCAAAATATACTGCACATATACTTTCACTTGTTCAATATTTTATGACAAAACCATTAATTTGAAAACTATTAGTATTGTACATAGCAACACTACGACTCTCATTGAGAGTTTGCGGCTTCGGTAATGGAAGGTCAGCCTGAATAAAAACAGCGACACCAGAACCGGGATGGGCGGCCCAAAGATCTGTCCCAAATGAGTATCCAATCAGTTCATCAATTGGTCAACAGCGGTCTGACGGGATCCGTCGGGCTCTAGCGGTGGAGGTTGGCGCCATCGTCTCAAGGGGAAGCGATTCGTACGGCGACGGCGTGCTTCGAGTCGGCGGTGGAGATGGCGATTGCTTTTCGCACTTCGTCGGGCTGCTTGCGGGCTCGCGTGAAGGCTATCGGAGATGTTCGAAGATGCCGGCATTTTTTTTTTTCCTGATGCGCCTGCCAATGAAGAGCGACGCCNTCCCGTCAGTATCAATAAAGATTATCTTTCCATCTTCGCTCCTGAAATCTTGCGCTACAAACATGGAATGGTTGTTCCACTACCTGTAACTGATTTTAGGTATAATTGTTATTAATTTTTGCCTATTACGTATACACACAATTACAATGGTATGAAGTGTAATGTTGCAATCACTTTAAAATGGTGTAGCATGCTTAAAAATTTTTCTCTATAATTATTGAAACATTTTGCATTAATCTAACCTTTTAAAAAAATTCAATTTTATGTAAAGAATAAATCTTTATTGTAAATTTACGAACTATTTATCCTTCTAGAGTATCTTTAGTTTATTTATCTTTTATAGCATGTTCATATTACCAGTGACATGGCTAAAAATAAATTTATTCATATATCAAACAAAAACTATAAATAATGTCAAATAAACATTCAAATTTTCAACAATATAAATAAATGAAACATTTCACATCGAATCTCATTTATGCAATGTATTAGAGAGCCTGATATTCTTGGTATTCACATCGAAAGTCACAACATCATAGACCAATCAACTTATCATAATATAAGGAGACATTTGTTGCAATCTTCTATTGTTTAAGATGACCAGTAAAATCCAACTTATACTCAGACACCTGGAAGAAATACTTCAGTCGGCTACTTCTATAATCCTTTGCTCATCCTTGCATGCATGGAAGTAAGATAATATCTATTATTCAAACAATCGCTTACTTTCTTCCGCTTTCAGCAGATATTTATGAATAAATAAATGCTTAAGATATCTTCAATATTTAACAAGTGTTCAATAAATTTACAATAGGTGATTATAGTATTGATATGTAAGTAGTCGAGAGCATGCGAAATTTATTTATCGTTGTTGCAAACCGAAGATGAAGATTGAACAATAAAAGAAACTATTCTGAGAAGAAATTAGTAAGATCGTTTAGTGTTTGTTAACTGAAATAGACATTGCTTGTTTTACATGAAGCCACCAATTTGATGCTAATGTTTGGTAAGGTTGTATATATGGGGAGCCTGTGAGATGGAAATTATGGTGCTGAGAGGTTTTCAATTTTTTCTATCTTTGGATGAGTAATTTTTGGCCGACTTTTGTGTACGCGGATGAAGTCTTTTATACTTCCGTTTCGTCCACCCTCGATCCCTTCAATAGGCCAAGAAGTTGTACAATATTTTTGGCTGTGGCTTTGATTTCACTTTCTACATCATTTACTTTTTATTTTGTTTAGTTTGGTTTTAGTTGGGGTTGTATAATGTTTCATGGTCACACAAGATGCTAGATTTTATGTTTATCTTGTTCTTTCTATCTTTACTTTTGAAGATTATTCTTGGTTGTCTCTTGATCAAGGCTTCTATAAAACATAGTCCTGCATAAGTGAATTATTGTAAGCTAATGGCTTGTGAATTTATTTTATGGGCATGTTCCCATTTATCAGTAAAAGAAGGGTGCCAATGAATTTCTCAGTCATTCTTGCTTGTGTTTTTTGTTGAAAGTAGAGATTTTTTTTTCTTTTTTTTTTTATTTTTATTTTTATTATCTTGGTCACAATTCATGTATACTTCGAAAATAGAGCTATTCTTGGATGCGAGGTATTCTCGAAATCTTGGCAAAGTAGGAACCTAATGGGCTAATCTAATTGTTGATTTATGCATGCATGAGTAGTATGCTTATATTTCACATCTAACTTCAGTATGTCCATGGTTGCAAGATGACTCTTGATTTGTATATTACTAATGTCTTATGAAATGGATGGAAAAGAGCTTCCTGACCAAATTAAATTATCTGCAACTTAAATTCACTTGTTCATCTCTTTTGGTTCTACTAACAAATGTAATGAATTTATAGATGGTAATGTATTTAATTTTCATTTTACTCTTCAATTAATATTTATTTATAATAATATATTATGGAACATTACTTGAAAAATATTTTACAGATATAGGACTTTACTATAAGAATTAAGTTAAAGATTAAATAACCTCTAATTTGGGCCGACTGTGCTGTGCACATAAGGAATCAAACTAGTATATATACCTATATTCTTTTGATGCTTTATATGTTTTCTTTTTTTTTTTTCCTTTTTAATCAAATTTGAAAAAGGACTAATACCATCTGGCAAATCTATTAAACCCACAGTTAGACTATGTTTGGTAAAACTAGCTGATAAGCTAGCTGATAGCTGATAAGCTAGCTTATAACTTATAGCTTTATAGCTGAAAAGCTAGTTTATATGATAAATGAGTTTGGTAAAATTAGCTGATAAGCTAGCTGAATAAAATTTTCAACCAGCTTATTTGAAAAACTACCTAAATAAGCTTATCAAATAAGCTCCTAACAAACGGAGCTTATTTGAAAACAGGGAGCTTATAAGCTAACCAAATAAACTATAAGCTAGCTTATTTGTCTACCAAACATAGCCTTAGTGATACTACAACGTAATTTTACCTGTAGAATTATTAATACATAATAAAGCAGATAGATGATCTAAAATAAAAATAGTAGCACACTGCACATATATTAGTATGTATGTGTATTATTGAGGTCAAATATGGTCTTATTACACGACGTTAATTAGTACTACGTACGATAGTAGCAGTAAAACAATAACCCTCAATTTTACCAAGTCTTGATTGTGAATCATAAATGTCTTAACCTTTTTTATGGTCATGGTGATGATGGTGGATTTGGCATCGATCACAATATGGTTGACAAAAGATCTGGTTATTTCAAAATCATGAATGAGGAAAAAATATGTCAGTACATAAAATTATAAATGACTCCATAAAGGAATCATTAATTTCATGGCTCTATAGAATTTCTGGTCTATTTTATTGATTTTATTCAAAAGTTGTGCCTCAATTTTTTAAATAATGAATTTTGACTTTGGAGAGGTAATTTCAGAATTAGATAAAATGTGAGTCTATGAGAAAGAGAAACAAACACAAAAAGTCTGGAAATATAAGTACGTGTTTAGTTATCAATGAAAGATATGAGGTAAAAAAAATTCCAAAGGTCCTCTGTGCGGAGCATATGAGCGATTAGGACATTAATTAACGTTTTCCCCTTTCTAATATTTAAATGTTTTATATATAGTTGCATTAGAAATCTTAGTTAATTTACATTTTCCACTTTGAATTATTGTATCTAGAACATACCCATTTTGCCTGTGATTTTAATATGTCGAGTTAGTTTTATCAGGGTTTATAACTACATATCTATCTTAATAAATAAATAACTATGTTTTATAATTTGATTACATTGGTTGGCGAAATTAAAATAAATACCGTAAATGTAAGAAAACTTATGCATTCATATTTTTAAGGAAAACACGTCGTACTTACAATTTAAGGCAATCAAGGAGATGGTGCTGGCCATGGTGAATCGCAAATGTTTGAATCTTTTGCGCAACTAATATAGCATTCTGTAGCACTATCGTTGGTATGGCATTGGTTGCAGCACGGAGGACAAATATCTTGTTGTTTTAAATATATAACATGGCACAATAAAAAAATAGTTAAATCAGGTTGAGGTTTGATATTATTCTATTTTATTTTTTGCTTTACTGATGGAAAAAAAACGTCAATGAAGAAATCCCTAGGATAAGGTACCTCAAAACTTTTTAAGATATCAAATGATGGGTTTTGGCTTTCGATTTATGTTATTAAATTTTTTGTTTAAATTAGATAATGAGTAGAAGAAAAATAAGTCCCTATGGTGCTATTACTTTTATTCTTTTACACATACTGCAATATAAAAAAATTATCTTAACTAAAAATAGTATCAGACTCAATAAAAAATAATATGTATATATATATTATATATATATATACCTAAAAAAAATATTCATTATTCTTACAATTCTTATTTTGAACTACATTCTACGAGTTAGACATGCATGTAGGGGTTCCTTCTAAATTTTGGTAAGAAAATACCTATAAAGATGTTATGATAGATATTTACAACAGTGAAGGCTTCGGCACGTTCACTTTTATTCGGTTAGGATCTTCTAGGCTCTTTCACTTTTTCTTTATATGGCGTAAGATTAGATAGTAATAAAGTGATGAGTCTAGGGACCTTTTAAAATCGATGGTATCCTTTAGCAGAAAGGTACCTTCTGGCAGTAGACGCCTTTTGATAGATACCATTTAGAGAAACGGTGTGATGTCTAGTTATTAATTCTATCCATCACAGAATTAACATCAACCATCCAAAAGTATTGATTAAGGAAATTAACAGTATTTGTACTCCTTACAAGATAGGAACATATGAACCACTTTAATTTATACTGTATATACATGATACAAGGTAACTAAAAAAATAAAATACTAACACCTTATTCTTGCAATGATTCTTATCTACGAATTAGACTTTTAGATGTTCATGTAGGGGTTCCCTCTAAATTTTGTTAAAAAAATATCTATAAAGGTGTCATCTTTCTTGTTTTCCTTCGGATATTGTGTCTCCATATTATCCAAGAACTCAAATGATGAATTTTGACTTTTGAGAGATGTGATTAAGAGCCCATCCTAGTATCTAAATACATAATATTTCGAGCCCACAAGTGTTAATTTTTTATACTTGATATTTTGATGTGTTTTGTAATCTTATGTAATAATTTGTGCTATAATACGAAAATAACGAAGCAAAGTCAATGATAGGCCACTATAGTGCCCCATTTTCATATGTAAGCCAAATTTGTGGACTAGCTATTTATGATTTTTTTTATTCTTTCCATAATTTATAACTACGTATTGTATTATTAAATAAAGTAAATAAAAAGGTTATATTTTTGTAATATCATAACATCATTAACATGACGATATAAAAATAAAAATTAAAATTATACATTGATTTGTAAAAGCACAATATACACTTACCTTGACAACAATCGATAGATGGTGCTGGTGCTGGTGCTGGTGAAGGCGATGGAGAATAATCACAAGCGAATGGAGCACTTGAGCATCTCTTGTAGCAGACGTCGTTATGATAGTTGGTATGGCATTGGTAGCAACACCCGGGACAAGGATCTTATCATTTTATCATATAATATATGATGACAAATTAAAATATATATATATATATATATATATATATATATATATATATATATAAGGTTGGGGTTTGATACAAGGACCATGCATCTTAACACAAACATTATGAAATTTGATATAATAAACATATAACAAGATCTTGTAGTTTAATTTATACATCACATCAGTTGTAAAATCAACAATTTCTACCCTCACATATCAATTATGCCAATCGTTATGGTAAAAAATGTAAGCATATTAAAATATCATTATCTTGATATAACTCTATCCTTTACATTACTTTTCTTTTTATCTTTTTTATTCCCTTGTTCTCCCAAAAAGATTTAATACTAAATGACTTTTCTTTTCTCTTTTCATTTTTATTTTCTCTTTTCATATTTATGAGATTAATCTATCGTCTTTTTTTTTAAAAAAAAAAGGTAAAAGAATTTCCTAAGATAATATCCCTTACCCATTTGGCATGAAATTTTAAATCATAATAAACAAAATTAATCTCATATCTCTATTTAAAACTATAAACTTGTATTATTAGTAAACAACAGAAATAAAATATGCGTTCATATTTTAATGGTTTTTGCATTGCACTTACTTGTAGAACAATCAAGAGGAACAGGAGGAGGAGGTGGAGTACAACTTGGACATCGGTTACCCTGGTATTCAATCAAATCAAA
>BKCP01004738.1:1488251-1508506 GCA_008636005.1 Striga asiatica
TTCTCTGATTTGTTGTTCCTCCAATCTCTGTTCTTCCAGGCTTTACAGTTTCTTTTGATATGTCCTTCTTCACTGCAGTGATAACACTTAAATTTTCTTCTGGGTTGAGATTGATATTATTATTCACCACTTCACATTGGTATTTTAATTTACACCTTCTGTATTGGCGCATCCAAAATAAATAAAATATGCAAGAAAAAAATTATTCATGTTTTATTGCAAGAGATTTCTTTTGTCATTCTTGAGTTGTTGAGATTATTATTATTATTTACCATTTCACATTGATATTTTAATTTACACATTCCGCATTTGCGCATCTGAGCCCAACAACCACAATACACACTACAAGACGAAACAAGAGTAAATTTGTACTTTCACTTATTATAAAAGTTAGTGGATTGTCTTTATTATTTTTTTAACAATAAATATATAACATTGACATATTTTATAAGCATACATGAAAATTTCTATATTTACATTTGTATTTGACAACACCATTATTATCTCTTATTCATACCTTAAATTAACCAATATACGCAACCGCCTACTATGAAGCTCAAAATCAAATAAGAAAAAAAAAAAAAAAAAAAAAAACAAAACAAAAACAAGAAAAAAATACAAAAAACAACTGACAACTGCAGCGAGAAATACAAAAATAACAAACCTTGTTCCGGGAAGAGTCCCGGTGAAAAAGTCAGCATCACAGTGTGGTAGGGTGCCAAAAAGTAGGACCAGCTACACAAATCTGAATGAAGGGTATCTCATCTGGTCCATCTATATGAGGTGCGGAAGCGGAGGGGGATATCGTCAAGGTAAAGAATGCGTCTGTGGGGGGTGGAGGACCCGATGCCAGCAAGGAAGTCAGCTAGCTTGTTCCCCTCGCGGAAGATGTGTGAGATCCGAGAGCGAATCGACTAAAGAGTGGCTCTGATACGCATGAGAGGGTGTTGGATCTGCCACGTGCCCTGATGGCCAGATGACAAAAGAGTGATGACAGCGGCAACATCCAGCTCTATCCAAATGTGAGAGGAGATCGAAGCAGCAATCTGAATGCCGATCTGAAGCGCCTAAACCTCCGCGTCATAGCTCGATGAGGCCCGAAGATGGGCATGAAACGCAGCAATAAGGGCGCCGCTATGATCCCTAATAGGCCCCCACCTCTTGCAACTTCAGTAAGTCGATCAACGGCTCCATCAGTGTTTAGCTTAACCCAAGGGGACTCGGGTTTCAGCCACACAACAGCTCTGGCACGTGGATGCTCGACAGGCACCAGCGGAGGTAGTGCAAGGCAGTGAGGTGGCGTGCAACCTATCCAGTCTTTCTGGATGAGTCTGCCCAAAGTTGTGAGGAGGGAGAGATGTCGGTCAATCTGCTAAATAATATGAGAATACAAAAAAGGGTTATCCCTATGCTTCGCATTATTCCTTTCTGTCCAGGTGGCCCAAAGGATCAGACAAGGAATAAGGAAGCTCACGTGTCTAATGTGTGTGCGGTGTCTGAAAAACCTCAGGAGCTCAAAGAAATTATCTGTGGAGGGTAGGGGGATATGAGTATAACTGGTATAATGCTCCCACACTCTCCTCACAGTCTCACTCTCTAAAAGACGATGGGTAAAGGTCTCCGTCTGAAAATCGCTGGTCTCAGCACAACAGTAGCAACGCGAGGGGAAGGAGAACCCCCTCGTCTGCATCACAGTGTCAATCGGTAGGCAGCGCAAAAGGAGCTGCCAAAGGAAAACAAAGATGGTAGGGGTAAGTAGGTCGGTCCACATGGTCCTGAAGAGAAAGTTAGGCCGATCACCCAGCCGTACTTCCCCCCAAGCCGAGGTCGTAGAGAATGCACCCGAAGATGTAAGTCTCCACCTCATACCGTCCAAACTATCCTCCGAGATGGGAATCTGCTGGATCTCATCTATCACCTGATCACTAAGGCCCGCTCTAGTACCCAGAATCCTCTGTAGCCTATCCCTATCCCATCTCCCCTCCGTCCACGGGTCCTTTATCTGTCGAAAGGGAAGGTGGGTAACCTGTCTAGTGCTCGAAAGGGGACCCTCACCAAACCACCACTCATCCTAAAAACTAATGTCCCCCTCACCCAGAGTCCAAAATATGTGCTTCTGAGCACATCTACCAACCCTGGTGAGCCGCCTCCACTACCTACTACCGCGGGAGGTGGCCATCACCCTACAGGGGTGGGCAGCGCCTCCAGGAAAGTACTTCCGTCGAAGATACTGAGCCCAGAGTGACTTACTCTCCCTAAAGCGCCACCACATCTTATAAAAGAATGCAGTGACGACATCCGAAAAGCGACGGATCCCAAGACCCCCCTCAAAGAAGGGGCAGCAAATCGAGTCCCACCTCACCCAGTGGACCTGTCTCCCTCTTTGAGAGCCCTCCCCATGCCCCCAAAAATAGCGAGCCAGTATCTGATTTAACTCATAAAGAGTAGACTGGTGAGGGTCAAGGATCGTAAGGAGATGGATCGGAAGGGTGCTGAGGGTGCTCTTGATCAAAGCAAGTCGACCTCTGAAGGAGAGATGTCTGTGAGACCAACCGGAGATCCGGTCAATCATCCTCTGCTTGACGCCAGTAAAGAGCTCATGCGAGAGGTGGCCCTTGTACAGGGGGGCACTAAGATAAGTAATGGGGAGGTCGTCCCGCGCAAAACCAGTGCGCTCGTGGACTCAGTGGGCCCACTGGTCTGCAATGTGATGGTCAAGGGTGAAGGTGCTCCTTTGCACACGGACCAGCTGACCAGAGACCGAGCTATAATGCCCCATGAGACGCATGAGCTGAGCCAGTCCATTATTATCCGCATGAGTGAAGATAATAATGTCATCCGCCTAAGAAAGGTGCAATATGGAAGGACCATAGCCGCGCGTGCTATAGGTCATCCTCGGGAAGTCACGGATGAAGCCGTCAAGACAACGAGACAGATAGTCCACCGCCAGGACAAAAAGGGAGGGTGATAAGGGGTCACCCTGCCGAAGGCCACGGGTGGAAGGGAAGAAGTCAGTGGGGCTACCGTTAACTAGAACCGAGAACGTGCAGTGCTCCAAACACGCCTCCACAAAGCTAATCCAACGCTCAGGGAAGCCCATCCAAAACAGAACCTCCATGAGAGACGGTCACTCGACCTTATCATATGCCTTAGCCATATCTAGCTTCAGTACAAGGTTCGGGGCTCGTAATCGGTTCGCATGGGAGATGTCATGGATCATCTCCTGAGCCAAAAGGATGTTATCATTGATGAATCGATCCTTGATGAAACCACTCTGGAGAGAGATGAGGGAAAGGAGAAGAGCGGCTAGGCAACCATTAAGGATCTTGGAGATGATCTTGTTGGTCACATTACAAAGGCTAATAGGTCTATAGTCAGACCAGGAGCTCGGGTCAGGTCTCTTAGGAATCAAACAACAGAGGTCGCTGTGAAAGACTCCGGCATCTGGTGGCCCGAAAAGAAATCCACCACAGCTTCCTCAACGTCAGTCTCAACCATCTGCCAGCAGGCTTGAAAGAAGAGAGACGAATAGCCATCCGGACCAGAAACACTGTTGGGGGTAGGGATGTAAATGGGTCGGGTCAGGTATGGGTTTAGGCAAACCCGAACCCGACCCGCATATAATTTACCCTACCCAAACCCGACCCGTTACCCGGTTAGTGATCTTCGGGTTCGGGTTGGGTTTTACCCGGCGGGTTAGTGGGTTTTCGTCGGGTAAACGGGTAACCCGAGTTCTTAAATTTGGGTTTTACACGACCCACCTCGTTTCATGTGAAAAAATAAAATAAAATAATTTTACAATTAATTATAATGTAACAAATAATTTATTAACTAAATTTCACAATAAAAACTATAAAAAAAATTATATTATTTTCTGAAATAAATAATGAGATATAATTATTTATCTGTTATAGTCTATTTAATAATATAACATTTAAAAATAAAGTATTTAATTTTTTTATTGTACAATTAACAAAAAATGATAATAAAACCATAAAAAATAAAATAAAATTCAACCATTGATCAAATTATAATACATAATCTAATTTTTGATATTAATAACACATGACTACTTTTATATTTATAATAAATTATAAATGTATATTTATATATATGCATATATAAAATTCAATGGTTGCGGGTAAACGGGTAGGGTAATCGGGTCGGGTAACGGGTTTTTCTACTATACCCGCACCCGACCCGACCCGGTGTTCGGGTAACATAATTCTACCCGAACCCGACCCGAAACCCGACCATCTCGGGTTTACCCGACCCAAAAATGCGGGTAACCCACGGGTAACCCGGCCCTATGGGTTTTATTGACATCCCTAGTTGGGGTCAATCCCAAAAATAGCCTCCTTGATCTCTTCCTTACTAGGGAGGTTGCATAGGTCAACATGATCGATCGTCTGCGGGATGGTGGGAAAATAGAAAGCGTCGGGGGGCGTAAGCAAGTCACGATCTGAGGTGAAAAAGGGACTGAAAGTGTGTCACGGCCGACTCCCGTATCTGGGACTCCTGAGTCAAGGAAGGCCCGTTATCCTCAATACAATGGATATACGACTTAACCCTCTTCTGCCGCACAAACCCCTGAAAGTACTTGGTATTACGTTCCCCCTCAGCAACCCATCGTACCACAACCTTCTGCTTCTAAAAATCCTCCTCCATAAAGAGGCGGAGCTGGTACTCAGCATGACAGCGGCGCATCGCGGTCCTATTCTCTGGAGACGAGTCCAGATCATAAGCTCGCTCAGCAACCGCATACGCACTCTGAGCTTCAGACATGTGTAGGTTAATGTAACTAATTAGATCATTCACAGTCATGTATATACTTCAGACATTTTATCAACATTTGAGGTTTACTTTGAAAAAACTAAAATTATATTAAAATAAAAAAATAGATTGCATTTTATCAAAATTTCTACCCACGCAAACACTCGGGATGTGAAATGTGTTGAGAATATAAGATATCTATGTTATAAAGAACTAAAATTATGCCTAATATTGGAAAACGTTTGGTGAATGAATGATATTTTTTTTCGGAACGATAGAAGTTATAAAATAAAAACTCAGAATTATAATTCTGAAGACAACTAGAACAACAGACAAAAGCGGGCATACAGTCGAATTCAAGGAGAGACCTACACGATGACACTTCAGTAGCCTATATACAATTGTACTAAATTCACCCACAGTACTGACAAAAAATAAAACCTAACTCTCACAAGTGGAGAATGTTAGCTCCAAAATGGAGACTAAAAAACCAAAACAATACAAACACTAACAAACACCAAACACCACACACAAATTAAAAAAAAAAAAGCAACCCACAATAAGGTAGCACCTACAACAAAGTCCTCCCCAAACGCCATCGGAACTGTAGTTTGTGGATATCAAAAAGAAGGCTTAAGGAGAATGAAGAAAATGGAACAAAAATCAAAGTTGAGACACGTAATAATTACGTTCTCCTTAAGACGAAATTGCCTCGTAAAATACCCACGGTTAACGGCAAACACCTCCAAGATACAACGACTTTCGACTAGTATATAGTCGTACCTCAAATATACAAGCCTTTCGCGAAAAATACTACTATTTGGAACTCTCAAGACTCAACGAAAAAAATCAAAGAACGTAATATGCATTAAGAACTTTGAAAATAAAATGCAAGAGCTCTTGAAATTTTGATCTTTCTAACCATTTCACTTCATGGGAATTTGCAGATGTTCTAACACATCCCCAGAGGATTCAAGGCATCAAAAGATACTTTTTGGGACGTGCCCGGTCGACCAAAACAAATTATAAACCTGTCCAGAATGAACATGTGCGTCAGCGTCGTGAGCTCATCACGCCCGCGACACCCTGTCCCGTCCTTCCGCAGCGTGTAGCAGGCTGTCGCACCCGCGACGGTGCCTGACGCGCAGTTACGCACCGGGAGCTCATACACGCTCGTTCGGACTCGAAATTTAGTTTCGTTTTTTCCTATTCGTACTCAACGAGCCACTCCACAATTCTAGCATATATAATGTATGATTATGGCTAGTTTCGTTTGTCTAAACATTTATCAAAAGAGAATGTATGTGAACCATACAAACTTTGAGTTACTTAAAACTGAATTATTCAAGTATAACCCTTAGAATTAATTTCTAATTCACCTTAAAATGGTTTAGAGAATTTCTTAAGTCTTCCACTTACGGAAAATGAAACCGTTAAATCGGTACAAAACTAATTTTTTCTTACAATCCTCCACATGAATGAAATTAATGCATGTATGAAATACTTGAGAGTCCTGACGAACTGTCATTGCATCAAGATAGATAGCTTGTGGTTTTGAATCTTCTGTAGGGAAATACTATCGGATACACTAGCTGGTTTGTAGCATGACGCTTTGAACTTACCGGCTGTTTGTGTGCACCAAGACAATAGTATTCGTACAACAACAACTCTAACAATTTCTTGTACTCACGTTGTGTCCATTTCGGCCTTGGACCATATCTCGGTTTACTAAGTGTTCGTTAAAGCGGCCTATTTACTTCTCACTTACAAATGTGATTCTCCTATAAGGAGTATTCTGCCTTACTCCACCCTTAGGTATAGAAATCATTAAAAGTCCTCGACTTAACCTCACCACTTAGGCAGATTTTAACAATTGACGGTTCTAGAAATGAGAGAAATTTTTCAATGTTTCACTGAACTGTCAAAACCTAGTTTTCCCATTGAACCAAAGTTTCGGGATATCCGGTTCTCATGGTTAGGTTACCGCTAAGACCGTTCGTTTGTTGTGGATTTTTTTAAGCTCATTCCCCAAACCAGTTTGTACAATTTTTCTCGTTTCCTGCTTTATGTAAACGGATCCGTTAGGTTTATCTTTGACTACACATAGTCAACTGATATAACCTCCATGCGAGATAATTTTGTTATTTAAATTAAGTCTTCGACGACTATGTCTAGACTTACTATTGTAGAAATAACGTTGTGCTCTTCCAATTCCTGATTGATTATCACAAATAATCATCATGATAAGCACAATTTATTTCACCAACGAATATCATTTAGAAAACTTCTAAGTCATTTAGCTTCATCCACGCATTTTGTCCAAATTTATAAACTCGGCTCCATTATGGAACTAGCTTTGTACTTAGATTATTTTCATGACACAACTCTACCCACCTAAAGCGAACACGTAGTCACTTTTTGCTTACAGCTTTTCATGTCTAATACTCTATTTAGTGTGATCAAAATTTATCGCTCGAGTTACTCGTGAACATCTTTAGATTGCTCGCTAAAATGCAACATTGGGGCGAGTACTATCCGACAAGTACCTCAAGCCTCTAATTACTTAGTATACTTTTTTCCGAGAAAGTAATTATTTTTGAATTATTAGCTCAGTGTAGAGTCAACTCACACATTGACAAGTGTTTGACCGAGCAGAATTCGTTTCGGATCGAAGCACGGGGGTTCTCCGGAGGTATTTGCTATTTTATGATCCATACCGATGAGTCCTCTCTTCGAAGACTCAAACTTCTGGTACAAAGAACGAAATTAGTGGGAAGGCCCTATGTTAATGCTGATGAAAGTGCTGCGAGCCATAAAATTCATGCATGTTTTCTTTCACAAGGTAACGCATCCAATTTAAGGAATAGAAGGAAGGTTCTTTTTAGAGAATGTTGTTACATCCTCTCTCGGCGAAACCCTCCCCCAAAAATTCCTTCGGAGCGCTCCTCAAATTTCTAGCTACTTTGCCTTTCTCGTTGACGGTATAGTCTCGGCTAGGGGTCGTCGATGACCGTCCCGGCCTCCCTTGACGAAATACGTCTCTAATGCTCTGTGGATGGGCTGCGATTGGGGCTCTGGCTCTCAGTTGCGGACAGGGATTCAAGTGGTGGCGTCCTTCCCAGCCGGTGATTGGTGGTGGAGTTCCTCCGTTGCTGTTGGTGCTCCGATTCGTGGTGGTAAGTCCCTTGATTCTCCCTTGTCTGTGATTTTCGGGATGTATTTTTTCCTGCGGAGCTCCGTCTTTTAGGCGGGTTTGAACCTCTAGTCGGGGTGTCTGTGGAGGTGTCGGGCGGAGCGCGGGTCTATGGGTGGGCCGGGACTCCGGTGGCTGCGGCGTGTTGGTTGTTATGGTCCGGGTGAGGACCGTTTCTCTCTCACAATCCCCCGTTTGACTAGTGGTGTTAGGCAGCGGGGGAGGTTCTATCGGCCTCGTCTAATGGTGTTAGAAGAGTTCGGGTGGAATCGGTGTGGGGTTGACCATGGCTCTCTCGGTTATCGATGGGTCGATTCGGAGACTGGTTCGAGGTTAGGTTTCTTCTACTGTATAGGCTTGATTGCAGTTTCAGTAGCAGTTTCTTGGCCTGGATTTGTCTTGTGTGGATCGTTCACTGCTGGTTTGGGCTAGTTCGTTTGCTGGGGAAGGGCTGTTAGTTTATTTTAGTTTATTCGTGTTCTTGTTTAGTGTTTTTGTATCTATTTTGTGTTTGTCTATGTGTTTTAGGTTTGGGCATTTGCCTCGGTTAGCCCGAGTGTCACTTATTATCCTGTTGGGATCCAACAATCGGGTATTACCCAGTTGGAGTCTTTTTAGTTTCGTAGTTTTTGTATGTTAGGGTTTTTGTGTGTTTGTGATCAGTATTACCCCGTTGGCGTCGGCTCTAGGCGGTCTTTTGACTGTCCTCCCACTTTATTCAGTTGTTGGCTATTTGTATTCAGCTTTTAATTGTTTGTATTCAACTGGTGGCTGTACTTTTGTACATTTGTTTGATCATATATAATATCTCTATTGTTTTGGGAAAAAAAAAANAAAAGCAAAGTGTAGAGTCAATTATACATTCACTTTAGCTTGAGGTTTTATAGAACATATCGAACCTCTTCAACATGCATTTGACATGATGAGATTGTGTGAAACAATTACTTCTGATCTATTAGAAACTTAATCTCCAAAATTACATCGGAATTTCACAAACGTTTAATGTCAAAGATTATCTTCTTGGTATTCATGAACACATCATGATTATATTCCAAGAACATCATATTGTCTACATAAGGCTTACGATCACATAGAGTCGGAAGAAACTTCATTGACTCGTTTTGTCATTCAATGAATTTGAAACCATTCGACACAATTATTTCAACAAACTTTTCATGCCATTATTTGGGTATTTCTACCTTGGTCCTAAAACTCCCACATTTCAAGGTATATGTACGAATGTCTTTACTTTTTTATGTAGGGAAGCGTACGAGTGGGAAGAATATTAATGAGATCTCAATCTCAAGAACACCAAAACACGATAAACACTCAATTCATATTTCATTCAATAATCAACTGCAAATAACAAAGAAGAAGGAGTCTTTAAATAAGACTCCTAAAGCCCTAAACCTAACTTGTTCACCAATCTACTAAATAATAATAATAATAATAATATTTATTATTATTATTATTATTATTATTATTATTATTATTATTATTATTATTATATTTATTCTGCATCATTCTCCCCCGGTTGAGCAGGATTCGCCCTCGAATCTGACATGTTCTCGTTGGAGGCGTCTCATGACAGGAATAGCTCAACGTTTCCCCTGATCAAACACGAAGGTTGAAGGTCGCCCAACAACCCCGAAAGTAACATAATCCCGGTCAAGGATTGAACTGCTGCAAAGGCACATGTACACGCCTTCATACGCATAACCCACACAGCTAAATTAACACAAAACGTACCACATCGTTCGCCGCGCTCAAATCCATAACTATGGCCAAGCATCCCGTTGATGGAAAACTTTGCGATAGACAATCGAAAAATGGCCCAGTAGTTATTGAGCCTCAGTTTCGGCTCCCAAAAACCATCGTTGGCCAAGATACTCCATACATCAGTTTTCGACGACGGCATCCCCGTCAAAGGCTCAACTTCTGCGACGTCCTACGCAGGACCCATATTGCTACAAAAATATGTCTCCGTCACCGGAGGCTCCTCATCGAAAATAGGCAGACCGTCGTACAATAGCCCGTCATCTTTCTCAAATATCTCACTCTGTTGCCGCACATCTTGGTCATCGTGCACAGCAACGAGCTTAGTCTCGATGGGCGGAGGCAGCCACTATCCGAAGGGATCCACCTCCGAGATGGTCTCCTCGCCGTCTGCATCGCCGGGCGGCGGTTGTGGAGATCGCCGACGGGGTGCCCCGCCTGGAACACGACCTCCACTTCCTCTGTGAACTCCCCCGCGCACACCCCAGTCGTCGGCGGCACGGTTCATCTGCAAATCCCAGACAACGTTGTTAAGCGTCAGACGCAAATCCTCGATCCCCATCGAAAGATCTGCAAACCAATCCGTGAAACGCACGTCCAACTGTTCAAATCGGTAGTCGATCTATTGAAACCGATCGTTGAAGGTTGCATCACGTCATTTATTTGCGGCATCTTGTCATCCCGGCGACATCTCAAATCGTACTGACTGCTGATACCAACTGATGTAGGGAAGAGTACGAGTGGGAAGTGATATAGCCACATAAGGATAACCCGGTCCAGAGGCTCCTTACTCGACTGGTGAACCGCTCGAACCACTCGCATGTCGATATGACTCCGTCGACATGCTCCAATCGACTTTAATAAAGTCGACTCTACAAAGAGCGACCAAGAAAGGACAGAAATCTAGTCGGTCGACTCTCACAAGTCGACCTCAGTCTGTCGACTTCCATTAGTAGACATCTGTATAAGAAGAACAACAAGTGCATAGCTCCTGAGCATCCAGATACTCTAAGTCGACTCCCAGTAGTCGACTTCACTAAGACGATTCTCTGAAGACGACTTCCACTCGAGGGAACTAACCAAGCGTAGCCTCCAAATCCTCATATGATCACAAGTCGACCTCCTAGCTCTCGAGGTCGACTCTGTATATCTCGAAGATTAAAAATGTGATGACGACTCATCACACTTGCAACATACTTAAAGCTCTACATGTTCCAAAGGATAAGAAGGAATCTTGTAATGACTCAGCAGCAAGGGGAGATGAACCGACTGGGGCATTTTGGACCTTTTAGGCCCACCGACTTGGGCATTCTGGGTACTTCAAGTAAGTATTCGCTCCTATATAAAGGAGGTGAGGTAACCCCAAACCCTAACTTTCATTCATTCTCCACACTCCCCCATAGCTGCTGCGCAGCCTCACTACATCTCTCTCATACTGACTTGAGCGTCGGAGGCTCTACGCCGGGAACACCTCAGGCCTTGAGTTTTTGCAGGTATCTTGCGATCTAGCAACGATTCAGAAGCGGTTCAAGCAGATCTGAGCTCAAATCCACCGGTTTACTCTAGATCTGGAAGTAGACCCATCATATTGGCGCCGTCTATGGGGAGCTCTTGAAGGAAATAAGAGCTTCACACCCAGCTCCGATCTGTTTGCTGATGGCGGAGAAGGAAGGTTTGCAGAGGAATCTGAACGAGGAGTTCAGGGGAACGTGGATGGACAAGAGGCCACCACCACTTTCCACCCCCAAACACCCAATGATGCAGATGATGGGGATGCCACCATTTGGAGGACCTCCACAGCCAGGACTGACGTTGGGTGGAGAAACTCCCGTCACTCCGACTGGAGTGAAGCTGCAAGTGCTGACCCAGGCAGGAACAAGTCAAAACCCTAACCCGGGTGGAGAGAAGGAACCAACGGAGATGTCTCGACGCGAGGGAAAGCAGATACAGGAGGTACCGGAGCAGACACAACCCCGCGTCGAGGAGCAGACCTTGACAGTGACGAGGAGTGAAATGCAAAAGATGATCGCTGAAGTCGTGGCCGCTCAGATGAAGCAGGTGGTGCAGGTCGAGCAGCAGCCTCGTGTCGAGTACCCGTCTCGGGTCGAGCAACAACCTCGTATTGAACAACAAGCTCAGTCAAACGTACAGCAGAACAGAAGGGTGGACGAGGAGGAACCCTCCATTCGAACTATCAATCCACAAGCGAAGGACGAGACGTTGGAACAGTTGCTGGCCCAAGTCCGCGACTTGCAGGCTCGAGTCGGGGGGAAGAAGAATAGAGGATCAAAAGAACATCCATTCTCGCTGCAGATCCTGAGAGCCGACTTACCGAAAGGCTTCAGGGAATTAAACATATGGTATGATGGCTCCACTGACCCGTCTCGACATCTGAGGAGTTTCGAAAATATGGCAGTGCTTAACCGCTACAGCGACCCAGTGCAATGTCGCGCTTTCTTGACGACTCTGACAGGGTCGGCCCAGGACTGGTTTCACCAGTTACCCGCTGGGTCGATTAAGGATTTCGATGGCTTCAGCTCAAGCTTTCTTAACCAATTTGCAAGTGTAAGGGTGCAAGAGAAGTCTTACCTCTCATTGATTAGCATGCAGCAGAAGAAGGGCGAGTCGTTGCGAGAGTATGTGGCGAGGTTTACAAAGGCGTGTGTCGAGTGCCCAACGACAACAGAAGAAATCAAATCAGGAGGACTGACGAGAGGACTCCTACCAGGGTTATGTAAGAACTCATTGGCCAAGCGACTTGGTAGGAGTTTCGATGACGTTTTGGGGAGGTGTGACAAGTATATGAATGTCGAAGAAGCAGAGGCCGACTACTTCCAAAGCATGAAAATGTCCCAAACTGATGGTCGAGACGACAAAAAGGAGAAGAAGAGCCAGTCGACAGGAGAAAGGAGAGGATCACCGCGAACCGGTAGGGTTGAAGGACGATCTATAGGATGGAGGGCGATTCAATACACACCCCTGTCAGCTCCCCACGCAAGAATTCTGGAGGTAATGGAAAGGGAGATCCGCGACGATGTGGTGAGATGGCCACGGACAAGGAAGGATGGACCGATGAAGCCCAAAAGCAAATTATATTGTCGATTCAACAAAGATTACGGGCACAACACTGAAGATTGCCGACACCTGAAAGACGAGATTGAGAGGTTGATAAAGGCAGGCCACTTGAAGGAGTTCATATACAAAGATCGCGAGAGGTCAAGCAGGAGGCGAGAAAGAAGTAAGAGTCCTCGCAAGAAAGCGAGATCACCAGAAAAGGAGGAGCTCCCACCAAAGAGGGGGGTAATTAACATGATTTTTGGAGGGTCGACAGACGGAGATTCCAATCGAGCAAGGAAGGCGTACGCTCGAGGCCGATACACGAAAGTCGAAGTGCAACAGGTCGACGAGAGTGGGCCAGTGAGAAACTTTGGACTCGCGGACGTGGGGGAAGTCGAGAGACCACACAATGATGCCTTGATGATTACCACACAGATATCAGGATACGAGAGGCAAAGGATGTTTGTCGACACCGGGAGTTCTGTAAACGTGATTTTCTATGAATGCCTCAGAAGGATGGAACTCGACATTGAACTTATGCCTCTACATACATCACTCTTTGGATTCAATGGATCGGAAGTCGCTCCCCTAGGGGAAACCACGCTCGCTGTCATCCTAGGGGAGGGAGACCTGAGGAAGGTAAAAATGGTGAGACTTGTGGTGCTCGACGTCGAATCGGCGTATAACGTGATCTTTGAGAGGCCGGCGCTCAATCCCTTCCAAGCAGTGGTGTCGACTTATCACATGAAGTTGAAGTTTTCCGTTGGAGATCGAGTAGGAGAGGCTCGAGGGGACCAGAAGTTATCACGAACATGCTACCAGATCGCGGTCAAAACAAACCAACGTGCTGAGGTCAAGGAGGGTAAAAAGCCAATGTCGGGTGAGAAGAGGCCGAGAGGGAGTGATCTAGAGCCCCATGGAGAGTTGATGGAAATTCAAATCGGTGAAACGGAGAACCAGACCACCAAAGTCGGGAGAGAATTGGAGGACGAGTTGCGAGAACAGTTAGTGGGATTGTTGAAGGAATTCAGGGACATATTCGCCTTCTCTCCTGAAGAGTTAACGGGAATCGACCCGGATGTTATGGAGCACACACTCAGTTTCGACCCCCTCAGAAAACCCGTGAAGCAGCGACTCAGTTACCATGGCGCTGAAATCGACAAAGCAATTGAAGTCGAGGTGGACAAACTGCTAAAAGCCAAACACATCAAGGAAATCCAATTCCCCAAATGGATATCTAACACAGTGATGGTGAGGAAAGCACTGAACAAATGGCGTATGTGCATCGACTTTCGTGACTTAAACCTGGCGTGCTCAAAAGATCACTATCCTTTGCCTAGAATTGATCAGCTAGTCGACTCCACAGCTGGCTACGAGTTGTTGAGCATGATGGACGCATCTCATGGGTACCACCAAATCCCCTTAGCCCCGGAGGATCAAAGTAAAGTGAGTTTTGTGACGAGCAAGGGGACGTATTGATATGTCGTCATGCCCTTTGGCCTAAAGAATGCAGGAGCAACTTACCAGCGACTGGTGGATCGAATGTTCAAACCCCAGATCGGTCGAAATATGGAAGTGTACGTTGACGATATCCTGGTGAAGAGCAAGTCCTCGACTTCACACCCAGACGACTTAAGGGAAACTTTCAACACCCTTAGGACGTTTGGGATGAAGTTGAAACCCGAGCAAGTGTGCCTTTGGAGTAAGGCGGGGCGATTTTTGGGATATGTCGTCATAGAAAGGGGAATCGAGGTGAACAAAGACAAGGTGAAGGCCATACTCAACATGGCCCCACCACGAAATATTAGTGACGTGCAAGTGCTGACGGGAAAGACTGCGGGCTTGAGCAGGTTTATTGCCCGAGCGGCCGAGAAGAGTTTCTATTTTTTCAAGTTACTCAAGAAGAAGACGATTTTCAAATGGAATGACGAGGCGCAGATGGCGTTCGAAAAGTTAAAGGAGTTCCTGGGCGAATTACCCTTGTTAACCAAACCAGAGCCTGGTGATGAATTGATATTATACATCTCGGTAGGAGAGGCATCTGTGAGTTCAGTGTTGCTGCGGAAGGATGGAAGTTCCCAACAGCCGATTTACTACACAAGTCGAGTTCTCCAAGGGGCAGAGACGAGATACCCCAAAGTCGAGAAGGCTGCCCTGACACTGGTTATAACGGCCAGAAAGCTGAGGCCTTATTTTCTGAATCATACTATAGTGGTGAGGACAAATTTCCCGTTGGGAGAAACATTGGGTCGACCTACGGTCTCAGGTCGACTCGTGAAGTGCGTAGCCAAGCTGAGCGAGTATTCTATCAAGTACGAGCCGAGGCGAGCCATCAAAGCCCAGGCTTTAGCCGATTTCATTCAAGAAGGCACCAAGGGAGAGGAGAGAAAGTGGATAATGCATGTCGATGGGTCCTCGGCGGCCAAAGGATCTGGTTTGGGAGTCGTCCTCATATCCCCCGAAGGCGAACAACTCGACTTTGCCATCAGAATGAGGTTCAAAGCTTCAAACAATGAAGTCGAATACAAAGCACTTATCAAGGGAATTCAACTGGCAATCGGTGGCGGGGCGACAGAGATCGCCGCACATTCCGACTCACAACTCGTCGTCGGGCAAGTGCTGGGAAATTGTGAAATTAAGGAAGATAGAATGATGAAGTATGTCGAGCAGATTCAAAGCCTCATACAAGGCCTAGAAAAGTTTGAGTTGACACAAATCCCGCGAGAAGAAAACAAACGAGCCGACTGGCTCGCCAGGATTGCAAGCTCGAATGAAGGAAATGTGGGAAATCATATCACTACAATGCACCTGGAAGGCAGTGTTCTAAGTGAAAAAATGGAGGTCGATGAAAAGGAGGATTGGAGGAAGCCGATTCGTGAGCTTATGCAAGGACGGGTGTCTGTAGGAGACAAGCAAAAGATAGAAAAAGTTGCCCGGTACCTGAGCAAATATTTTGAAGTCGACTGGGTCTTGTATAAGAAGTCGTTGGTCGGGCCCCACGTCCGGTGTGTCTCTGAGGAAGAAGGAACACATGTGTTAAAAAAAATCCATGAAGGATGCTGTGGAGCACACGTTGGGTCTGGAGCCCTAACTGGAAAGGCCCTGCGAGCAGGCTACTATTGGCCCAAAATCCGAGCAACGGCCGAACAGTTAGTACAAAAGTGCGAGAAATGCCAGCTCCACGGCCAAATCACTCATATCCCTGCTGAGTACATGACGACAATCAACTCACCAATTCCCTTTGCTCAATGGGGGATCGACTTAGTGGGCCCGCTACCGATGGGGACAGGGCAAAGAAAATTCCTAGTAGTTGCAGTCGACTACTTTAGCAAGTGGGTCGATGCAGAACCCTTGGCTCGAATTACTGAAGAAAAGATGATACAGTTCTTATTCAACAATATCTGCTGTCGATTTGAAATTCCAAAGTTGTTAATCTCAGACAACGGGACGCAATTCCAAGGAAAACGGATCCAAGCATGGTGCCTCGACATGGGAATTAAACAACAATTTGCGTCAGTCACACATCCACAAGCAAACGGGCAAGTCGAGGTAACCAATCGAACTATTCTCCAAGGGTTGAAGAAGAGACTGGAGAAAGCGTCGGGAGCCTGGGTCGACGAGTTGACAACAGTCTTATGGGCTTATAGGACGACTCCAAGGAGTTCGACGGGACAATCTCCCTTTCATATGGTTTACGGGATGGATGCACTACTGCCGGTAGAAGTCGGCCTGGACTCCCACAGATCGACGTTCTACGAGGAAAAGAAAAACAAAGAAATGATCGAAGAGGCTCTCGACCTAATTGAAGAAGGACGAGAGGAAGCCTGGGTGCGATCCGTTGAATATAAGCAAAAGATGCGAGCAACCTTCGACAAGAAGGTCTGAACCAGACGTTTTCAAATTGGGGATCTCGTCCTCAAGCGAGCCGAAGCTCTCAAACATGTCGGCAAACTTGAAGCTAATTGGGAAGGGTCCCTATACCGTCACAAAGGTGCTCGAGAGGGGCGCATACGAACTCGAAGACGGAGAAGGCCGACAACTCCCGCGATCCTGGCACGTGATCCATCTCAAACACTTTTACGCCTAAGGCAATGTCTCAAACTACTTTTTGTACTGAACAATGTTTGAATTGAGTTCAATGATGAAATGAATCTTAAAGTTTATGCTTCAATTATGTTTCTTATATTTAAGCGTTGACTTTATTATGATTGCATGAAAACTGAATTTTTCAAAACGGCTATCAAGTCGACTAACTCTCCAATAATTATGAAATCAATTAACACAACTACGAAGTTGTAAATTCTCGAGCGAAATCTCGAGCAGGCTACAAAGCCTTCGACTACGAAGTCGACTAACATAACTACGAAGTTGTAAACTCTCGAGTGGAATCTCGAGCAGGCTACGAAGCCTTCGACTACGAAGTCGACTAACACAACTACGAAGTTGTACACTCTCGAGCGGAAACTCGAGCAGGCTACGAAGCCTTCGACTACGAAGTCGACTAACACAACTACGAAGTTGTACACTCTCGAGCGGAAACTCGAGCAGGCTATGAAGCCTTCGACTACGAAGTCGACTCACACAACTACAAAGTTGTACACTCTCGAGCGGAAACTCGAGCAGGCTACGAAGCCTTCGACTACGAAGTCGACTAACACAACTACGAAGTTGTACACTCTCGAGCGAAAACTCGAGCAGGCTACGAAGCCTTCGACTACGAAGTCGACTAACACAACGACGAAGTTGTACACTCCCGAGCAGAAACTCGAGCAGGCTACGAAGCCTTCGACTACGAAGTTGACTAACACAACTACGAAGTTGTACACTCTCAAGCGGAAACTCGAGCAGGCTACAAAGCCTTCGACTACGAAGTCGACTAACACAACTATGAAGTTGTACACTCCTGAGCGGAAACTCGAGCAGGCTACGAAGTCGACTAACACAACTACGAAGTTGTAAATTCTCGAGCGGAATCCCGAGCAGGCTACGAAGCCTTCGACTACGAAGTGGACTAACATAACTACGAAGTTGTAATTCTCGAGCGGAATCTCGAGCAGACTACGAAGCCTTTGACTACGAAGTCGATTAACACAACTACGAAATTATAACCCCCGAGTGGAATCTCGAACAGGCTATGAAGCCTTCGACTTCGAAGACGACTAACTCGAATATGGAGGTTGAAATCCTCAGGTAGAGTCTCGAGCACATTACAAAACTCACACTCATAAGATCGATGTACACAATTATGCAGTGGTCACACTTAAAGAACGAAAAATCTCGTACAACCAACTTTAATACACAATCTACACAACGAACATCGAGACAGCAATGAAGCTGCTGAAATTGTTGCTCGACTTCGACCAGCTCGCAAGAAGGGTTGGGGAGAAGACGAGTTGAAAAACTTACGTTTCACAGCTACGAAGCTGTTCAAATTGTCGCTCGACTTCGACCAGCTCGCAAGAAGGGTTGGGGAGAAAACGAGTTGAAAACTTTACGTTTATCAGCTACGAAACTGTTCAAATTATTGCTCAACTTCAACCAACTCGCAAGAAGGGTTGGGGAGAAGACGAGTTGAAAAACTTGCGTTTCACAGTTACGAATCTGTTCAAATTGTTGCTCAATTTCGACCAGCTAACAAGAAGGGTTGGGGAGATGATGAGTTGAAAACTTACGTTTCACAGCTATGAAGCTGTTCAAATCATTGCTCGACTTCGACCAGCTCGCAATAAAGGTTGGGGAGAAGACGAGTTAAAAACTTACGTTTCATAGCGATGACGCTTTTCAAATCGTTGCTCGACTTCGACCAGCTCGCAAGAAGGGTTGGGGAGAAGGTAATAAGAAAATAACCAAAAGATAACTCGGAAGCACAAGCAGTTTGCAGAAAGAACAAAATTAGCAGAATACAACATCGAGAATGAGAAGGGTAATGATAATATTGATCACAAGAAAGTTCATTACATTCAAAACCGTCTCGACCTTTACATAACTCGAAAATAGGTCGAGAACGGCAAAAAAAAACAAACAAGAACAACAAAACAAGAAGAAACAAACAAAAAGCGGCACAGCCCCAGAATAAACAACACGGCTAAGATTCGTCATCCGACTTCTCAGCAGTGTCGTCTCCCCCTTTCACAATAGTGGCAGTCTTCTCGGCATCAGCATCCTTGCCGACAAGTGGCTCAGTGCCCTGCTGCTCGGCATCCCCCGCCTCGACCTCCTCCTCGTGACTAGCCCCACTTGCCCCGATTAATTCGATCGGACCGGACAAGGGGGTGGGGGGAACCTCAAGTTGGGCGCTCAGGCCGGCCTTGCGAATGGCCCAAGCCTCGAGTCCCGACCACCACGGGTAGTCGTCAGAAAGAGAGTCGTCACCCTCATAGCCCTTGGGGTTAGGAAGCGTCTCCTTGACCGCCTCACGGTCGAGTTTTCCTTCAAACTCGGACCCCGACACCACCGCCTCCCATGCGGCAAATGTATGCTCGAAATACTGAAGGGCGGCGGGGCAGAGCTTGTCGAGGAAGGTGGGGGCGTTGCAAAAAGCTTTGACGACCTCCTGGTGATAGGTCTCAAGGAAGACAGCGCCCATAAGGGACTTCAAAAATGTCCTGCGCCCCTCTTCGACGCCGCTCTCCCTCTCGACCATGGTTTCGTCTCGAGCCTTGTCAAGGTCGGCCTTGAGCTTGCCATTCAGGTGCTAGAACACCGCCTTGTCGGCCTTCAGCTTGTCGACAAGCGCCTTCGAGGCCTCCAAATCCTCTCTCAGCGTCTCGATTTCCTGGCGCTGAGCCTCACACTTGTCCTCGAGGGACTTAGTGGAGACGGCGGGCGCCTTACTCCCCTCCTCGAGGCAAGGGAGCGCTGCAGCTAGAAACTGCGGAAGAACATTAGAAGATGAGTTAAGAAGAACAAGAAAATGATAATAATACGAAGTCGACTTAGAAACAAAGAAAATACCCGGAAGAGACACTGAATGGCGTAGTTTGAACGCTCATATAGATTCCCGTCGATGCGTTCCTTGTCGACCTCGGGGATGAGGGAGTTGAGATACTGGGCCACCTTATGAGGCTGGGGATGGTTCTAAAGCCTTGAAGGCATTTTTACCGTCACATCCTTCACGGTGACGGGAGAAGGGGGCGTCTTCTCGACCGCTTTCCCCTTTCCCTTATCGACCTTTCCGCGCTTCAGGTCGTCGGGGATAAGGATGGCGGCTCCATAACTGCGAACGGGGAAGGGCAATAAAGTGAAAAAAACAAAGGCCCGACGGCCCCGTGGCAGGCCGTCGGAGGCGGCGACCGGTGGGGACAACTATGCGGTGGCGGTGGTGGCAGAAGGGAGGTTGAGGGTGAAGATGAAGTGGGTAAATTCTAGAGAGAGAAATGTACAGAGAAGTGAGAGCATTTTTTTTTTTTTTTCCTCTCTTGGAAATTTGATAAGGTTTGATAAGATTTTGTTTCCT
>BKCP01004738.1:1508586-1570571 GCA_008636005.1 Striga asiatica
CAAACAACTTCCTGGAAGGGCAGGATTTGGGCTGGATCCCTAACATGTGCATAGATCAAGACCCCAAAACGGGGGCCCAACAAATCAACAGGCTACAGTCTACAGAGTCTCCAAAGCAAAACAACAAAGAAAAAACAATACAAAGTCTATCTTCGGGCTAACAGGTGCCCGGTAATAAAAGTCTAATATACTAAAAGCAATAAATCTAAACTACTGAAAGCGGAATGATGGATATCCAAGCTGGTCCATCCGTACAAGCGTGCGAAGGCGGAGTGGAGCAATGTCGGTCTGAAACGTATGTGGGTCTGCTATGGTGGCGCAAAGGCTGGCAAGGTAGTCCGCGGGTCTGTTCTTCTCACGGAAAATGTGTGTGATCTTGTGACGGACAGACCGGAGTAGAGCTCTAATGCACATAAGCGGGTGCTGAATCTGCCACGAGCCCTGGTGGCCCGAAGTTAGAGGGTGGCAACAGCCGTAGCGTCCAGCTCGATCCAAATATGACTAGAAAGGTGGATAGCAATCTGAATGCCGATCTGTAATGCCTGAATCTCTGCGTCGTAGTTCGAGGAGGCCTGAAGGGGCGCGTGGAAGGCGGTGATGAGGGCGCCGCTGTGGTCCCGGAGTATTTTATTGCTACGTTAGTTCTTTCTTGCTGCTAGGTTAGTTGTCTTTTGTTGCTAGGTTATTTATTTCTTGCTACTAGGCTAGTTGTCAACGGTCAACGCCGGAAGTCAATGGTCAAGGCCGAAAGTCAACGATTTTTGCCGGAAGTCAACGGTTAACGCCGGAGTCAACTAATAATTATTTTATTATTTAATTAATGTATATTTTAATTGAATTTGATCTAGACAAAATGAGTGGCTAAGATTGAGTCTCACGTACTCATTTTAAGGAGTGGTCTCATTGGATCCGTCCTCTATAAGTTGGGTTCAAATGAGAATGGTGCTTAGTGAAAGAAATATGAATGAATCTGAGCCATTAAATCTGATCATCCAACGGTATAAAACAACCCAATTATTTACACTCATTAAGGGTATAAGTGACATTTTATCCTTCTCATGTGGGCCCACTCCATTTACACATGCGTCTCTCACGCACACACGCATCACATACCTTGTACACGGCACACTACTCACACATACACATTACACACACATTGTACTCTTTCTCACGCACACACTTTACACACACTACTCTCTCTCACGCCACCTGCCGCTCGCCACCGCCAGTCCGCCGACGCCACCTCCTTCCGCCGCCGCTGCACATCCTCACATCTGCCTCTGCCGTTACACAATATCGGTCACGCACAGAAGGCACGCACACACACACACAAAATGAATCTCACACACACCCCGTCGGTTTGCTGCCAGCCACAGCCGATTGCGTCGTTCGCCGCCCGCCACCGCCGTCTTCATGACGTTCGCCGTCAATTTTCCAACACAATTACACAAATTTTTCCGGAGGCAACAGATGGGTAAAGAGGCAGCGACATCGCCGGAATCTGCCCCGCCGCCTGCCAATACTGCCTCCGTCGTTGCCATTCAGAGAACCCCATCTCCGCAAGAGCAGACCACTGGAACCGGCCTCCGCCCGCCCGAAATTGTCGAGTCATTCCAGTCGAGCCACCAACGAAGTTCCTGTCCAGAGTAGATTCGCGGCGCCGCTCGCCGCATTCACCGTCCTCCGACGGCCTCGAAATCAACCAACAAAGGTTAAAGCAGATTGGAGATGATGGAGCTGAGGTCTGCGCACGGAGCCACGGACGAAATCAATTTGGGGGTTGAGTTTTTTTTTAAAAAAATTAGATATGTTTGAGGGACTTAATTGCCATTTTATAAATTTTAATTATATTACGATGTAGTCCTTGGGCATAATCTGTAATATAGAGAACTTGAATTGTGTGTTGGGTGTATTTTTATGAAATGTCAATTTAGTAAATGTGTCAAATATGTAATTAATAAAAACTTTATAAAACTATTATTCTTTATATATTTTTATACACACATAATTATGTAATACACAAAATAATTATTTCAATTATATTATTTAGATAAATAATGTAATAATAATTATTATAAAATAATTAATAATATATTTTTATTATATAAATATAATTTTAAATATATGCCCTTGTTTTATATATGACTGTGATTGCACATTAGTATTGAATGGATTGCACAATAGCGACTGTCAGAGCGCACTTTAGCGGCCAAAAAATGTCTAAATTAAATTCATGTGTTCTAATTTTATGTTTTGGTTGATTATCTGTTGTTACTTTAAAAACGAATATACATAATACTTTAACATCAATCACGTCATTTATCCGCACAAAACACAAGTACGTTAACGTACCAAAATTACAGTAGTTCGACTCATACACTATCACGTTGCACTTTAAAAAACAATACATTGCACTTTATCATTATCAGATTGCACAATAGTAATCGAAATCGACCGACCTCAAATTTTATTCAACAAAAAATAATATGAAAATAATAAATAAAAATATTAACATATTAAATATAATTTTAATATAAACAACAAATTGTTTAAATTATTTAGGATAATCCAGTTATTCGAACCTAATAAACCAATTGACTATGTTCATTTTTCAATTTGATTTGAGACAAAAGATTGGTTGGTTCAATATGCACAATACAGACCAACACCGTGCACCGTAGTGTTAGACAAATTGCACCTTAATAAACGTATATTGCACTGCATATTTCGTTCACATAAATACGAATCTATATATATATATATATATATATATGTTTGATTATTTTAAAAATAGTAACTATTTCACGCTAAAAAAATTTTAATTACTAAGTTTGAAAATAAATTAATCAATTTATGATATTTTATTAGCAAAATTAATGAATCCTTTTTTGGTATATAGTGGGCTGCATTTTTTGTTATTTCATTTATGAGGGCTAAGTTTATTTTGGAATATTTCATTTCAGCTATGGAAATAGATGGACGAAATTCCATACTAATGAATATCAATCCAAAAATAAAATAATTAGTCTTCCATTAAACACTTTCTTAAAATGCAATATCAGTACATCAATCATAAAAGTCTGTCCACTCGTATCATCACACGAGTTCCCCTCTTTTTTAAATGTTAATCAAATATGCAAATATAAACTCCATAGTTAGTTAAAAGTTTACTCTAAATAAACACATAAAAAATGTAGGATTTCGCTAGATTTGTTGGATAAAAAATGGTAATATTAAATCCACAATTAATTAAATATTTATTTTTAAAAATAAATCTATATATATTTAAAAAAATGTTTGTATTTACTTAAAATAAAAACTAAAATTTCGCCAACAAATTTTAATTTTATCTTTATTAGTAACTTTTTAAAATATTTTTGAAACATGACGGCAAATCATTTGAAATTCAAATTAAAAAAATCAGTGTAATTAATGTATTGAATCATTTTGGTCAAATATTGCTGCCATTACATTTTAGTTGCATAATTTAAATTTGGTATATAACATATATATTGACAAAACTTGAGGCTATTACATGTATTAGTTGCATGGTTTAAAATAAAAAATCAAATAAACGATCATTCATAACTTATGGGTCAATGTTAACTTGGAGATAAATAGAATAGTCAATTATTTATAGTTTAATAAATTCCTCAAATACTTAAAATTTTTTATTTAGATAGTTTATAAAAAAAATTATTTTAATTAGTGAAACAATATAAGTTTTATATTTATACTTATTATTCACATAGGTTTTAAATGTATGATAAATATTTTTATCAAAATAATTATTTTATGGAATGACATTATAATCAAATCAAATTTCTGAATAAAAATTTTGAAATGACATTTATTTTGAAAAGAATATAATATAATTTATTATCAGCTATGTGCACTGCACGGGTTACTAACTTTAAATATATATTTTTTTATAATTTTGCACATTTTTATAAAACAATTCAATAAATTAATATAGGTAAATTGTATTGCATATTGATTCTATATTTTTAATTTTTAAATATTATTTAATAAATTTTTTTAATTTATAAATATTAATGAATATCTCTTATTAGTTTTTTAATAAAAAGATAGTATAAAATATCAAATAGATGCCCTCATTTGTTTTCAGTATATTTTTCTTCAAGACCATATCCACCAAAATGTCTTTTACATTGACTCACTGGAAAAAAAATTGCAATTTGACCCCTTAAACATATCAAATTCTCCAACTAAAGCCCCCAATTCAAAAAGGGAAAATTGGTTCAGTACCATTACAAGATTGAATCTTTAGAAAACTACCATCGAAAGATTGTGCTGTTGAAAAATACCATTGAAAGCTTCCTCCGTTGTAGCTTTTTAGCACATCTGTTAACTCCACGTTAACTTATTGTTTTAAACAGCCTTCACACCTTATTCTAGCAGCAAATATGCTAAAAAAACACCATCCAGACCAAATAAATGCAGCATATCTGCTGCTGCCTAGCACAAGCACCCAAGATATTTGCCCTCTCATCAAGGTACACATATATATAATAGAAATTTTATCATGGTTTCTCCAGAAATTTCACATAGATATTTTAGCATGGTTTCTCCAAAAGCTTCAGCATGGTTTCTCCAGGAATTACATATATATATACAAGACCATGGTTCACATACTAAAGCACTAATATAGCTAGTTCATCAACTCAATGATGAGCCTCCGATTGATTCCACCAGGTGAGATTGCGGCTGTTGTGACAATTTTTGTTGTATTTTTCGTTATTGTTTTGTCATTCTTTTTCCCCCGTTTTAGGTCCTTTCGTGAATTTTTATTCCGTTTTGTGTTTTATTATGTGTTTTGTTCCATTTTGGTTTTCTTTGTGTTTTTCGTGTGTTTTTCCGGTTTTTCTTTGTTTTTAGTGTGCAGGACGGAAGCCCCGTGAGGAATCGATTTAGATCGAAAATGGGCCGGGAAATCATGGTTGGATAGATGCGTTCGTTAGCTACGCGTCGGGGAAAACGGAACTCAATTCCGACTTCAGAAGAGCCCGAACGAGCCCGAAACGTGAAGCCGCGCATAACAGGATTTTCTCCTCCGAATAGCAGCTGAAAGTCGCGGCCGCGGGACGAGTCGCGGCCGCGGAGGGTCAAGTCGCGGCCGCGGGATGTTCTTCGCCGCGGCCGCGGAGACCAAAAACAGCCAGGTTCCAAAAATTTCTGCAGCAAAAAGTCGCGGCCGCGGGATCAAGTCGCGGCCGCGGAAGACCAAGTCGCGGCCGCGGGACCCTAAGTCGCGGCCGCGAGATTCGAAAATCCCAGTTTTTTTAAAAGGGGACATTGAGCTCGGAAATGAGGACTAGTGGCCTAAAATCCGGGAGTTTTTGTGGCTAATGAGGAGGAAATCATAGGGAAGGGGGAAAGGTTGTCTTTTGGTCCCTTTGAAAGGTCCCAAGACTACTTATTTGGACACACATATCACCATCTCCATTATTTATCACTCTCTCCATCTTCATCTCTCCATCTTCCTCCTCCTTCTTCTCTTCTTCTTTTCTTCTTCTTTTTGTACAGTTTTTCTTCCTTTTATTTTCTTTTTCTTATTTTGTATCTTGGATGATGCTTGTACTTGGATTCAACAACTTGAAGATTGTCATGTAAGTTTATTTTCTCTTTGAATTAATTCATGAATAATGGTTAATTTAGGAGAAATATTTTGTGGTGTTGAACTTGGTATGAGTAGCTAATCCTCTAGCTAGGGATAGGGGATAATCATTCCGGTTTAAGCTCGTTTATGTGCATGACGATAGCTCAATCTTGGCGAGTTGTTCTAATTATGAATTGATAAATTTAACTTGGTAAATGTTTATAACCTAAGAGTGACACTTAGGTTAATTTGTTGAAAAATCAAAGAGTGACACTTTGATTTGTGTTTGAACATGGATTTGTTAAGTTAAAGTTTGTTAATTCTTTGAGTTGCGACTTTTAGAACCGAAAGGGGAGGAGTCGTAGAAATAATCGATTTCATAACCGAGAGGGGAGATATTGATGGAATTTGGCTCGTCTAGAGTAGGCATACCCGGAAACGTATTGTCTATGTGTTGATTGTCTCGTTTAATTGCTCCGTTTATGATTTCTCTATCTACCGCGAAATGCTATGATGGTTGAGTCGTTAAACGAGTGGATGAGTCGAGGTCGTTAACCGAGTTATTGATTGCCGTTAAACGAGTGTAGAACCGGAAGCGATTATTCCCGATTCCCTAGCATGTTTATCTTTTCGTCGTTTATATATTTAGGTAGATTTATGTTTATGTTATTCATTAGGTAATAATCAAAAACCCAATCTTTTGATTAGTATGTTTAGGATTTGTTTTCATTTTATGTGTTATCAACACCAATACTAAATTCCGAACAGTCTTCCTCGAGAGATCGACCCGGGAAACGAATCATTCGATTCGGTGCTCGGTAAAATAAAAAATAATTTGTCTACAACAAATTTGGCTCCGTTGCCGGGGAAGACGAGTAGGATATTTAGTTTTGGTGTTTGATTTTATTTTCCGTGTTTCTCTTATTATTGTGATATTTGCTTAATTTTAGTGTTTCTCTTGATTTGTTATTTTCCAATTCTCTTGTTTTTATTTTGTTTGAAAAATCGAAAAAAAAAAAATATTTTAGATATATATTTCTTGGTCTCGTGTGCCTTGGTTGTTTGTTGTTCTTGTGCGAGGTATTTCACTTGAAGAGTCCCGATGAACCCGCACGATTATTCTTATGCCGGAAGCTCGTCTCGTGGATACCCCGACAACTACCAAGGAGAGATGTATTCGTATGGAGGGTCGCCCTATCCGTATCCGAGCTATTCAAATTCTTATTGCTATGACGGATACACTTCATCCCAAGGGTATGGCCCGAGCCATTCTTACCCGACGTTTCAAAGCGAATATGGTTATTGCGCTCCGAATCAATACGAGTCGCCTTACTACCAACCGTCATCTTCCCACGACTACTACCCTCCGCCTCCCGCACATTTCGATTCAATGCCTCCACCCGAACCAACTTGAGTAGCTTCTCCGAGCCGTATAGACGAGATTTTTGAGAAAATGGAGAAGTTAAATCAATCCTTTCTATCCATTTGCACTTCAAAGGTGTCCCCATCCGAAAACGAAGACACCGAGTCTTACACTTTACCACCTCCTATCTACGAGAACCAATCGGTTGGCCAACCTTGTGCATTGAGAACCGAGACTTCAAGTCAAACAAAGGTTGTGCCTACCGACGTTCACCAAGAGGTTTTGACAAATACTCGAGACATGCTCGCAAACCTCATGTCGGTTGTAGAGGAGTTTCACAATTGGGGGATCATTCCCGTTCCATCCGTACTTCAAACTCAACTCACGAAGTTCGACTCCACCGTAGTGGCTTTCCTCGACTTAGACACATCTTATATTCCGCTCGGTAGATATTCTTCTCTATCGGCAAAAGTGTGTCGAGAAAGTGCACGGTTAGAGGGCGAATTTCGAGCTATGGTGGAACAATTTTCTTCTCTCAAAGAGGCGGGCCTCACTCTCGTTTATGATGGATCACAATCTCTCGACACGAGTGAGGACATCGGCGATTTGTATGTGAGAAGAATCTCCCCCCATGACGATTTGGGGTTGCAAACCGCGTCACACCCACATGTTGATGATTGCGTGATTGCACCTTTCGATGAGGATAAGTGTATGTACTCGGGGCCGACACGGTGCATGGCATGGCGGATAATTCTAGAGAGGATTTGATTGAGCCGAGTGTTGTTGAAGGAGCTCGGGAGGACGCTTATGAGGAGGAGGAGGAGAAGGTAGTACATTGTTGCGAGAATGAGGTTGATGAAGAGGTCGAGTCATCATATGAGGTTGTTGAACCAAATTGTGCATCGATAGGTGACTCGGCTCGAGATGTTGAGTACGAGGTGGCTCCCATGTCCTTTGGGTCGTCATTGCATGCTGTTGAGGATTGTGAGCATTTAGAGGAGTCGAGTGCGTTTACGCACATGCTCCCGACACTTGCAGTTGAAGAGTACACATCCAAGATGGCATTGGTGAAGGCCGGGATTGATTCGACATGCTCCACGGATATGTTCATATTTCCGGAGGTCGATTATGGGGCTTGGATTCGTGATGCTTTATCTCTCCTCTTGATGGTTGTTGATGTCCGTGCTCGGCATCATAAGAACGTGGCCACGAGAGTTCTACTCCTTGCCCGCCTTTGTTCCGAACTACCATCGGGACTATTGTTGGAGAATACAAAGGCGTGGCACGATCGACACTTCTTCTTGGACCCCGGTTGATTTCGGTCCAGGTTTCGTCAAGCTAATGACGTTAAATAAGCGCTTCTTGGGAGGCAACCCAAGTGATTTATTGCTTTCTTGTGTGTTTTGTTTTATTTTTATTTTATTTTTGAATAATTGGAGTTTTGGAGTTTGGTAGTTTCCATGGCAGGACGTCTAGAGGACCGGTTGATCGTGGGCGAACGGTTTGCACGTGAACTATTATCCTCATCGACGCACCTTCGGTTTGCACACTCTTTTCTCTTTTTGTTTTGGTTTCTTTTGAGTTTTGTGCTATTGTGTCGATGCTAAATTGGTTTATCATGTGAAATTGCTAAGTCTCGATACTTGAACTTCCCGGTTATGTGTGGAAGCAATGAGGACATTGCTTCATTTTAAGTGTGGGGGAGTCTACTTGGATTTGGCATGCTTATGTGGTGGATCGGTCTAGTGTCTAGGTTATTTTTCGAGCATGTGGTATTGGTGAATTATATGATTTGTTGATAATTGTTGGATGAAATTGGGAAGTTGTGATGACGGACGTGCTCACCATTGCCTCGATATTTTACTTGATTGCTTTAAGTGACATTTATTACCTTGTGAGGTTTTGATCCTTACTTTTCTTTCTTGAGAGATATTGGTCGTATTCTCGAATGATTAGAACTTGCCTTGAGTTTGTTTGAAAGGAATCGGTTTAAGATTGAAATCTCGAAAATGATTGAGGCGTTTTGTTTGTTAGCTCGTTTTACCTTGTTCTTTGGTCCTAAAATTATATTCCCTAGTAACCCGTTTGAGCCTTGAGCCGTTTCTTCTCAACCGTACTTATAATATATTTTGTTGATTGATCCGTGTGATGATCGGTAAAAACGGAGTCATTATTGAATGAGGTGAAAATCGAGTTGCATTTTATGCTTGACAATAAAAATAAAAAAATATATATATATATATATATATATATACATGAGAGCTCGCAAGACGAATCGATTGGATTCTACTCCGCTTACTTGTTATTCATTTTAACGAGTAATGAGTATTGGGAAACCACCTTAGGACACTTGGATGACCTCCAATGTTTAAACCTAAGGAATATTGTCCTTACGATTCGAACTTGTTCGGAAATAGTAACTCTCTTAATAAAAAAAATAAATAAATAAATAAATAAATAATAAAAAAATGTGTGATAAGTCAAGCAATATTGCAATTCGATTGGAGCATTAAGATGTTGTTTGTGGATACATTGGTAGACGGTACGTGTACTATCTTGTTTATTTTGGTCGAATGGCGGACATTCGAGTATTCTATTACTCGATAGCTTCGATTGTTTATTTGAGCTTCTTACCCATATATATATCCTTACCTTTACCTGCAGCCACATTACAACCCGAGAAGTCCTCTTGATTCAAAAATTTTGAGCTTTGATTGATTCCGAGTAATTTAGACGATTGGCAAGCATATGTTGAAACGTGAATATCGACCAATTTTGAGCGAACCATCACATATTCGTATAAGAAAATGAGTGAGGCATATATAATGATTTACGTGTTGAGAGTTTGTCATTTTAGGGCCAAGTCGATATTTGAGGCATATGGTCGTACGATCGTGGGAATTCGACCCGATTGAGTTAAACATTTTGAGGCATGTCTTATGTGATACCGAACCCGTATTCATATTTTGTGTTATTTTCTCTTTGTTCGGGACGAACAAAGGTTTAAGTGTGGGGGAGTTGTTGTGACCATTTTTGTTGTATTTTTCGTTATTGTTTTGTCATTCTTTTTCCCCCGTTTTAGGTCCTTTCGTGAGTTTTTATTCCGTTTTATGTTTTATTATGTGTTTTGTTTCATTTTGGTTTTCTTTGTGTTTTTCGTGTGTTATTCCGGATTTTCTTTGTTTTTAGTGTGCAGGACGGAAGCCCCGTGAGGAATCGATTTAGATCGAAAATGGGCCGGGAAATCATGGTTGGATAGATGCGTTCGTTAGGTACGCGTCGGGAAAAACGGAACTCAATTCCGACTTCAGAAGAGCCCGAACGAGCCCGAAACGTGAAGCCGCGCATAACAAGATTTTCTCCTCCGAACAGCAGCTGAAAGTCGCGGCCGCGGGACGAGTCGCAGCCGCGGAGGGTCAAGTCGCGGCCGCGGGATGTTCTTCGCCGCGGCCGCGGAGACCAAAAACAGCCAGGTTCCAAAAATTTCTGCAGCAAAAAGTCGCGGCCGCGGGATCAAGTTGCGGCCGCGGAAGACCAAGTCGCGGCCGCGGGACCCTAAGTCGCGGCCGCGAGATTCGAAAATCCCAGTTTTTTTAAAAGGGGACATTGAGCTCGGAAATGAGGACTAGTGGCCTAAAATCCGGGAGTTTTTGTGGCTAATGAGGAGGAAATCATAGGGAAGGGGGAAAGGTTGTCTTTTGGTCCCTTTGAAAGGTCCCAAGACTACTTATTTGGACACACATATCACCATCTCCATTATTTATCACTCTCTCCATCTTCATCTCTCCATCTTCCTCCTCCTTCTTCTCTTCTTCTTTTCTTCTTCTTTTTGTACAGTTTTTCTTCCTTTTATTTTCTTTTTCTTATTTTGTATCTTGGATGATGCTTGTACTTGGATTCAACAACTTGAAGATTGTCATGTAAGTTTATTTTCTCTTTGAATTAATTCATGAATAATGGTTAATTTAGGAGAAATATTTTGTGGTGTTGAACTTGGTATGAGTAGCTAATCCTCTAGCTAGGGATAGGGGATAATCATTCCGGTTTAAGCTCGTTTATGTGCATGACGATAGCTCAATCTTGGCGAGTTGTTCTAATTATGAATTGATAAATTTAACTTGGTAAATGTTTATAACCTAAGAGTGACACTTAGGTTAATTTGTTGAAAAATCAAAGAGTGACACTTTGATTTGTGTTTGAACATGGATTTGTTAAGTTAAAGTTTGTTAATTCTTTGAGTTGCGACTTTTAGAACCGAAAGGGGAGGAGTCGTAGAAATAATCGATTTCATAACCGAGAGGGGAGATATTGATGGAATTTGGCTCGTCTAGAGTAGGCATACCCGGAAACGTATTGTCTATGTGTTGATTGTCTCGTTTAATTGCTCCGTTTATGATTTCTCTATCTACCGCGAAATGCTATGATGGTTGAGTCGTTAAACGAGTGGATGAGTCGAGGTCGTTAACCGAGTTATTGATTGCCGTTAAACGAGTGTAGAACCGGAAGCGATTATTCCCGATTCCCTAGCATGTTTATCTTTTCGTCGTTTATATATTTAGGTAGATTTATGTTTATGTTATTCATTAGGTAATAATCAAAAACCCAATCTTTTGATTAGTATGTTTAGGATTTGTTTTCATTTTATGTGTTATCAACACCAATACTAAATTCCGAACAGTCTTCCTCGAGAGATCGACCCGGGAAACGAATCATTCGATTCGGTGCTCGGTAAAATAAAAAATAATTTGTCTACAACAGCGGCCATCCTTCTAGTTGTTACTCCTGGGCTTAAATGTGGCGTTGGAGAGGGTTCAGCAGCAGCTTTGGAGGTCCCAGCATCAATTGTGGAGGCTCCAACGGCTTCAGATTTGTTTATCCTAAGAACTTGGATTAGTAAAACTTTCGATCACGTAAAAGAAACAAATATTACATAATATTACATACCTTGGTTTTTTCCCTTTTTTCCGACGAGGTGGTGGAAGTTCTTGTTCTAATTCAGCTTGAGTAGCATTACAACCCTTCTCTATATGTCCAAACTGAAAACACCTTTTGCATTGGTATGGTCCTCTTTTTCCTGGCTCTCCTTTAGCCTTTTTTCTTTGTTTCCTTGGTCTGCCAGCAGCCCTTTGTAGCGGTGGAGGAATCATTTCAAATCCAGGATCGACCTTTGGCCATTCAGACTTGTCATTCATTGGAGTGATCTGAAATTGATAAGTCATCTTGAATCTCTCTACAGAATAGTAATCATGTACAAAGTCCTCAATGTTTACTTGCCTCAGTTTCCTAAATAAGTATATAGCATGAGTGCATGGTTTTCCAGACACCTCCCATTGTCCACAACCACATTCTCTTTTGGCAAGGTCAACACTATACCTCCAAGGTTTCCCTTCCTTCGTTGTTCCTAAAATTTCAGCAGACATGGGACCACTTTTGTTGATGTCATAGTGCAGCCCTCGGCTCTTCATGTTAAGCTCATGTATCACACTAGGGAGGATGCACCCTTGAAGTCTACTAACTATCTCTTGCCTTGTGTAGATCTTCTCCATGATCTTCACTCTGATTGTATCCATTAGATCAACAACTGGAAGGTCTTTATAATCCTTAATCCAATTATTGAAGCTTTCCGATATGTTGTTGTTAACATAATCAACTTTGCATTCTTTGGAGAATATAGATCTACTCCATATCTGCTTGTGATGGTTGTTTCAAAAGGGAATTGCTTTAGGACATTCAGCTGCAATTTTCTCTAACAATGCATCATGCCTTTGAGCTGTACATGCCCATGCACAAGGCCACATGTATTTCAGCACCTCACCTTTGAAATTCTTTCTAAAATTAGCCATTAGGTGTCTAAAACACTCACGGTGTTCTGCATCACCTTTGAACACTTTATTGACAGCATATGCTAATCCTTTGCACGCATCAGTATGTATTGTCAACCCAGCTGGAGTACCAATTGCTTTCTTCAGGTTTGCCATGAACCATGCCCAATTGGCATTTGTTTCCTTCCCAAAAATCCCATACGCAACTGGATACATCCAGTTGTGTCCATTAATTGCATTTGCTGCAGCCAATTGTCCATTATACTTTCCAGTCAAGTGAGTAGAATCGACACCAAGATATGGCCGGCACCCAGACAAAAAACCATCAACACATGCTCTAATGCACACAAACATTCTTGAGAAATGCATTTTGCCATTGATCTTCTTGCAATCAATCTCAACAATGCTTCCTGGGCAAGTTTCTTCTACAGCTGCTTTGAATCTCCATAACATTGTGAAACTGTCCTCCCAAGTACCATGAATATCATCCATTGCTGATTTCTTCCCAGACCACACTTTAAAATATGACAACTCAATATTGTAATGCTTCTCCAATCTTCTTTGTAACTTCTTTGCGCTAAGGGTGGGATCTTTTACCATAATTTGTTTGGCTCTTTGAGATATCCAACATGTAGAAGCTTGATGGCCTTTCATAGTTGCTGAATTAGGACAAGTGCGATCATCCAATTCTGAGAGTTTCACCACCTGCAAATAAATAAGATTATAAGAAGTTACACATTGCAAAAAATTTATCACTCTACAACGAATACTAGATGATAAGCTATAAAGAAAGAATACCATGAATGTGTCACAACCATGAAGTTTCTTTGCATAAATTCTCCAATCGCAGTTTGCATCTGCACACCTTGCCCTGTACCTCTCTGTGTCACTATGTTCAACCCTAGTGCCAAAGTCATTTTTTATGGCATATGTCCTCAAGGTCATGATGAACTCGTCCTTGTTTCGAAATGTATCTCTTTCTTTAATGACCGGATTCTCTTTGTCATGTGTTGTGAGAGGTGCAGCATAATCATCAATCATAGTAGCCTCATCATCATGAACACATTCTGAATCAAAGTCCAGAACAGACCTTGTCCTCTTTTTTTTCTGTACCACTACTTCAATATTTTCTGCAGGTTGTGCATCATTAACTGCAGCATCAACTGGTTTGAAGTATCTCCATTCTTCGTCTACTCCGATTGGATCATCCCCACTAGGGTCACAGCCAACAGTCATGAACTGCTCCTACTCCTCCTCTTCAGGCATTGGTGGTCCTGCTGTGGTTTGTCCATATTGTGGTACTTCTGTCCATTCAAATCCCTTAAATTCCATCTTCTTCTCAACAACTGGCACTTCATTAGGCATACCCTCGGCATCCATATTCACTGCAGGAGGCATCTCATCCCTCTCCACACGATTGCCCACTATCATCACAAATTTCACCAACTGAGATGCCATTAGCAAGCTACGGAGCTGATCATCTGAAATTAACTTGCATGTCCAATGCATCCCTTTTACAACCCAGAAATATGCCTGCTGGTTGTTGTCCCATGTAAAGTGTGAAGCAATATCCTTCTCTAGATTACTAACTGAATATGTTTCTGAATCAACAACCCAGCCTACATCTCTGCCCCTATTGTAGATCGTTTTACCATTTATAATACTGAAGTATGAGTTCACAGTGACCTCTACTCTACAAGCATTCTTTGTATCAATCCTGTGATATGCAGCTCAAAACACATGGAACAGAGAGGAAAAAATAAGGTCCAATTCACAAAAAAAACTGAGATTCATTTAGCCATGTGCACACACAAATCCGAGCAAAATAGATACAAATTGGAAGAATATATAGTGTCTCAAAGGAAATTACCCATTTGAAATTTTAGTAGCGTCCATCTTCTCTCAAATCCTCAATCCCTTGTCACAGTACTACAGAATCCCCAATACCTAGGGTTTAGACCATGAAAGAAGAACACAAGAACAATGCAGAATAGAGAAAATATAAGTAGAGAGAGGGAGGCACCATAGAGGAAGAGTATGGGAGGCACCATAGAGGAAGAGTATGAGAGTCGCCGCCGCTGCCGTTGTCGACGAGGGGAAGAGCGTCGCCGCCGACGAGAGGAGCGCCGCACGAGGTCGCGTGCTTGCGGCCAGGCACTCGTGCGAACAGCTGCGTGCGTTGGGCCAGGAAGCGTGTTTGTGTTTGGGCCAGCCAAGGCTGCGTGCGTTGATCTATTTTTTTATTCTTTTAACTAACGTTGAGTTAACGGAATGGTAAAAGTCTGCTAAAGACAAATTTTTCGATGGTAGCTTCCAACAGCTCAATCTTTCGATGGTACTTTTCTAAAGATCTAATCTTTTAATGGTAGTGAGCCAATTTTCCCATTCAAAAAACGTGACTGTAAATCAGAAAATCCCACATTCATTCTCAGCCCATAAATTGATTCTCCACTGCTTTACTAGTCTTATGCCCGATTGATGAGCAAAAAGAATTTCTCACTTTGAACACAACTATTATGATTTTGTTCCCAGGCCGATCTTCACCTCACCTGCTTTCGCGTTTTATATTAATCACTTCTCATCTGAACGGCGGCGTCTCAAAATCCCGATCTCTAAATTGTCACAATCGTCGTGTTATCTTTATGCAGATCTGGACATCTCATGTGGAGCGGCGAACGGCGGGGGTGGGCTGAAGGGCGTCAGTGATGGTGGCAGGTCCGGCGGCGGGCCTCGGGATCGATGACAGTGGCAGGGTCGACGGCGGGCGACCTTGTCAGCGACCGTGTTGGTGGCGGCGGGAGAAGGATGAGTGTTGGAGGTGTGTGTGTGGTGTGTGTTAATTGTGTGTGTGCGTGTTGTGGAAAAAATTTGATGTGTGTGTGTGCGTTAATTTATGTGTGAGAGAGAGACAGAGAAAAGTAGGTAGGGTAGGTGGGTGTTATTTGAATGACCATATTGCCTTAATGAATGCGAAATGACTAAATTACCCTTAATGAGTTTGACTTTAATTACTAATATTTGACTCTATTATGACTATTGATATGTTGGATGTAACGGTTCACAACCATTCTTATTTCTTTCACTATCTACCTTTCTCATATGATCCCTTCTATATATATATCTCTCTCTCTCTCTCTCTCTCTCTCTCTCTCTCTCTCTCTCTATATATATATATATATATATATATTCTCTTATATATATAAAAAGGAGGGTATTGCCCTCCCTGCATGACACCTGTCCAGCTGAAAAGGAAAACACCTCTTTTAATCAAAACGACATCGTTTGGCAAGGTTGATTTTGGACCCTGGATTTTACAGATTAAATCCCTACCGTTCGTATGACACCGCCTTACGGCTGAACACTTTCTTCCCCTATCTTTCTCAATCCCCCTTCCACATCCCTCCCTCCCTTCCCTTCTCCTCCGAGCTCCTTAGGCTGAGATCGCCGCTCAATTGTCGCCGTACAAACTTTCTTTCCCTAACTCTCTCCCAGGCTGAACTCTCTCTCCCCATGTTTCTCATTCTTCGCGATACACGTCTTGTGTGATTTTCGATTGTTTCTGAGGTGTTCAGGAGAGTCGTTGTTCCGTCGTACAACCGCTGCATCGCCGCCTCCCCCTCTTCGGCCACAGGCCCTTTGTGGTGCGTTGGTTGATTCCTTCTGCGGAGAGGGCTTCGCGACTGGACCGGCGGAGGTTTCATTTGTGTGACGTGCAGCCAGGGGAGAGGGCCGCGAACTGGGGTCGCCCTTCTTCACCACCACCAACCAAAGACTCACAGAGTGCCGAAAAGGAGGACGATTTGAGTGGGAAGACTTCGTCTCTTCATTTCTTAGGCAGATTACGACAATTGAAAGGGGAATCGACTCGTTCACCCATTATTCATATTTAATTTTCCTTTTATTTTGCTGCTATTGCCTGAAGTGTTGGGTTCGCTAGTACCGTACGGGCTGTACGCAGCGGAATTTAAAATTTTTAAAGTAAGTATTTATCGTATAAATACAACACCCGTACATACTAATTGCGAATTAACTGATCGTCATCTTTAAAACATGCATCATATACAAATTTTGATTTGTTACTATAAAGTAAATACTAGTAAAAATATTTACCGAATGTCTTGAACTCCTTCACTATTGATGATGGATGAGGGAATCGGTTCCCGGTTGTAACTTCAACGACTTGAGGTTACTCGCTAGAGGAATCCAAGTGTCTTCCCTCTAAACGTATCCACCCTATGAAGCCCGGTTCCGACGACTTTCCTTCGCTAGTAGAAAAGACTCGGTTTTCTTGTATAGGAATATTTATGAATTTTATTTGGGAATTTTAAGAACTCTTTCTTGAAGTTTTATGAAGAACACTTTCTTCTCTTTCTAACACTTAGAAATTTAGGATCAAAAACTTCACTTAAATGCAAAACCATTTTGCATATATTTATACTAAACATTTTAGCATAAAATAATCAACATTTAGTAATATTAAATAAAATCAAATTTTATTTAAATAGTATTTACTAACTTTTGACTTTGAAAATAATAAGATATGTTAAGTAGTTCAAACAACCATCAACAACCATTTTATTATAATCATATTTATTATTTTAATCCTTAAATCATATTTAAAGATATAAATAATAATTGGATAATAAATCTTGAGAATCTTTCTCAAGACTTTATTATTATATCATTTTCCCAATATTATAATAATCATATTATTATTATTTTGGATTTTTGAAATTTAAAATCCTATTTTAAAATTCAACTTTATTAATTTAGTAATTACCTTAATTACTAAAGTAATATCCAAAATGTAATTAATCAATCTTATTGATTAATATATTCCTTTAATTGATATCTAATCAAATTAGATATTTATCAATTAATTCTAACCATTAGAAATACAATCTTTACCTTTGTTCATAATTAGTGTGACCTTTTAGGTTCACCTTAATACTAGTAGTGGGTTTACAACACTTTGTAATTTGAGTTAAATCTTATTAACTCTTATTCATGAATTAACCCTTTAATTTATGAACCCACATATCATGGTAACACCTAGCAAGTAGCATGAATCTAGTATTAAGTGAATAGCGAGTAAACCTATTCCGATTACAACTCCATACATGTAAAATCCTTTCGACATCTAATTTCCCGATTAAGTCTTGGGTATGATTTTGTCGAAACCCAAATTGACTTAATAACTATGATTCTATTTCATGTTTATTAACCCGGTTATGAATCACTATTCATCTCTGCCTTGGCCAAGGACTTTGGATTAATAACTATGAAACACATAGGAAATTCACTTATCTTCATAAGTGTCGAATCCTTTGTTGGCCACTAACAAACTTCCATACACATTAACATAATACCCAAAATATCCCTTTATACGATAGTGCTAGCTACCAAAAGGATAAATCAAAGTAGAATGTAATATGCACAAAGTTACCATTGTGCCTCAAGTCTTAGGATTAGTCATGTACTATTGTAACATGAAAATTCTTATTCGACAGATTAACTAAAATAATTCTTCATTAAGAATTTTCATACGGTCATGTCCAGTGAACTTGTTCTCTAACAAGCACCCACATAAATGTATTTGCGTCTCACGCTAATGTTGATGGAATGCAACATTCTTGTCCAACAAGCGTACAAACTATGTGCAAGTCTTTTATGGATTATTCGATATCCCATCTCGAAACATCCATCGACTTGGAACTGTATTTAAGATCACGGCTTTCAAGGTATGTTCCATGATCACCATCTCTATGCGCAACCATACCTTATAACCATAAGTGATCTAGGGATTTTATCTTAAGTGCAATTATAGGATAAATGCTTTCTCTTAAGATAAAGAAATGCCTTATTTATAATATAATTCCAATAGATCGTATTTATAAGTAGAATACGTCCAATCCGATTGGAACGCCGGGTACCCTACTCTAACATGAAGTTCCATTTGTAGTTGATTGAAGCTCTAACCGGGCCTGTAAAGGAAGCATTCGATTCATCCCGGGCCAGTTCGAGAGCTGTCCGGGAGGCACATGTGACGAGCAGCATCTTGGAGAAAAGTAGAAAACTTGATGGGCTGACGAGCCCTCCGCTGCCAATAAACTCAGAGGCAGAGGTATGTTTGGGGACTACCACCTAAAAGGTAAGAATTTCCTTGTTTTGTTCTGATTGTCCATTTTGTTCTTACCTTATCATATCCCAGTGGCTGGTCATAATCGTTGTTTGTCCATTTTTTTTTTACAAAAGTAATTCTTAAATATATATCAAAGTTGTGATATCTGAGACTAACAGATGTGTACTTTTTTAGAATTGGGAGAGTGTTTAGATTCTTGTTCAAAGGATTAACTAGGACAACTCAAACAACAAATACAATGAAGTTTGAGCAACATCAGGCGCGAAAGGTATACCAACATCATATGCATTTTATTCTACCAACCAATAATTGCATGTATAGTGGAAATTAATAGGCCGTATCCCGTAAGTACTTACTTGATTCAATGATTCAAATGAGGTCCGGTATAGTTTTATAGTATATACACAATATTTTTGTAATGGCATTATTTGTGTTCATATAGGGAAGAAAGGTGATTTCAGGATTACTTGTTGGATGCTCAGGAATCAATTGGAGACGAGTATTCTTTCAGTGGAGGTTCAGAACAGATAATCATTATGCTCCCCACAAAAATTTGAGGTGGTTATTTGTTGTAGTGAAATTTTATTTTGTGATTGTGACACTTGACAGAGAAATATTCGGATAAGCCGAACCCGGCTGATGAATGGTTCAAGCATGGAAAGATTGTAAGTTCCATTTTCTTAGTTTCTTTTTTATAGGTGCATCTATTGAACACAACAAGTTGTTTTCTTTTTCTTTATTAAGGTGATAGCACACCCAATTGGTGGCACTGATGAGAAGGCAAAGGATCCGATTTTTGGACTTGCTATGACTGGCTCATCACAAGCATCAAGTGATCTGTTCAGGTAATGTTGATTTTTAGAGTTTTTTGTGAAAATCATAAACTTCAAAAACTAGGCTTATGTACCATGCAGATATTGAGAAAGCATTGTATGCAGGGATTACACCAATTGAAAAACGTCATCGTTTTGTGCAATAGATGGTTTTGTGTCGAAAGTGGGAGACCCAGTTGTTGGGTTCGCCTGTACCGTACGAGCTATAAGCAGCGGAATTTAAAAGTTTTAAAAACAAGTATTTAACCTTTAAATACTTTACTCGTACATACATATGGCGAATTAACAGATCTTCATCTTTAATAACATGTAATAATACATATTTTGATTTGTTGTAAGTAAATTCTAAATTTACCTTAGTCTTGAACTCCTTCAAAATTGTCGATGAATGAGGGAATCGATTCCCGGTTTGTAACAGCAACACCTTTTTGTTACTCGCTCAGGAATACAAATGTCTTCCCTCTAAACGTATCCACCTTTTGAAGTCCGGTTCCGAACTAGTTTCTTCGCTAGTAGAAACTAATCGGTTTTTATTCAATTAATTTAGAATATATTTTTAAGGAAATTTTACAAGAACTTTTCTTGTTTTGGAATATGAAGAACACTTCTTCTTTTCTCTCTTTTTCAACTCTTGAAAACTTTGCAAGACTTAGCTTAAATTGAACATCAAGTATGTTCATATTTATACTAAACATTTTAGTATAAAATAATAATATTGGGTAGAATATTTTCATAAAATATGAAAAGTCTTCAAGAATATTTTCATAAAATATTAAGTCTTGAACAAGACTATTCCCCACCCAATATTCAATTAATAAGAATAAGATTAATTATGTTAAGTAGTTAGCATCTCTTAACCACCATAATTAATTATTCTTATTAATATTTAATCTTTAATCATATTAAAGATATATAATAAAATAATAATTCTTGAAAGCATCTTTCAAGATTTTATTATTTTAATCTTTTCTTCCATTTCCTCATTTAATAATCTTGGATTTGAAATTTAAAATCTAATTTTAAATTCCAACAATTAATTAGTAATTCCATTAATTACTAAATTAATATCCAAAATTCAATTAATCAATCCAATTGATTAATTTAATATATTCCTTTAATTGACATCTAATCAAATTAGATTTGTCAATTAATTCTAACTCTTTAGAATTACTATTTGAATTTCACCTTCATTCAAAAATTGGTGTGACCTTTTAGGTTCACAATTAATACTAGTAGTGGGTTTACAACTCTTTGTAATTTGAGTTAATCAAATTAACTCTTATTCTTAAATTAACTCTTTAATTCAAGAACTCGCATTTCATGGGAACATCTAGCAAGTAGCATGAATCTAGTATTAAGTGAATAGCGAGTAAACCTATTTCAATTACAAGTCCATACATGTAAAATCCTTTCGACATCTAATTTCCCGAGTAAATCTTGGGTATGATTTTAGTCGAAACCCAAATTGATTTAATAACTATGATTCTATTTCATGTTTAGTAATTCATGTGTGAATCTCTATTCATCCCGCCTTGGCCAAGGACTTTGAATTACTAACTATGAAATACATAGGAAATTCTCGTATCTTCATACGTGTCGAATCCTTTGTTGACCACTAACAAACTTCCATACATATTAACATAATACCCAAAATATCCCTTTATACGATTGTGCTAGCAACCAAAAGGATAAATCAAAGTAAAACGTAATATGCACAAAGTTACCATTGTGCCTCAAGTCTAAGGATTAGTCATGTACTATTGTAACATGAAAATTCTTATTCGACAAAATAATTCTTCATTAAGAATTTTCATACGGTCATGTTCAGTGAACTTGTTCTCTAACAAGCACCCACATATATGTACTTGCGTCTCACGCTAATGTTGATGGAATGCAACATTCTTGTCAAACAAGCATACATACTATGTACAAGTCTTTTATGGATTATTCAATATCCCTTTTCGAAACATCCATCGACTTGGAACTTTATTTAAGACCACAGCTTTCAAGGTATGTTCCATGATCACCATCTCTATGCGCAACCATACCTTATAGCTATATGTGATCTAGGGATTTTATCTTAAGTGCAAATATAGGATAAATGCTTACTCTTAAGATAAAGTAATGCCTTTTAATTAATATAATTCCAATAGATTGTATTTACAAGTAAAATACATCCAATCCAATTGGAACGCTGGGTATACTACTCTAACACCAGTAACCCAACTATTCTTCTAATTCACGGTTTCCCATCACAGGTTAGTACTTTATATGGTGCCTTAATACAATTTCTGCTTGTGTTGTTTATATTGCCAATATGTTCATACACAACTTGATTCGTTAACTGACATAAAGTAGGTAGGGTAGGTGGGTGTTATTTAAATGACCATATTGCCTTAATGAATGCGAAATGACTAAATTACCCTTAATGAGTTTGACTTTAATTACTAATATTTGACTCTATTATGACTATTGATATGTTGGATGTAATGGTTCACAACCATTCTTATTTCTTTCACTATCTACCTTTCTCATATGATCCCTTATATATATATATATATATATATATGGTCGTACTCCGGTAAGNATCAAAGCATTGCTCATGGTAAGTAATTTACTTAACTAATATCTCGTCAATCTTCGGATTCATTTGATCACTAATCTAATCCATTAGTAATTACATAAGAAAAGCCCTCTCCTTCTAATCACCACCCTCTATATGTAACTAACACCACTACCTGTTTGTTCCAACCTTGCTAGAAGAGGCCTTGCTGTTGACACAATTTGTACCTGCTGTGGGGAAGCTGTGGAATCTATAGAACACATTTTCTTCCACTGTTTCAGAGCCCAAACAACATGGAAGCTGGCACCACTGTCCTGGCCTAACACTAACCCTCAGACTCCCTGCTTCAAGTACTGGTGGAGAGACATCTGCTCAGCAAAAGGGCAGGAAGATGTAGACCGGATAGAGCTCACCACATACATCTTGTGGTGGCTCTGGAAATCCAGAAACTTATGGATATTCAAGAAGACTTGGCTGCCTGAAAAGGAAACCATCAAATCTGCTCTCCTTGAATGGCAGGAATTTTCAGCTGTTAAATCTTTGCATTGCTAGCTTCTTCCTTTCTTAGTTTAGTTAACTGCTTTGGTTTGTAGCCTTGCTCTGGTTTGTAGTTATGTGTATTCTTCTTTGTGTTTTGGCTCTTCTCCTCTTTGCTCCCTCCTATGTGTATCCCTAGCTAGGTCCTTTGGTCAGTGGCTAGTTTTCTTTTTGCATTAAGCCTAGATAGGTTAGCTAAAGGTTTCCAGTATTCTTACTGCCTTTTAGCAAGTTATCTTGGTTGTATATTTGTTTAGTTCCCCTGTGGAACTCCTTCTTTGTATTGGTCATTCGACCTTTCGAACATTGTATATTTGTTGTAGTCTATTCATATCTATCGTTTCGAGANCACCACCTACCACACTGCACATTTTGTCAACTTAGTTAATTAGTACATCTAAAAGAATATTTGTGATTGACTAACTCACTACTGCTTCTGTTTGCTACTACTGAAGCTAAGCAATCATTAATTCATATTCTTGATCAATCATACAGCTTCTGTTTAATTCATATTCTTGATCAAGCATTATTTGTGATTGACCAACTCACTACTGCTTCAGTTTGCTACTACTGAAGCTAAGCTAAGCAAGCATTAATCATTAAACTATAACACTTGAGTTTATCACACTACAATCAATTGAAATAATATTTTCTAGAAAAAATATAATAATTATTGAACAAACTAAAAATACAAAAATAAATTAATATTTTTAGATTCGAGGTACATTATAATTCAATCAATTTGTTGACCACCATGTATGTTCCATACGTGGTCCATGAGATCAGTCTTTAACTCCCTGTGCACTTTTTTGTTTTGTATTTCCTTCATTCTTCTAGTCATTCTTGACGTGAGATAAGAAAAATCATGCTCTGGAATAACATTATCATTTACTTCATGTCGCTTGATTTGTTCTGGCTGCCAACTCTCTGGATTCATGCCTTGGTCAGTTTCATTTTCAATAATCATGTTGTGTAAGATGATGCACGTCTTCATAATTTTCTCCAAATCTTTAGCATTCCACATACGGGCAGGCCCTTTAACTACATGCCATCGACTTTGCAAGACGCCAAATGCTCGTTCTACGTCCTTTCGTGCAGCTTCTTGGCACTTGGCAAAGAACTTCTCCTTCATTGAAGATGGACTAGAGATTGTCTGAATTAAGAGTAGTATATATATATGGGCAGTGATTTGGAAAGAGAAATTAGATTTAGGGAGTGCAGAAGAAGTTTAAATGTTGTGGGGACTGACAAGGAAGTTTAATTGTGCATTAGGGATTTATAAGGAACTAACCGCAATTTCATTGACCAACGGATATTAAATATTAAAATTGATTAAGTTGCAACAGGAATGACCAAAAATAATTTTTCGGTAAAATTACAATTTTAGTCCTGTTGGTTTGATCCAGTGGCGTTGTTAGTCCTAAGGTCTGAAGGACTGAAATTCATTCTTAACGTTCTTTTATTAGCAATTTAAGTCCAGTAATTTTAAATTTTGTTGTTATTTACTGAAATTGCAGCAAAATACTAAATTATAGGATCAAAAAGCAAAAAAGTAGAATCTCTAAAAATGTTATGGCAATAAACCAGCAGACTAAAAATACAATTTTGCCTAATTTTTCTCTATCATATTTCCAAGGTTAATATGGTCACTTAAAGTCTGGAGTTATCTGAAACAAATGCACACTATAACTAGTGTATATCCCGTGCGATGCACGGAGGATCTCATATTTTAAACCCTTTTTGAGGCTTTATTTCATATATAATTATTTATGTTTTTCACATCTCGTCTATTATGAAAATAAAATAAAAACAAACAATGAAAAATATATATTATTAAACACTTCTGTTTATACAATACTAGTACGTGACCCGTGCGATGCACGGGCTAGATTTATATGGGGAATATTATGTTTTAAGATGCATAATTAGATAAAAGTTTTATAATACATAGGGAAATTGTACAATAACATAGTATTCGACAAAGAAACGATCATATATTATTAAAGACCTCCTTGTACACAACATTATGAGTTTAATTATTGGGCAACTCGTCATTCTCATAAACTAATATCTTCAACCCCTTTTAAATAATCCATTATTCAAATACATCAAATAATATTAGAAACATAATAAAATAATATTACCGAATAGAATTGATTCGTCAATATTGTTGACATCTTGTAGAGTTGTAAAGTCTCTGAATTGAAATCGAAACGAAGGAAAAGTTTCTTTGCACTTCAAAAATATAGTTCTCCCATGCGATATTATCTTTTTTCTTGTTCGATCGTTCTTTTTCTTTTGAACGGATTTTTTGATGACTCACCCTCCTCAATTTTGACATTGAATGGGTTGTCTGCTGGTTCGTTTTCGAATTCGTCGTCGGAGCTGAACCCGTAGACTAGGTCGTTCTGATTTTCCGATTTTTCATCATCAGAATTTTCATGGTTCTTACCTGAATCAAAGGCTGCCATGAGTTTGGATAACTCATCCAATTGTTTTTCTAACATTTCTTTCCTTTCCTCTACTTGACTCATACGAATCGAATAGGCGGTGTAATCCTATTCGGTCGTTTTTCAGGAGCAACTGGTGGAAGAACAATGTCTTTTCCTTTTTCTAGCCTCTTTATTAAAAAAGCTATCATATCCGATATGTTATTCAACTGAGGGTTGAATGTATGAAATAGATGAGGCCATTTGGATGAATCCTGTAAGCACTCATGTTTTTCTTCATTTCTTATTTTAAAGAGAATGTCTGGTTCGGCATTGCCTTGTTCAATAGATTCATTGAAATATTGATTTTCAGAAAACTTTTCTTTTATTGCTAAAAGATAAAGGTTTTGCTGGGAAATTTTTGCTTCGAGAGCATCTACTTTTTGAGAAAGTTTTTCAAGAGCATGAGTAACAGGTTCTTTACTCATTTTTTCTTAACGAGGCGTTGGAGATCCACATTTAATATGTAATAGTAAAGGGTAGTATTTTTCTTGTTTTTGTATTGCTCGTAGCAAATTGTGGGAGTGATTATAGCATTTTTTATGCAAAAAGTCAAATGGAAATGCCACTTAGCATTTTTTAATTGGTTCTCAAGGGGTGAGGGTTGTGCCCTTACGGGTAGGTTGGAATTTTCTCCTGTCTTCCATTTGTTGTGAGCTAACTAGTTGTTATCAACTAAAACAAACATCCTGTCTCTGGAAAATGATACTTCAATCTGTTATCAGCCACCTAGTTGCTATCAACTAAAGCAAACATCCTCTCTCGACAAATGATACTAAGCACTAAACTATGTTTCATCATGTGTGAGGCATGGGTTCACTACTAATGTGTCAATGACGATGGGTGTTGTTTACTAGTGTGCAGTTACTAACGTGTCATCACAAACATACGCTTGTATTGAACCGAATGAAATCAAAATAAACGGAACGTGAGTCCATCAAGCACTATCGAGTGAGTTTCCAGTTCAGAAAAATAAAATAAGATTATTACATAAGAGAAGACTAAGTTCTCCACCCCAAGCATGGGCTTCTGCAGTAAGATAGCCACAAAACCACCACGTTTACGAGATCTCACTTACTTCCACACATAGATAGATCACTCACTCTCAAACATAAGGGAAGATTCTCAGAGTCCAAGTATCGTCACGGATGCCGAGGTACTCCATCTCGAGCTTCTCACAATCGCCAAGCCATAGGTAACCCTCACAGTCCTGAAGGAACACTTTATCATTCTTGTAGAGGCCGATGACACTCACAAAAATAGTAGTAGGAGGATAGAGTTTGTATGTGGATACATGGGACCAGATGTCGTTCTTCCATACCCAAATCTCGAAAATAAAAGGCGCACTTGTCTTCTTCTGCTGTCTTGGACAATCGATATTCATACTTCTCTCCTCGTATCCATGATAATCGGAAACAATAGCAGCAAGCAGCCCACGAAACTCGGCAATACAAACATCTCCACTGGGCAAAGGGATGAGAGCAGGGGGAAACTCCTCCTTAGCAAAGTCGAACGAAATAATAGCAACATCTCCATTGGTTAAATGCTCTGCCATCCAATAATAAATGCCATCAATGAAAAGCGACCGGTACTGATAGAGCTTCCGCTCAAGATAATGGGGATACGGGATCTGCTTCCAAGTTTCGAGCGAAAACAGCTCCGCGTGGGCTTCGTCCTTGGAACGAAAATCCTCAAACACGCGAATTCTCACCACCTTATAGTCCCCAGGTGCACAAGGATCAAACCCGATGCCGTAAACCAACGGGCACGCGAAAGCTGGGTGAGGCATGCGCGGCTCCGCCTTAAAAAAAGGAAGGGCTACAAGCACGTCGGTTTTAGGGTCCCACAGAAGCACATCCGGATCTGTGGGAATTTCGGTATATGTCCACAGCATCCATGTGTTGCAACTCGCTACGACATGATATTTGGCATTCATACAAATGGGATCGTAGTTTTTAGCTTTGAGTAGAGACAAGTTTGGAAGAAGACGACCATTATCATCATCGTCACCTTGATGCAGCACTTTGAACGAGTTCTTCTCCATTGAGATTACAGAGTAAATGCGGGTCCAGTCGAGTACACACTGCACCATAAGCATCAGAGAGTCGTCACGTTTCAAAACGCGAGTAACCTCCCCAAGAGTAGCAGGAATACCAGCGACAGTACAAGTGGTCGAGAGATTTCTTGAGGAGTATTTGAAGCTTGATTCGGCGTTGGCAACATAAGGGAAGACCTGCATCAGACCCATATTCTTGTCACGGATACCGAGATTCTCCAATATCCTTGTGTCAAGGTCGTAAGCCAGTAGGTCGCCATAGGAGCCCTCGAGGAGCAGTTTACAGTTCTTGTAGAGGCCCAATACTCTATGAACATAATCATGGATTTCCCCTTTGACCTCGCAAGACCACGTGGAAGCTTCTTTCCACACCCAAATCTCGAAAAAAAAAGGATCCCTTTCAGCAGCAGGAATAATACTAGTCACTTTGTTGTTCACCACCAATTCACCATACTCGAAAACAACAGCAGCAAGCGACGATTCATACTCAACAATATAAACAGTGTCATTGGATAACCTGGCATGGGGGAACTTATCGCTCCTGGGCGAGGGGATCAGAGAGCCAAACCTCTCCTCAGCAAAGTCGAACGAAAGAATGCAACCCGAAGCTGGCCAATAATAAAAGCCATTGATGTAAAGAGAAGGATCTTGCTGGGGTTCAATACAGGCGTCGTAAGGACACGGAATTCGCTCACACGAATCACTTGCGAACGAAAACAGCTCAACATAAAGCTCCTGATTGGACTCATATTTGTCCACCACGCGAGATCTCAACACCTTACAGGTGTCCCCTGCAGGATCAAACCAGAGCCCGTAAACCCAATGGTCCGAAATTGTTGGGCCAGCCAATGAAAAATGCGGAAGACCTATCGTCTTGCCGGTTGTGGGGTTCCACAGAAAGTCATATGGATTAGCGAAACATGTCAACAGCATCCATGAGTTGCAAGTTCCATGAACCTCAAAAAAGGTGTTGCTGGTAAAGGGGTCGTAGTAATCTTCTTTGAGTAGATTCAGGAATTCGTTATCATCTTGTCGCAGCACTTTTAAGTGGTTGTTTTGGGTTGAAATTACTGAACAATCGAGGATTCCATCGTCGTGTAAATGCCGCACCAAAAGCATCAAATTGTCGTTGTTGCTATGTGGTTGAGCTTTATCGGGAATTAGATGTGCGGTGGTGTTTGAGACAATTCGGATATCTCCCATTGCCAAACAATCCTCAACTCTACTTCGGACTCCTACATTAAAATCAATCAATCAATCCATCCCTGATATGCAAAATCTTTCTCAAGTTCAGGCACAGGTTGTAATAAAGAAAAGACGTTCAAATAGCCAAAGATTTCGCCATCAATACCTGAATTAGAGAGTAGCTGAGGGACGTCGGGAATGAAGCGGGGCGAGGGCAAGCCGATTAGCAGTCGCAGAGGACCGTGAGTGGCCGGTTGCAGGTGGCCGTGCTCGATTTGAATTTTGGGGGTAAGGTTTCGAACTTCTTGTTGAGGTGAGTTGTATATTATATCGAAATTACGCTCAAATTGATATATTAACTTGTCAACGAGTAAATGTGATTAAATGGTCAAATGAGCAACGGTGAATCATTTATTTATATAAAAAAAAAACAAAAATATGTTGAAAAAAATAAAAAAAAAAAAAATGTGGCAAAAAGTAAAACAGCCGGATTCTTAAAATCCGTTTTTCCCTAAAAAACGGAATATCAGAATCCGTTTTCACTTAATCCCGAAAGAAAAACGGATTTTGATAATCTGTTTTTTTTTAATTAAGTGATTAACCTTAATTAAATCTGTGTTCGTAGTGAAAACGGATTTTCATAATCCGTTTTTGCGAAGACAGTCTTGAGGTTGAAACCTCTTTTTGAACACTTTTCCTTTACAGGAGGCGAGTTCGTCTCCTTTGTTTGTTGCTGGGCTTGGGCCTGTGCAAACGAAAAATGTATATTTAAACGGACCGAGGTTTCATAATTCATACATGATACACTAAAAAGCATCTAATAAACATAGGCTATGTTTATTTTATTTAGGTCCGTGAATCTGTGAACCCATTTGCTACCATAGGTCGACCAATTCAGTTTTTTGTATTAAAATATGGATTTTGACAGCCTTTATACTAGGTGTATAATTTAAATAAAATCATTTTGTATATCTCCTAAGTCAGTTAAAGGTGCATTAAAATTAATAGTAAAATAAAATGAGAAAAATAATGCATCATTAATTTAAAAATGCATTGAAGGGAACTTGATGTGGCTGAAGGTAGTGGCACAGCTCAAAGGGACATGAAAATCAGAGGTAGAAGCTGGAGCAGATCGATACATACCAATGTTGCTTTCAACTTGGTAGTTTGGTATAGTAATGACCATACCCTTTTCAAGATTCCTCTCTCTAAACGCTGGCAAATAGACTGCCCGTAGCCACGCCGTAATGCGATTTCCTTTGACAAATAATTTGAAACAGCAAATTGAAAAATAATTAATATGGTATGTCAATACTAAATTTGGACATATGCTTATTTTTATAATGAAAAAATAATTCGAAACCATATCGCTTACAGTATTATCATGCAAAATAAACTCGAGATGCGACTTGTATGTGATGCCCTTATCTTGAAAAAACATCCTCACAATTCGAACTTTGAGCATAGGTCTCTTGTTCCTATCAACATCTTTGATTAACCCAAATGATTGATCAATTGCAGAGAATGTGATTTTTTTCTTTTCAGATATGAGTTTGTAATACGGTGTATGCATGTTGATCGTCAGATATATATATTGTTGTTAAAAGAGAGTTTAAAATCGGTAAAAAAATCTTGTAGAAATTTGTCCAATGTAGACCTTTGTAAATAAAGAAATAATCAATCTATTTACGTACACATTATCTCGAGTTTGAAACAAAATCTCGAGTTTAAATTTATTTAAATTTGACTTTTAGAATAAAATATTTTGAAAAAAGATGAATTGTAGTTAATTTGAAATTCATATTCCATATATTGTGGAAAGAGATAAATTGTAGTTGATTTGAAATTCCTATCCCATCGTATTTTGATATTTTGATATGGATTTGTATTTGGATGAATAACTCCATTCTTTTATTTTAGGATATCCGATTTCAATGTGTATTTCAAATTAGATTCCAAATTTGTAGGTGGAATCCGATTTCAATTCGATACTGAGTCGGTGGAATCGGTTTTACGTAAAAAAAACAAAGTCCGAAATTAGTTGTATTATGAAATGGGATTGTGTTATGGAGGAATCCCATATCAAATTCACTTATTTTAGGATGTATCTGATTTCAATTTCTATTTAAAAAAAATCCAAATTTGTAGGCTTATGTGATTGTATGTCAAGAAAGAAAAGAAAAAAAAAATCGCATTTTGATATGAGATTGTATTAGGAAGGAATAAACCAATTCTTTTATTTTAGGTGATTTCAATTCGTTTGTATTTCAATTACATATCAAATTTGTAGGTTGATTGGATTTTAAATAAAAATCAAAAAATAATCAAATTTTTATATGAGACTGTATTATGGAGATTCTTTTATTTTAGGCTATTACAATTTATATTTCAATTAGCAATGCATGTTGTCGTAGGAAATATATATTGTTCTTAAAACAATTCCTTTATTTTAGGCTATTATAATTTGTATTTCAATTGATTCGCCATTTCATTTATCTTAGGAGATTCCCGAAATTCCGATTGATTTTAGGAGATTCGCCATTTCAATTGATTTTTATGTTATTCGGTTGTTTTATTTTCAGTCATTTTTCCGAAAATTAGGAAGGTTTATTCCCTTCATTTGCGGATTTTTAAAACTGATTTTTTGAAATGCTTTAAATGTATTGAGATAAGTATTGTAATAAATTACCATAACAACTTCCTATTAAGAATGATTCAAACTAAAAAGAAAATCAAGAGAAAGAAAAATACTTTTTGGATTTTTGACATAGTTTTCACAAATGGGAAGTCAAAGCATTTGTTGACCAGTTTTTTAAAAGTTTCCACAAATGATTTATTGACCTCTCTTTATGCGGATAAAACTCATAGAGTTTGTTCCTAACAAGCTCCTAAAATTCTAATTAAATTATATTATTTCAGTTTGAATTTCATTATGATTTAATTTGTACACGTGGTCATAATCTATATCAAGTAAACAGCCCCCATATTTTTAGAAATCAGTATTTATCTGCTTTTGAAAATCAATGCAAACTGCTTGAGAGTTTTTGTTTCTAACAAAATCCTACCATTCTAATTAAATTATATTATTTCAGTTCAGTACGAATTTAAAGTTTCAATTTGAATACAAATTTAAAGATCTGTACACATGTTGATAGTCTTTAAAGTAAACATAATCTCAATTTTTGTTGGTTTTTCTATTATTAAGTTTTTGATTCCAACAAATGATGTGGTGAAGATTTATTAAGTGAGTACATATGGTGTATGAATTAATATCTGATGTTGTAGCGTACTGCTTTTTTAAATGAATAAATATTATTGTAATTAATTCTGCGTTTGAGGGCTGCGACCTCTTCAGTGTCGTGGCCGATGGCTTTGCCGCGCCTGATCACCTCACGGAGATCATGGTTGGCGTGGCTCTTGTCACCCAGGCGCTGGTGGACAGAGCGACGAACGACCGGGAGGCTTCGCTCCGGCCGGCTCTCCCCTGTCTGTTCCGTGGGAGCCGGTCTGGTACTCCTGTCGCGGCGGTTCTGGGCCTCACGGTTCGGTGACTGGGCCGTGGTTTTGGATTTTGCTGGGTTCCTCTGTCCACCGGTCTCCTTTTCAGGAGTGTGGAGCAAAGTGTTACCGGGGTTCTCAGTGGGCACCACAGTGTTCGCCCCGGCGGTTTGACTGGCGAGTGCCTTGGCGAAGACCCCCTCGAGGGCTTTGAGAACGTCGGGATGCTGCAAAGCCGCAGCGAATGTCGGAACTGGGGGAACAGGGACTATGGGCCCCTGCTGAACGCGACGGGAGGACTCCCCGCCGTTGCGTCGGCGTGACTGAGAGCCGGACTGCTGGGTGGAATCGTCATGTCCAGATGAAGGCATTTTTAGTTGCTTTTGAAAGTGAAAAAGTGGGAAAAAGACGAGCGTGACGTGGAGTCTCACAAGATCGAAAAGTTGACACCAAATAACTTATGGTGCCCTTCCTCTAGCGCCAAACTGTTGACGGGCGTTTCCGGTCAACGGTTAAAAAGGTAAATAATGGAAAAGAAATAAGGAAAAGACGAGGAAATACGGTTTAATTGCAGTTTTATTAAAAGATCACGAGGTCGGCCTCTCGTACGAGGTCGGCACTTGCGATATACTTATATTTCTTACACGAATTTCTTACAAGTTTTAGAGAGAGAAAATATAGAAAGAGCTCTTTACAGTTGAGATTCAACAACCTAAAATAAATGAAGTGGGTTGCTATTTATAGTAGCCTTGAATGTGGCACTGTTCAGGTACTGTTCATCAATCTTGTCGTACAGTGTTTTCTGCAGAGTAGTTCGGCGTCTCCCTGACAGAATTTAATGCGATTTGAGGTTTTCCTCATCATTGTCTGACGGGCATTTAATGTTGACAGGCTTTATGTCTTGGCTAGGGGAAGTAGGTCAACAGGCTAGGGCGTCCCATCCATCAGCCAATGATTACCCTCCAAGTGGCATTACTATAATACTATCGAGGTCGACACCATCATTGCAGGAGCCCGCCCTGGGACTCCACGTCGGCACCTTCTCTTTACTTGTCCCTCCGACCTTGGGGAACCTTTCTTCCAGACCGTCACCCTCCAGATCGGCATCGGGGCTTCGTAGTCGCAAACGCCGGACTGACGAACGAACTCACGGGAACGTCTGGGTCGTGAAATTTTCCGGTCCAGCTCGGCACTTTATGGGTGGACCGGGTCTCCGGTTTGGCTCTCGAAATTTGTCCGGTTCGGTCTTATCGGCGAACTCGGATGTCAACATACAGGCCCCCGGGCTCAGAGAGGGTGTACTCGGCATCCTCTGTGAGGCCGTCATGTTAGAATACATTTGAGGTCGGCGCAGGACTTGGACTTGAGCCAATTGCAACCACCATTTGCCCACTATCCCCAGACCCGAAGCGACGTCTCATTTAATGCGTCGTGACCGTTATGATGCTTGTCGGTTACGAAAAGGCGTGCCGGTTCAGAACCTTTACACGTGCCGCTCATTAATTGGTGCTCTCCAAACGGCGTGTCATCTCAACGAAACGGTGACTTTTGGGGCGCGTGGCTTCCACGCGGCCGTTTACGAACCGTTGGATCATTTCGCTCCCAACCGTTGGATTATATCATTGATTTTAAATTTTAAATGCTGCGCCACGTGTGTTGTTGTGATTGGTTCTCCGTGTGTATATATATCCGCCTCCTTCTTCTTCGACGAGTTTTACTTTCACAATTTCCGAGCATTCGAATTCTCGAGCACCCAGACTTCCGAGCAGATTTGCAGAGCAATTTTCGAGGTTCTTGCGATTTCCCAGCGACTCTCACACCGGTAATTTCGTTTATCTGAGATCTTTTCCTCTATTTTCTTTCTACCATGTCGAATTTATCCGACCATGCTGCGAACCTCCCCGCCGGAGATGGCTGCTTCACGGCGGAGGAAACTGGGGAATTGGTCGTTTACTCCCCGCCGACGGCCGGGGCGATGCAACCGCTCAGAGTAACCCCGATCTCTGCCGTCCGCGTGACGCCGGCGGCGGCGGCTACAGACGCGCGCCGTGGGGAGCCCTCGGACTTTCCCACAATCGAGATAATTGACCTCGGGTCGGGTCAGTCCGACTCCGAGGAAGCAGAGAAGGAGGCCGGCGCCCCTTCTCCTGTCGAATCTGATGTGGACGCCGAGCTGGTCGAAGAGACGCTTCGAGGAGATACCTATGGGCGAGAGCGTGTCCCCATGGCGCGCGAGGATGCCGAAACTGACGCCGCAGTCGAAGCCGCCACCACGGCTCCTCTGGGATGTTGGTGCCGCCCTCCGCGGGTGTGGCCTTCTACCGCCTCGGCTACTGAGTGGACGACCCCCTCGGTGCTGACGGATCTCGATCTGGCCAAGCTGAGGGGCAAGGCCAGCTTTGGCGCCGGGGTGAGAATTTTCGCTCCTTATGCAGGCGAGCGTATACACTGTCCGCCGCCGGATTGCATCGGCGTTTATCGGTCGAGTATCTTGCTCGGCCTCCGATTTCCGCTGCCTGGAGCTTTGAACGACATCCTTAGTCACCTCGGCATCGGCATTAGCCAGCTCGTTCCGACGGTCTTTGCTCGGCTCGTCGGCCTTATCGTCTTGTTCCGCCAGCAAGGGTGGCCGGATCCCACAAGTGCCGACGTGGGATCTCTGTTTGTCTTCAAGAAGTCCGGGGAGACCGGCAATTACTACAACTCCGTCGCCCCGGGCGTGGACAAATCGTTGATCCATAAGGTCCCGGAATCGCTGCACGGCTATATGCCGGAGTGGTTCTGGGTCGGTGGTGAATGGAGGACGCCCAACGCGACTCGGCACCCTTCCACCGAATTTATTTCTGGCCCTTGTAAGTGTTTTATTTATCCTGCTTTCACCCTTCTGATTTACGGTTTTTCTATGCTAACAGGTCGGTGTTTGCCTTTCAGTCCACAACCCCCACGTTGAGCCGAGTGACGAGCTGGTCGCGAAGATCGAAACTCTGCTCGGGCTTGCCGCAGAGAAGCGCAATTACCGAAATCTCGTTGCGGAGGAGAGCCTACTCCAGCACAACCTGTGCCCTGAATACAACAGCAAGCACTTCGAACCCGGTACTTCTCCTTCACTTCTCATTCCCGCGTATGAGTACCTTTACGTTTATTCTCACCCTTGCAGTTTGTTATCGTTCGTCAGTGTACTATCCCCTCCACCGTGAGTGTGGATTTGGTTCGGTGAAGGAGGCGAACAAGTACGCGCGCGCGCATCCGAGCTCCCTGAAAGATCGAAAGATGGCCAGCCGCATGGACTTCCTGACAAGGCAGTCGAAGAAGAAGACCTCGGCGTCGAGTTCGGCGGGGACCTCGGACCCTGCCCCGTCGAAACCGGCCTCTAAAGCCACGACTTCCCGGGAGGCCGCTGTGGCTGCCAGCTCGGCCCCGACTGTCCCCGCACCCGTTCCCGCAGGCGGGAGAAGGGGCCGGTCTAGTGCCTCCGAGACCGGCGCCGGTCATGGCCGAGGTGCGGCCAGTGAGGGCGGGCCTGCTCGTCAGAGGAAGCGCCGGGTCCTTGCAGAGGAGCCGGAGGAGCCCGCGGAGGGTGATGCCGGGGTGGCGGGCAACTTCCCGCCGTCTCCGAAGAAGAAGAAAGTTTCAGAGGTCCCGGGAGCCGCCACCGCGGACGAGAGGTCGGCCTTCGTCCACCAGGCCGGCTCCTCGTCTTACATACCGGTGGATCTGAGCCTCAGGGCTAGCCTCTCCAAGAGTCTTGAGCGGTTCCCGGACCAATGGTTTATCGACTCGACGGCGGCAGTTCCGCTCGACCTGCCCAACCCCTACTGTCTGCCAGGGGAGGTGATGTCTGCGGCGCAGGCCGTGATGGCTTCCTGGACGCCAACCGCCGAGACGGCCGTGACCATGCTTTCGCCGACGCAACTCATCCATCATTCAGTGGCGTCCATGGGCCGGTCCATGGTTGAGCTGATTCACGCCGCCGTGGCCATGCAGAAGGAGGTCGACGCCCGCGACAAGGCAGAGGAGGAACTGGCCACCTCCAAAGGTCGGATCAGCAAGCTGAAGGACGAGATCAGGAGGATCTCGTCCCTGGAGAACGAGCTGGTCCTCCAACGCGGAGCTGCCGCCGTGGCGGAGAGGGCGGCTGCTAAGGCCACCGAAGATTTAGCTCGCGAGAGGGCGGCGTGGGCCCAGAAGATGGAAGAAGCGGAGATGAAGCGGGCGGTGGAGCTCTCGGAGAGTGAGAAGCGCCGTGCCGACGAGGTGCACGGGCTGGAGGAGAGGCACAAAGCCGACCTCGCCCATCTCGCCGAACTGCATGCGGCCGAGATCGCCGAGCTGAAAAAGAAGCACGAAGGGGAGGTCGCCGGGCTGGTGAGCTTCGGTAATAGGCTGACCTCACAGCTCACCCTTTTGAAGGAGGCCGCCAAGCAAATCGATGGCGAGCCCATTGCTCTCCCTCCACCGGCAACCTTCGCCGAGGTCCAGGCTCAATATTTTGAAGAGATGAGGGAGAGCATGGATATGGCGGCGGCCTTCAACCTCTACTGGCTGTTCCAGAGGCTGGATGCTGGGGTGCTGTCCCTCGACGATTTCCGGGCCATCCTCGCCGAGAAGGCGGGCCGACACAACCTGGATTTTGAGGGCCAGGTTTGCGAGGTCGACCCTGATGAGGCCGCGGTGGTCCGGAGGCTCAGGGGTTGGGACGACGACATTATAGTCGGCTTCGAGAAGTTCGGCGCCGTCCCTTCCCTGGAGACGTGGAAGCTGGCGTCGGGGGAGCTTCTGCCGGCGTACAAACCGTTTGCCTCCGAGGCCGAGCCTGAGTCCCGGCCAAGACGTGGGGTCGTGCTGTCGGTCATTGCCGAAATGGAGGAAGCGGAGAGGGCCGCGGCGGCGGCGAAGGCGGCGGAGGATGCCGAGGCTGGAGTCGGCACCTCGGGACCGAAGGAGGTGGATGCAGCCGAGGCGGGCGGGGAGGCCGCCGGTGCCGCTGGTGCGGCGGAGGTGAGTGCGGCCGCCGAGGTCGTCACCGAGGATCCCGACCTCGCCACTTGACGGAGCTTTTCTAGGCCTGCGTGCCTTGATTTTTGGCCGCCTGTGGTCTTGTTTTTTAAAAATAATTTATCCATGTAACGAATATTTCTAACTTTATTTTTGGGTGCATGGTTTATTATTTATTTTGAAGAACTTGAATTATGGATGTTTTATTTACTTAGCCGTGGATGAATGTTTACTTAGCCGCTTTCGAAAACCTGAATGTTCTGAATGGGCTCGGTGCCGCACTGTGTACTTATTTATGTTCTGAATAGGCTTGGTACCGTTTTGTATATTTATCCATATTTACTTGGCCGAGTCTGGTACTGGGATCGGCATTTTTTCTTTTTACTTACGCGGCCGAGTCCGGGATTTGGGCTCGGCGCCTTATATTTGCTCCGTATTTTTCATTCCTTACATTGGCGCAACGGCCTTACCGGGCTACTTTGCCGAGCCCGGCTTGTGCCGGCCGAGCCATCGTACTGACCCGACCTGCACATAATTATGTGGCAGCTTACCAGACCGGTCTCGCGTTTGGACTCGGTGGTGTTATTGGCCTGACTGGACTTCCTAGTTGAGTCCAGCTAGTGTCGACCTGGTCATCGTACTGATCCGGGCCGACACTTCGTTCCTTACATTAATTACGCCGCCTCGACTCGATCTATACTTAGGGCAAAAGTAAAATCACAAAGTAAGGAACAGAGAATATAAATTTTTACAAGCTTCATCCATTTTTTTTTTTTTACAGAGTAATGTTACAAAAGAGAAAATACAATGTTGTCCTAGACCTATTGATAGAATTTTTTCAAAAACGCCGCATTCCATGGGTATTGGTGGGGGGTGCCGTCCAGGTGTTCGAGACGGTAGGCCCCATGTGGGAGGACTTCGCTGATTTTGTAGGGCCCCTCCCATTTCGGTTTTAGCGGTCCAGGGTCAGGCCCCGTTACCCTCTTCAGCACCAAATCGCCGACCTGGTAGGAGCGGGACTTGACTTGAGAATTGATGTATCTCTCACTTCGCCTCTTGTATGCCGCGTTTCTGAGCTCGGCTTGTGTCCGATGCTCATCTATCAGGTCGAGATTTACTCTCAACGACTCGGAATTGGATTCCTCCTCGAAGTTGGCTACTCGAAAAGTTGGGGCGCCGAGCTCAACAGGTATCATTGCTTCGGTCCCGTAAGCCAAGGAGAACGGCGTTTCTCCCGTAGACGATCTCGTCGTTGTGCGATATGACCAGAGCACATTCGGGAGTTCTTCCGGCCAGGCCCCTTTCGCGGCTTCAAGGCGGACCTTGAGCCCGTGCTTGATGATTTTGTTCACTGTTTCCACTTGGCCATTGGACTGGGGGTGGTAGGGTGTCGAGAAGAAATGTTTGATGTTGTGTTCTTCGCAAAATGTCTCTAGCTTCTTCCCCTCGAACTGTCTCCCGTTGTCGGTGATTATGGAGTTCGGCACCCCGAAGCGGCATATGATCGACTTCCATAGGAAGTCGATCATTTTCTGCTCGGTGATAGTGGCGAGGGGTTCGGCTTCTGCCCACTTCGTGAAGTAGTCTACGGCGACGACCGCGTACTTTACCCCGCCTTTTCCGGTGGGTAAGGAGCCGATCAGGTCGACACTTCACTTGGCGAACGGCCATGGGCTGAATATCGACTTCAAGGGCTGTGAAGGTTGGATGATGTTCGGCGCGAAAGTTTGGCATCTCGCGCATCTTCGAGCCATGTCCAGGGCGTCCTTTTTCAGGCTGGGCCAGTAATACCCTTGCCTGAGAATTTTGTGGGCGAGGGCGTAGCCGCCGGAGTGGTTTCCGCACACGCCTTCGTGGACTTCTTTGAGGATGTATTCGGCGTTCTTCTCGTCCACGCACTTGAGCAAGGGTGCCGAGTACCCTCTCTTGAATAATTCGCCGGCCACGATCGTAAATCGAGCTGCCCGGGTACGGAGCTGCCTGGCCTCTTTTGGGTCAGACGGCAACGCACCGGTCTCAAGATACGACTGGATCGGGATCATCCAGTTCGGTTCTTCGTCAGCAACGGTCTGGTCGGCGCTCATTACGGAGGTGCCGAGCACGGAGGGTTGTTCCTTGTGAGCGACCTGTACGTAGTCGACGCTCTCCACCCCGGCACTTGAGGCGAGGCGGGCCAAGGCGTCGGCTTGTACGTTCTCCGTTCGCGGGATATGCTCTATTCGGGTCCGGAGTTTGGCTAATTTCTTCTTCACTAGTCCCAGATAGGGGACCAGCCTTGGTTCTTTGACCTCGAACTCCCCGGAAATTTGTTTGACCATCAACATGGAGTCGGAGTATATGACGAGATCGGTCAGGCTCATGGCTTCGGCTAGATCGAGCCCGGATAGCAATGACTCGTATTCGGCTTCGTTGTTGGTCGCCGGGAAGAGGTATTGAATCGAATGACAGAATAGCCTTTTTTGAGGATCTACGAGGACGACCCCTCCGCCTGCTCGTCCGGCAGTGGAGGACCCGTCCACGTACATCACCCAGGGTTCTTCGCCCTTCGTTTCCTCGACTCCCGGCGTAAACTCGGCTATGAAGTCCGATAGTACCTGCCCCTTCATTGTTGTTCGGGGTCGGTATTGGATATCGTACTGTCCCAGCTCCACCGCCCATTTGACCATTCGGCCCGAAGTGTCGGGTCGATGTAGGATTTGCCTGAGCGGGTAGGCCGTGAGGACGGTGATTGAGTACTCCAGGAAGTACGGTCTGAGTTTCCGAGCTGCGGTCACCAAGGCGAAGGCAAGTTTCTCCATCGGCGGGTATCTCAGCTCGGCGTCGTGGAGAGCCTTGCTCACGTAGTAGATCGGGAACTGACCCGAGTCGTCTTCCCGAATCAGGGCGGCACTCACGGCCACCTCGGAAATCCCCAGGTACAAATAGAGCATTTCACCTGGGCGTGGCTTTTGCATCGTCGGAGCCTGGCTAAGGGTTTCCTTGATGGCTTCCAACGCCTTTTGGCAGGCCGGCGTCCACTCGAACTTGTGATTTTTCTTGATGGCATCGAAGAAAGGTTTGCAGCGATCGGTAGACTTTGAAATGAATCGGCTCAAGGCGGCGAGTTTGCCAGTCAGGCTCTGGACTCCTTTGATTGACGTCGGCGGTCGAAGGTCTTGCACTGCTTTGATTTTCTCAGGGTTTGCGTCGATGCCGTGCTGACTGACTATGTACCCTAGGAATTTTCCTGATCCGACACCGAAAGTACACTTTTTGGGATTTAACTTCATGGAATAATCACGCAAAATGGAAAACATTTTATTAAGATCGTTTACATGATTGGACGCGTACACAGACTTAACTAACATATCATCTACATACACTTCCATACATTCACCTATCAAGCTAGCAAACATCTTATTGACTAGGCGTTGATAGGTGGCCCCGGCATTCTTCAGCCCGAACGGCATCATGGTGTAGCAGTAGAGCCCACGTGCCGAGTAGAAGGAGGTATGCTCCTCGTCGTCCGGATGCATGGGAATCTGATTGTAGCCGGAGTACGCGTCCATGAAGCTCATCAGCTCGTGTCCTGATGTAGCGTCGACCATGTAGTCGATGTGAGGGAGGGGATAGCTGTCTTTGGGGCACGCCTTGTTTAGGTCGGAGAAATCAATCCACAACCGCCATGCCCCGCTGCTCTTTTTCACGAGTACCGGGTTGGCCACCCAGGTCGGGTACCGGACTTCGCGTATGTACTCGTTGTCCTTGAGCTTGGTCACCTCTTCTTCTAGGGCTTGCTGCCGGTCGGGGCCGAGCTTCCTCCGCTTTTGCACGACCGGTTTGACCGCGGGGTCGACCTGCAACCGGTGGCAGGCGACCCGTGGGTCGATGCCGACCATGTCCTCGTGGGTCCACGCGAAGACGTCTGCGTTTTACCGGAGAAACTCGGTCAGTTCGGCCTTCATAGGCCCCGGCAGCCTGCTCCCAATCTGGAGTTGTTTCTGACAGGTCTCTTCGTCGATGAAGATGACCTCGACTTCGTCCATTGGCTCGGCCCTCTTCGTCCCCCGTTTTTCTTCGTATTGTGCCCGAGGGTCGAGCTCGTCCTCCTCCGTGATCGGCATTTTTCCAGCCCTTCTCCCCCTATCCCTGTCGAGGTCGCCTTCGACTCCGCCCTCGACGGGATCCGTCACCTCGGCGCTTGGGGCCGAGTCGTCTGCTCCATCGTTGGGCTCCGCGCCTGTCGGGTCGGCACCCGTTGAGGTCAGGGGATGTGAACCTGTCTGGTTTCCCAGCATGCGGTTGCCCCCGTCACCGTCGTGTGCCGACTCGGTGTCTGCCACCCCGGCGTTTTCCCGTAGGTTCGCCATGTTTATTTCGGTGCGCGGGATGGTCAGGATGCATTCCCGCGCTTCCCTTTGGTCTCCTCGGTGTGTCCCTTCCCCGTCGGGAGTTGGAAATTTGAGGGAGTAATGAAAGATGGAGACGGCGGCCTTCAGCTTGTAGAGCGTCGTCCTGCCCAGTATGGCGTTGTACTCGCTTGGGCAGTCCACGATTTTGAAGGTTTCCAAGATCGTCTTCGTGGGCTGCCCCCTTTCTCCGAACCTGACCGGTAGCGTGACCTGACCAACCGGGGCGATGGTCTGGCCATTGAAACCCTGGATCCGCTCGGCTGTACCTCCTTCCTATCGATCCCCATCTTCTTGAAGGTTTCGTAGTAAAGAATGCTGGCGTAGGCCCCGGTGTCGACCATGATGCGATGGATCTTAATCGCCATGATCGGCGCCGTGATCATCAGGGCGTCGGAGTGGGGATGGTCGAACAGGAAGGCGTCTTCGTCGTTGAAGGTGATGGTGTTTGGGGTCGGCTCAGGTGCCGGTCTGCTGTGGGCATGCATCACCCTTTGCCCGGCGTGGTAGGCCTGTCGGGCGTAGGCCTTGGTTTGTCTCCGGGAGAGGAGGGATTCGCTCCGGCTTGTGTTGACACGCCGGGTCAGGAGGTTGGCCGGGTCGGCCCCGGTGCGGGGGGATCGGTCTCTCTTTCTGCCCCTGGAGGTGCTGACCTCATCTTGATGGGTGGGGCAGAAGGTCATGATCTCATGGGGACCGCCCTGCTGCGGTTTCTTTCTCCGAGGATTTATATCGGCATCCTCGTCACTGTCGGGGTTTTCCTCAAAACGCCCCCCTTTCTTTCTCTTGTCTCCGGAGTGGGTGAATTTCCGAAGCTGGGGGTCATCGATCAGCTTCAAAAGTGCCGAGATCAGATTCCGACACTGATCGGTATTGTGCCCGTGCGCCTTGTGGTAGGTGCAGTAGCGGGTCTTGTCTACTTTGTCCTTGTCGGTGAACATCGGTTTGGGGTCTGGTAATAACCCCTTGGCCTTGATTTCCTCGTAGACTGCCGCGGCACCCACCGAGAAGACGCCCTGATAGCTTTCTCTCAGTTCTTCGGCCCTCTGTCTCCGCTGAGCTCGGATCTCAGCAAAGGACTTGCTTGGCTGCCCCGATTTTTCCTCCTTTGTTTTCGCCTTTGCCGGTGCCGGTGCCGGTGTGGCGTCGAAGGTCGGGATGGATGAGGATTCTTCCGCTATGATATAATCCTGAGCGCGGGTGAGGAATTCCTGGTAGGTGGTCGGTTTGTTCTGGCACAAGGACCACCTGAACAGTGTCTTTGGTCTGAGGCCACCCTGGGCCGTGATGAGCAGGGCGTCAGGGTGGCACCGCTCCATGTTTTGGACCCGGTCGTTGAATCGAGCGATGTAGTCTTTCAGGCTTTCATTCTCGCCCTGTACAATGTTGGAGATTGATTCTTTGGGGGCGAGATTAACCTGCGATCCGATGAAGTGGGACCGGAATGCCGACCTGAGCTGTGCCCAGGCCGAGATGGAGCGGGGGTAAAGGGAATGGTACCACCTTTGCGCCTTGGGCCCCAGCGTCAGAGAGAACATTCGGCAGCGCAGGGCATCGGAGGCGCTGTGCAGGTCCATCCATGAGGTGTAAAGGCCGAGGTGCGAGTCGGGATCCGAGCTCCCGTCATAGAGGCCGAGCTGGGGTATTTGTATTCCCTTCGGGACGGCCTCTTGCAGGATATCGAGGGAGAGAGGTGAGGCGTTATCCGCGACCCGAGGAGCGGGCCGTGTTTGGGTTTGTTGATGAGCTGGGAGTGAAAGCTCACTCCCGGTGGGTTGCCTACCTTCCAACTCGGCAATTCTGCGTTTGAGGGCTGCGACCTCTTCAGTGTCGTGGCCGATGGCTTTGCCGCGCCTGATCACCTCACGGAGATCATGGTTGGCGTGGCTCTTGTCACCCAGGCGCTGGTGGACAGAGCGACGAACGACCGGGAGGCTTCGCTCCGGCCGGCTCTCCCCTGTCTGTTCCGTGGGAGCCGGTCTGGTACTCCTGTCGCGGCGGTTCTGGGCCTCACGGTTCGGTGACTGGGCCGTGGTTTTGGATTTTGCTGGGTTCCTCTGTCCACCGGTCTCCTTTTCAGGAGTGTGGAGCAAAGTGTTACCGGGGTTCTCAGTGGGCACCACAGTGTTCGCCCCGGCGGTTTGACTGGCGAGTGCCTTGGCGAAGACCCCCTCGAGGGCTTTGAGAACGTCGGGATGCTGCAAAGCCGCAGCGAATGTCGGAACTGGGGGAACAGGGACTATGGGCCCCTGCTGAACGCGACGGGAGGACTCCCCGCCGTTGCGTCGGCGTGACTGAGAGCCGGACTGCTGGGTGGAATCGTCATGTCCAGATGAAGGCATTTTTAGTTGCTTTTGAAAGTGAAAAAGTGGGAAAAAGACGAGCGTGACGTGGAGTCTCACAAGATCGAAAAGTTGACACCAAATAACTTATGGTGCCCTTCCTCTAGCGCCAAACTGTTGACGGGCGTTTCCGGTCAACGGTTAAAAAGGTAAATAATGGAAAAGAAATAAGGAAAAGACGAGGAAATACGGTTTAATTGCAGTTTTATTAAAAGATCACGAGGTCGGCCTCTCGTACGAGGTCGGCACTTGCGATATACTTATATTTCTTACACGAATTTCTTACAAGTTTTAGAAAGAGAAAATATAGAAAGAGCTCTTTACAGTTGAGATTCAACAACCTAAAATAAATGAAGTGGGTTGCTATTTATAGTAGCCTTGAATGTGGCACTGTTCAGGTACTGTTCATCAATCTTGTCGTACAGTGTTTTCTGCAGAGTAGTTCGGCGTCTCCCTGACAGAATTTAATGCGATTTGAGGTTTTCCTCATCATTGTCTGACGGGCATTTAATGTTGACAGGCTTTATGTCTTGGCTAGGGGAAGTAGGTCAACAGGCTAGGGCGTCCCATCCATCAGCCAATGATTACCCTCCAAGTGGCATTACTATAATACTATCGAGGTCGACACCATCATTGCAGGAGCCCGCCCTGGGACTCCACGTCGGCACCTTCTCTTTACTTGTCCCTCCGACCTTGGGGAACCTTTCTTCCAGACCGTCACCCTCCAGATCGGCATCGGGGCTTCGTAGTCGCAAACGCCGGACTGACGAACGAACTCACGGGAACGTCTGGGTCGTGAAATTTTCCGGTCCAGCTCGGCACTTTATGGGTGGACCGGGTCTCCGGTTTGGCTCTCGAAATTTGTCCGGTTCGGTCTTATCGGCGAACTCGGATGTCAACAGGGTTTTTTCTTTAGATGTTTGAATTTAAAAATTTAATATCGAATTTCGATTATATCACATAAGGGAAAAATAAATAATAACATTTATTAATATATTAAAATATGTAATTTTGAATTTCATATAAAGTAAAAGGTATGATAATTCAAATCTATTTTTAAAATAAAAGCTATGATAAACACTTATTGATTCTATTTCAAACATATTAATAAAATAAAAATATAAGTCTAAACAAATTTTGAAACAAAAAAAAAAAAAAAAATCGGATTGATTGGCAAAAAAAAGGAAGTGAAATCGGATTTGATTGGTTAACAATATATGAACTAATTTTGGTTAAAAAAAGAACTGAAATCGGATTTGATTGGTCATTGCCTATTTGGTTGGATTTGGACTAATTTTGGTTAACAAAAAAAAAATGACCTAAAATCGAATTGCATTCATATCCAAATTCAAAAGATTAGAAAAAGTTAATCCGCACAATTTAATTGGCATAGGCAGGAATTCAAAAAAAATTATCGGAAATGGTGAAAAAAAACAAAAAAAAAAAGTGAGAAAAGACTTTCTACTTTCGGATTCTTTTCCTATTTTTTCTTAACTGTATTATTCTCCACAAAATGTATCATCGGCCATGAGCCAATTGGAACATCGATCATAACAGGGGGGCCCTCCAGATTGAAATTTTCCCACGATAATAAAATGGTATCTGGTGGTCCTCGACGGTGAAAATCACCAATTCTAGGAATCCATAAATAAATTATTTAAACCAAAGTGCACAAAATTACGCACGACTTACCTCTTTCCTTATGTGATCATCTAGCAAGGAAAGATGCGAACACGCATAAAATGCTCTGCAATAATCTGATTTCATTAACGATTGTTCGAATACTGAAAATAATAGAAAATGAGATGAGGGTCCAGTATGAATAAGATATTTGTAAATGAGGCAAAAATTCAATTTTGATCCTCTAAGTTGTCCATTGTCCATTTTTGGTACACCAACTTTCCCCTCATCAAAAATAGTACGCTATGTTACCGTTTGTATCACTATTGAGACATTATCCCAAAAACGGTTCATTATTTTTTGGGATTAATGTCCTAAAAATGATACATATTTCAACATAACGTATTGTTTTTTATGAGTAATGTCTCAAAAAATGATACAAATTGCAACATAATGTACTATTATTGATGAGTGAAAAGTTGGTGTACCAAAAATGGACAATGACCAACTTAGAGAACCAAAATTGGATTTTTGTCTTGTAAATGATATGATATGATGTACGAATATAATGCTTAGATATCTATGTTTTCAACACTGAAGAAATTCATTCAGTGCAGTCTCGATTATTAGGTGTATACTTGTCGCCTGGGCTTTGGAATCCTAGAAAAGATAGAAGTATAAACGAAAGTTACTAAATGTGTAATGCCCCATTTATTTGTGATTTATTAGAGGATTATTAATGATTATTATTATTATTATTATTATTATTATTATTATTATTATTATTATTATTAAATGTCTAAATATTATATGTCTAATTGTCATTAATTGCCTAAATGCATATTTTTATTATTATTATTATTATTATTATTATTATTATTATTATTATTATTATTATTATTATTTTTAAATAATGTGTGTATTAAATAAATATTATACCCAGTTTTATTTTAATTTTCGCCACGTTAGACCGAGCCTCGAATAATTTTTGAGTCGAGCCCGAGAGAAACCTGTCGATTTTGAACATTAACCGTAACCATTTTGGGATCAATTTCTCTAGCCCAATTTGATAAATAATTTGGCCCAATTGGAGTAATTGACCATGTCATTATATCAGTTGAAAGGGCCCAATAGATATCAAATTATGGCGTTCCTTTCTTTCTTTTATCTCTCGCGGCCAAATCAGATAAAATTTTATCTGTTCGTTTGAAAACTTACTAGTATTCGACCTGTGCATTTGCACAGGTATAAATAAATTATTGTGAGTCTGTATGCATATAATGATTAATTATTTTTCTTTCACTTTTTTGCAGACCAAATTTACAATTAAAAGAGTTGGAATATTTTTTTTTTTTAAATTGCGTTTATCTGATTGGATGTAATATATATTTTGGTACGTCTTTTATTTGTGAATTATTTATTATTTATTTAGAAATTTCATATATATTTTTTATTTTCAAAAAAAAAAAAGAAATTAAATGTAACAACAATAATAACATCTAATCACATTATACGGTCACTCACATTATATGGTCAACTGTCATTAATCAAAAGTTTAAAAGACTTTTTGTAATTTTGAAGTGATGAGTATTAATTATTTAATGATTGAATGAAATATTAAATACATCAAAATGTAACGGTTTTTGGAGGGAAAATTGTTAAATTGCCACATAGGTAAAATTAAATAGGTTTTATTAAATGTTTTGAGCTAGTAATCTATCATTATATAAAAAGAATAACCTTTTTATAAATTTAGAAACTTTTTCCCGCCAAAATCATTAAATATATCCTATATATAGTAATTATTGGACAAATCTGAATAAGCAAAAAAATCTGCTCATTAATTGTGTAAAGATTTGTTTCTCTTTTTTCTGTTTCTTAATTTATCGTTTTAACAATAAATATTTGTTTTTCTTTTTCCTATTTTTAGTATAAATCTACACGAGCTTATCTCTTCTGTTACAAAATCTCATTGCATACGATCTTAGATGTTTAAAAAATCTCATCTCTTATCTATACAGATTTGAAAAAATAAAATAAAATAGAAATCAATTCATAATTACTACTAGAAATCCATTATCTTTAAAAACAAAAAAAATAAAATAAAATAGAAACTAATTCATAATTACTACTAGAAATCCATTATCTACTTTAGAAAGCTAATTTTCATCGGTCAAATTACTAATATTTTTACAAATATTCTAAGCTAACCATACAAAAAAGTATAATAATAATTTTGAAATGGTGTGTAATCAAATTTTTTAATATTCTCTTATACAAAATCATTTTACATAGTTTGACCCCGAATCTTTAATTTATAATTATTAAGTATTGTTTATCCTCCTCTTTTATTTATAATTATTTTTTTTTCTTCCTCTTTTTAAATACGATCAATAGTAGTTTTCACTTCCGCCATTGACTCAAGCTCGAGGTCTATTTATAATATTGTTAATTTAATATTGTTCTCGTGCATCGCACGGGGTACACATTAGTTATATATATATAGATGAGCGAGTCATCCGTGAGATATCCTCTCCAACAAACGACCACGTTCTCCTCCTCTATCACCTATATACATGCACAGGTAATCTCTCCATTTTCAAATCGCCCCTCATCCTCTCAAACTTTCCTCTTTTTCCCGTCGCTGCTCGCAGACCGTCACCTTCACCACCATCATCATCACCTCGAGGCTTGACCTCGCCGCTGCAATTTCCGGCGAGCGAGACCAACCCCAGCAGCCCCGACCCCCTCGCCGCGCATCTCCTCCATGCCACCATCTCCGGCGAGTGTTGCCGGCGTGAAGTTCATCGACCACCCGCTGCTCCTCCCTCTCGCAATACCCCTCTCGACGGGAACAGCACACCGCGATAATCACCGCGTGCGATCAGCCCCGTTCACCATTTATTCCGGCGAGACTTCCGAGTTCAGTCGCCGGCCATCGTCGAGGTCAGCCCCGCTCTCCGATTTCGAGCAGCCCCTCGGTTCCCTTCGTCGAGCCCAACCTTTCAAATTCCGACCGCACGTTCATCCCGTTCGTCCGTTTGTTCGCCAACCGAGCTCGTAAACCCGAAAAGAGATAATCGGCGAACTCTTTGTTTTATTTTCGAGCTTGTATACAGTTGTTGGTTCTATCGTGCTCGTGGAATGCTTGAATTCTTGTTATTAAATCGAGCTCTTTCTTGTTGTAATCAATTCGAATAAATTCGGAGGTGTTGTCCTCGAGTTGTGTCGATTTTTGTCCAGCCGCTGGTTTTTCTGCATTAGTTGCTGTGATTAATCTTTTGAGCTCGTTTGATGTTGTTTATAAATTACTAGTATTCGACATGTGCATTTGCACAGATATAAATAAATTATTGTGAGTCATTATGCATATAATGATTAATTATTTTTCTTTCACTTTTTTGCAGACCAAATTTACAATTAAAAGAGTTGAAATATATTTTTTTTTTAAATTATGTTTATCTGATTGGATGTAATGTATATTTTGGTACGTCTTTTATTTGTGAATTATTTATTATTTATTTAGGAATTTCAAATATATTTTTTATGTTAAAAAAAAAATGTAATAACAATAATAACATCTAATCACATTATACGGTCAACACATTATATGGTCAACTGTCATTAATCAAAAGTTTAAAATGATTTTTCTAATTGAGGTGATGAGTATTAATTATTTAATGATTAAATGAAAGATTAAATACATCAAAATGTAACGGTTTTTGGAGGAAAAATTGTTAAATTGCCACATAGATAAAATTAAATAGGTTTTATTAAATGTTATTAGCTATAATTATATATATATATATAGATAGGAATCGTTGTCGAGCATAAAACCTTCTTCTATATGAGTTTATTGATACTGCATGTTAAATTGCACTTTTCGTTGTTCTATTGTGCCTCCGTTTAGGCCATCTGAGACATGTTATTTGAAGTTGCAATCTTCTTATTAAATGTAGTATGTTCGGTTATCTGTCTCTGGGCTTTAGAATTTCGTGATTACGAGTTATATCGAATAAGTTATGATTTTTACAATTTTAGTGTGCATCCAGTTTTCCCTGTCACCCGGCAGCATGTATTCAATTAATGTATGACCTGTTTAGCATGTCTTAATGTGCTCATATGAATTTATGCTCTTCATGAAAGTTATAAGTCTGTTTCTTATCTTTCAAATGAGATAAAATTCATGTTGACATGTGCTCTGTAGCTCTAGTTGGGTTCTTATGAACTAGTGTGTACCCGTGCGATGTACGGGAACAATATTAAATTAACAATATTATAAATAGACCTCGAGTTTGAGTCAATGACAGAAGTGAAACTAATATTGATCCTATTTAAAAAGAGGAAGAAAAAAAATAATTATAAATAAAAGAGGAGGATAAACAATACTTAATAATTATAAACTAAAGATTCGGGGTCAAACAATGTAAAATTATTTTGTATAAGAGAATATAAATTGATTACACACCATTTCAAAATTTTTATTATACTTTTTTGTATGGTTAGCTTAGAATATTTGTAAAAATATTAGTAATTAGACCGATGAAAATTAGCTTCTTAAAATAGATAATGGATTTCTAGTAATAATTATGAATTGGTTTCTATTTTGTTTTATTTTTTCTTTTTAAAGATAATGGATTTCTAGTAGTAATTATGAATTGGTTTCTATTTTATTTTATTTTATTAATTCTGTATAGATAAGGGATGAGATTTTTTAAACACGTAAGACGTATACAATGAGATTTTGTAACAGAAGAGATAAGCTTGTGTAGATTTATACTAAAAATAGGAAAAAATAAATAAATATTTATTGTCAAAACGATAAACTAAGAAACAGGAAAAAGAGAAACAAATCTTTACACAATTAATGAGCGGAGTTTTTGCCTATTCAGATTTGTCCAACAATTACTATATATAGGATATATTTAATTAATGAGCGGATTTTTTTGCCTATTCAGATTTGTCAAACAATTACTATATATAGGATATATTTAATGATTTTGGCGGGAAAAGGTTTCTAAATTTATAAAAAAGTTATTCTTTTTATATAATGATAGATGTAGATATGCATGAGATAGGATTTTGTACCTGGACAGAAATCTGATTTCGCATTTTAACCAATTTTACACTGTCTTAATGACCTTATATGCTTCTATGTTCTAAATGAAAGTTGTAGAGGCATGCCTTAGATTCAATTTGAGACTTTAATCGTGTCATTTGGAGGTCTGTAGCTCGATCTAGATGATAAATACTGAAGTGCTGTATATATCACATGTGAGTCTCTGGCAGGCTTTCTGAATCATATATGTGATGATTAAACTCGTTGATAATGTGATTATTTGCCAATGTGATCTTCAGAAAAGTTGTAGACATTTGCGTTATCTATCATTTTTGATGTAGCACCAAAAATAACGGTCTAACGGAGCTTGGAGCCTATTTTGTGTAATACATGGTATTAGTTAAAGATATTCATGAAAGTTGGTGTATATCTACACAGTTATTGAGGAACATCAGAATTCTGATTTATTGAGGAAACTCATTATCTTGGGGAGTAAGTCAAACCCCTTATAAATAAGGGACCAAGTTCATTTTCTAATCTTAAGCTCTCGTAAGATACACGATCAAAATATATGATTTCTTGATTTCTGAATTGAGCGTCGGAGTGTCTACACCAGGCCCCGTCCCGGCGCTTTGCAGGTCGATCCGGTTCTTGAAGACGAAGGCAATTGAGATGTCTGGACTCTCACGCAATCGAGATGAGACGGTTCGACCGACAACCTCGATGAGTCAATTATTTTGGCACATCAAATTGGCGCCGTCTGTGGGGAACTTCCCCAATTTCTACCAAAAGCAAGTAATTCGGTATCCGGTATAAATTGAAGAAAAAGATTGTAGCAAAAATTCGACCAACATTCTGTATTCATTTATGGAAATCCATCCGGGGGAACAATAAAAATTTCNAGACAAGAAAATAAAATAAAAGAGACAAAAAGAAGGCAGCAGGTTGCGATGGGGAGCCGGAGGCCGCGATGGTCATGCCGTCGAGGCGACGACAGCCTCAAGGCTAGCGGTGGTAGCCGACACACTGTGGTGACCGCAGGTTCGTGGCCGGATGACTGGTGGAATCAAAACGCAGCAACAGTCGAGGAGGAGGAAGAATAAATACTCAGATGCTCGCAAGACCAACCAAAGGCGCGGGATCGGCGGGATCGGTGGAAGATGGACTGATGGAGGGCCGCCGGGATTACCTCGAGAGCAGGTGGATTGGCTCACGGCGGCGGTAGGAAAGGCGCAGGAGAGCAACGTTCCATTAGTGGGCAACAAGAAGTGGGTCGTACTTGTTAGTCGGACCCAATAAAGAAGAGAGCCCAAGCAGCGAAAAATAAAATGGACCGGACTTAGTACTCGGTCCAGCAAAAGAAGAAAAAGAGTTGGCCCAAAGAGAAAAAGAAATAAAAAAAATAGTCACGGGTTTTCTTGGAGCCATCAGAATCAGCGGGCGGTGGATCAAATTTCAGGTACGACAATAGCCGACAGGATAGAAGAAAAGACAGAAAAGAACAAGAAGCCAAAGAAGTAGAGCGGCTACCGGTTCTTGGAAGCAGCGATCCCTCGAGCTGAAGGTGGAGCGCCGCGGTGGAGGGCTTGTGACTGACCCGAGTCGGACATGTCAGTCAGTGGCTCACTTGACAGTGTGGAAGACGGCGGTGAGAGGCGCGTTGCTAGTAGGGTGAGAACTGGAGAACTGGTCGCGACGACTAGTGGCAGTGGCGGTGTAGATGTTCAGTTCAGAAGGTGCTAGAGGTCACGATTGGGGAGATAACCTCTTAAGTCTTTCATAAAGTATTGGGCCTTAGTTTTGGGCTATTAAATTGAAAGAACTATTGATGCAGTTGTTGGGCAGCTAAAAGTTGGCACAAAATTGGGCTGATCCTGTGCGGCAATGTCAAGTTTTGGAAGAGCATGGTAGCAATTTGTGTACTGGTCTTTGAAAGGAAATAAGCAAGAGGGTTACGAGCAAGGCAAAGAGAATAACAGTAATTTCAGGAGCCTGACAGACGCGCACTGGCCTCGTGGTTTGGAGAGGTGGATTATCGTCTTTAAGGGCGTTGGCCTGGCCGAAATTTTTTTGAGGATATCTTGTAGTCGTACACTTCAACTGGCGGCCATTCATGCAAATGAGTTCGGATCCATCAGATCAGAGCTTCTTTTCCAACCGTCTTCTTCCGTCTGAGCAACAGCCTTATGCACCCGTCTGCGGGACGACACGATGGGTTATTTTGAGTTCCGAGGTTTCGCGAGGAGAGGTCGAGATAATTCGAGGAGTCGTTGCGAGCTCTATTATTTTTCGAAGGATAAATGGGGAGACCTGGCAAGGTGTTTTGCACCATAGTTATTTCAAAAGCAAGAACGGAAGGATACGACTATTTACGAAAGTATCGGGAGAGCCCACCGACGGCTTTGGCATTTTATAGCACGAGATATGGAGAGTCCAATAACGAAATGTGAAGCTTGGTAGTTTACGTGAAGCAGTCGGGACGACCTGAGATATTACAATGCTCCAATATTCTCTCACGACCCGGCAAGAGGGGGCAAAGGGACCTGGATCATGGACCCGACGAACTCATCGAGCTCAGGTTATTTATATAAAAAGCATTTTGCCGGTATAGCTAGTACGCTGCTACTTATTTCCACTTAAAATGATGATTATGATGTTATTTCAAGATAATTCGTTTCCACGATTTTGTTGTGCGGAGTTCTGTGTTGTAGTTTAACATCCGAAGACAGTAGTCGATTGGCTGAGGGTTGGACTCATGTGGCTCGGATGACCTCGCGCCAAGTCGAGGTCGCTTTAGCACTCGCAAATTCTAAAGTCGAGGTCACTTTGACACTCACTATTTGCCTAAAGAGGATTGACTCGAGGAGAAACTCAACAGCCTGGTGCAGGGGTTGAAGAGGCTCGACTAAAAATATTCACACCACGGTTATTTTCTTAAAAGGTCACTAATGGTATTTCAACTCCAGGTACATAAGCTAGTCTCTACTCGTTCCAATGATCAAGTGTAGATATTGTGACAAGTTTCGTTGGGTTATTTCTTGCGAAAAAATATTAATTGCTTACATATCTTTCGTCATACGTTTTTGTCATGCTAAGATAAGTTCAGGGTTGGCCTAGAGCCATAAGATGCGTGTTGATGATGTCGATCGAGCTCGCGGAGCTCGACTATCGTCGAGATAGGGCGAAAGCCTGTTGTTGAAGTTGCTCGAGCTCGCGGAGCTCGGCGATAGTCGAGATAGGGCGAAAGCCTGTTGAAGAAGTCGCTCGAGCTCGCGAAGCTCGGCGATAGTCGAGATAGGGCGAAAGCCTGTTGAAGAAGTCGCTCGAGCTCGCGGAGCTCGGTGATAGTCGAGATAGGGCGAGAGCCTGTTGAAGTCGCTCGAGTTCGCGGAGCTCAGGATAGTCGAGATAGGGCGAGAGCCTGTTGAAGTCGCTCGAGTTCGCGGAGCTTGACGATAGTCGAGATAGGGCGAAAGCCTGTTGAAGAAGTCTCTCGAGCTCGCGGAGCTCGGCGATAGTCGAGATAGGGCGAAAGCCTGTTGAAGAAGTCGCTCTAGCTCGTGGAGCTCGGCGATAGTCGAGATATGGTGAAAGCCTGTTGAAGAAGTCGTTCGAGCTCGTGGAGCTCGGCGATAGTCGAGATAGGACGAGAGCCTGTTGAAGTCGCTCGAGCTCGCGGAGCTCGGCGATAGTCGAGATAGGGCGAAAGCCTGTTGAAGAAGTCACTCGAGATAGGGCGAAAGCATGTTGAAGATGTCGCTCGAGCTCGTGGTGCTCGACGGTGCGCAAAAGCCTATTGAGTCATCCTCACTGAAGCTCAAGAAGCTCGACAGGTGTCCAATTCAAACGATTACCGAGCTTATCCTAGCTCGGCATGAAGTTAAACTCGTCGCCGCATTAGGGTATGATAGTCTTTGTGTTTATAAGCTTGGCAGTATTGTTGTGTTTATATGCGCAACAGCGGGTCATCGAGCTCGTAGACAAATTTGGGGCAAACGCCTGTCATGGCGTTGCCCGAGTTCGTGGAGCTCGCCGCCGGGTCCTCGAACTTGTAGACAAATTTAGGGCGAAAGCCTGTCGTGAAATGGCCCGAGCTCTTGGAGCTTGGCAGTGGGTCCTTTGATTTGCAGCAGGGTCAAGGGCAATTAGCCTGCCGAGGCGGTACCCGAGCTCGTGGAGCTCAGAAAAATAGGCCACAGTGGAAGTGCCCGACTCGAACCGGCAAAGACGATGTTGATTAGAATAGGTCGTTTGGATCGCGTGGATCTTTGTTATGGCGAGTATTCACTTGGTGAACCGGCTGGAGTGGTTAGCTCGGAGGACCCAAAGAAGTTTTAGTTCTGCCTTGATACTCGACCTTATTAGAGAGTTTGCGTGTACAGAGACCTCACCTCTTGGAGGTCGTAAATGCGGGATTCATCGTTACAAATTAAGCAAATAGCGGGAGTGTCACACGTATTATGGTGGCAGAACATCGAGCAGGTTGCTCGGGGTCCACAAACTCAAAGAAAGTGCAAAGTTGGCCTGAGAGCCATAGTTGCACGACAAATGCAGTAGAACTCCGACGTGGTAAACCATGGGGCCTGGACGAGTCCAAGATCTTGACGCAATAGTCCTACGAGATAGACTTGGGCGAGAAATGATTGTTCCACTCTTAGACAAGCCTTATATTCATAAGCTCGTCCAGAGTGGGGGGGGGCTAGATGATATAGCACCAAAAATAACTCGGTGAACCGGCTAAGCGGTTAGCTCAGATAATGGCCAGTCTAAGGGAGCTTGGAGCCTATTTTATGTAATACACGGTATTAGTTAAAGAACATTCATGAAAGTTGGTGTATATCTACACAGTTATTGAGGAGCATCAGAATTCTGATTTATTGAGGAAACTCATTATCTTGGGGAGTAAGTCAAACCCCTTATAAATAAGGGACCAAGGTCATTTTCTAATTTTAAGCTCTCGTAAGATACACGATCAAAATATATGATTTTTTGATTTCTGACTTGAGCGTTGGAGTGTCTACACCGGGCCACGTCCCGGCGCTTTGCAGGTCGATCCGGTTCTTGAAGACGAAGGCGATCGAGATGTCTGGACTCTCACGCAATCGAGATGAGGCGGTTCGACCGACAACCTCGGTGATTCAATTATTTTGGCACATCAATGTTGTTTTTGAATCTCATTGAAAGCATGCCTGTAGCTCCAGTTAGCTAACTTTTACTGAATTCTGGTCAGTTGCATATTCTTAGTTTTGGACTGTAACCCTATTTTGGGTGTTTGCTGATTTATCACATGTTAAAGAGACTTATTTGCTTTTGGTGTCTTTATAAGAATTGTAGATGCATGTCTTAGGATTCCAATGCAACTTGAATCATGTTCATATGAGTTGTGTGCTGAGAATTATGTCGTATTTAAAAACGCTGCCCGGGTTAAGTTTTGAAAAACTTATGCGGTATTTTCGGAAATGGGATTTCTTGGATTAAATGCATGATTAAATGCTTATGTGAACGTAGTTGGACTAAATGATTGTTGATTAGTAGTTTATGAGTGGAATAGTCATTTATAGGACTATTTTATTAAATGTAGGTGCTTGACGAGCCTAGCTCGCCGCCTACACCCATTTTGTATTATCTCTCGCTTTTTACCAGGTGGGTACATTTACGTTGTATCCATAATTATCGCACTCATTATTTTGTATAAATGTTTCGTTCAAAAATTGTTGTATGCGTGAGAATTCTAGTCTAAGTGTCCCGTTTGTAGTGCCTTTCACGAATGCATAAACAGTGAGAGGTCACCTGCCCGTTGTATCCGGGACGAGGACGCCCTGATCCGTGTGTTTTCGGACAGCTCCACTGTCTCCTGGAAAGGATCCCATGATCCGTGTGTAGTTCGGGGTGGGAAGGTTTTCAGTTACTTCCTTGTCGTGTTGCGATCGGAAGGTTGTTGTATGTACATAGGAGGTTTGCGATAGGGTCGTGTAGGGAGTTAGACCTTGGATTCTATGCATACTTTGTTTATGTTTTAAAAATTTTATACGGGATATACTGTGCGATAATGGTGAGCTTGAAGGTCTTGCTCACCCCCATTATTTTTCTGTTGTTGTCTTCTCTTCCTTTTCTTTAGGTTGAGCTGAGCTGGTGGCGGTGGCGTGAAGACGAGCGAGATGGTGGTCATTGGTCGATTATGTTATCGTTATATCATGCTTCCGCCTGTTTATGATTTGATGAGCTGATACTTTGACTTGATTTATTTCCCTGCTTGGATTTGGATATTTTATTATTGTCGGATTGAACCTATGAATTATATTTTCAACTTTATGGTGTTTTGGAACCTAATAAATGTTTAGTTTATTTTTTTATAACTGTTAGTTATGCATGTGTAGGTTTAATCTGATACGGTTGTATGTTTGTTAAATTGTTCTTGGTAGTTAAGTAGCCCGTTGAGTTTTAAATTTAATTTGAGATTTGCGAAAAATTAATTCTGATTTTTATAAATAAATTCGGTAAAACTTTTAAAATAAAACGGGGCGTTACAAAATGAGTCCAACATAAGAAACAATACTCAATAGAATAGTAGGATAAATGACGAATATATTTCATATCGACAAATATGTTCCACATGTACCAACTTGTTCCCAAACAATGTCATCAAATAAGGAAATTCACAATCTACATTACGAACATGAATTTCTAGAAAATGATAACTAAAGCATTAAAAAATTCACCTTTTACAGTAATCGAACAGGAAGAAGAGTAAAAGATAATAAAGAAAGGAACCAATTCACAATAACATGTGATTATTTTGTAAGAATAAGGAGACGAATTAAACAAATTTGAGGTGGATTCGGAAGACCCAAATACATGAAAAGAGATTTCGTTGCAGCTTCAAAAGACACAAATCACACCAATTTATTGGACAATTGAGATCTTCCCACATGCTTCAATGACTATTTTGTCCCGTATCTCTCTCCTCGAAAGGGAATTGAGTTTCTACACAAACACAACGAAAAAATGAGATTCAGCATGATTAAGTCAAAGAAAAGTTTTTGGTTGAGGCCCTTTTCTTTTGCCGGTGTATCGAATGGGCAGATGCAAAATTCCATCATGCAAATAGAGTTTTCCCAGCTCCGACGATTTATTTTCTTGCACGGTGACGCTTGACACGGGCCAACAGCCCAAATTTCCTGAAAAAAAAAATCCCCAAACCAGAACAAGATAAAAAAAATGAAAGCAAAAGACAAAAATCTTCAGGGGCATGTCAAACGCGCAACAGAGTTTGTTCGCCCTGTATCTAAACTTAAGCCGCGGGCCCGACCCAAGCCCGACTCCGAAGCTGATTGAGAGCTCGTGGCGATTGCAGTCGGCTATCTCGGCGAAAGAGAAGCGGAATTTTGGCCGAATTGGGATTTCGGGTTCTCAGTGAGGCTTTTGGTATATTTTTCTCAAACTAATCGAGGCGAATTTTAATGGATCCGGCGGCAGAGAAGGAGAATTTTGGCAGATTCGAGGTTTCGGGTTCGCGAGGTTTTTGAGATTTTTTCTCAATCTAATCGAGGCGAATTAAATGGAGCGAGTGCATTTGTGGCCGAACTGGGTTTCGAGTTTGAAAGACTTTTGAATTTTTCTTCAGTGAGTGGTAGATGTATGGAAATTAGATAATATGAAATGTATGCAAAATAAAATAATGAAAACGTATATGTAAAAATTTCAAATAAAATTTTAGGAGGAAAATAAAGATTTGAACGGGAAACTGAAATAATTTTTATGTATGTTTTCAAACATTTTTTCTTAAGAGTCAGTTTGGTTGGACTGATAGGGCATGATATCACTCTGTTTTTTATTGTATCAATGGGTTTATTGTGTTTGGTTGAACTGCTTTTGGTCCTGAAAAATGAACAACGCCCGATCCATTATCATTTAAATTGTTTATACACTATCCCGTTTTAATGATATGATACCTTATATCGGGCACTCCAACTTAAAAGATCCAAAAATATTCCCAACTTTTCTTTCTTCTTTTTTTTTTTCTCTTTCATCCATCCCCCATCTTCTGGATTTTCTTCTTCCTCCTTCCTCTTCTTCTTCTTTTTCTTTTTCTTCTTCTTTCTTCTCCCTTTTTAAAAAAAATAAAATTATGGAGCAACAACACAAGAGGCTTCAGTTTGAATTTGGTGGATTTTGAGTTCCGTCAAGCAGATCTTCGGCAGAGTAGAAGAGGGCCTCGGTGTCCTGAAGCCAGAGGCGGTGGGCCTCGTTGTCGGAAAGTGGCGCCTCGAACAAGCGGTACTCCGTCGCCGCCTTGATTGTCATCATCGCCTGCCTCTTACTCTTGCTCCTTGTTTTTTTCGACCACGCCCTAAGATTCGTTCATTTTCTTCTTCTTTGCTCAACCTTTTATGGAAAAATTTGTAAAATTGATGTTGTTTTAACAATTTTTATATATAAATTGATTCAAGTTTATGGCCGCCGAGGATTTGCAAGGTACAGAACTTGCGGATGCAGTTGAAGAACTGGAACTGCTATTTTCATTTTTCAAACTCCATTTTTTCAATTGTTGGAATAATTTTGAAATTTTAATTTGAAATGGAGGATAAAAAAGTAATTTCAACATGAATCTATTTGTAAACCAAACAAGTTAATAGTCTAACTAAATAGATAGATAGCCTTTGAAATAATAAAAAAGATTATATCATGCTCAATCCATTATTTGTAACAAACGGACCCTAACTGTATTGTATAGTAATACTGTGAACCTCATCTCTCGAGTCCGCGCTGCGCATCACCATATTCATTTCCTCTTTTGTACTTATTAAATTAATACAAAAACCCAGTCTTCAAAGCCCTAATCGAAAATCCCTAAATCCATTTCCATCTTAAACCCTAATTTTGTACCGCGAGAAAAAAACCCAGTGATTGAACAGATCAAGCAGATACAGGAATACAATCTACATACAGAACTCAATCAATAGAGATTTTTCTGTTCTATTGCTAATTTGAGTGGACAAGATGTCGACGAGGAGGCGAGTTGCGGAGGAGAGATTGTATTACAGTCCACCGGCAATGAGAATGCACAACCAGCAGCAGCAACAGCAAAAGCAACAACAATCAAAGCTAACTAAGTGTTCACCTTCACCGTCACAGGAAAAAAATGGATTCGTATCAGAGTCCTATTTGGATCGTTTCTTAGAGCACACAACTCCTTCTGTTGCAGCTCAACATTTTACTAGGGTAATTCTTTTTATCATTCTCTTCCATTTGTATTCTTTCAATCTTTGACCGCCAGAATAATAATATAGTGTTTTTAATGACATTGAATAAACTATAAAAGGGGCGAACTGATTTTGAATAGTAGAGGTGTGGTGATGAAGTGGTCTGGAAGTGAATAGAATCCATTTTATCTCTTGTTGATTAGTTTGCTAAATGTTTACTAGAAACTGGTTTGGGGCATTGAATGAATGAGTTATGCTCTTATGAAATTTCTGTGTGGCTTGTGGGCCTTTTGATTGGAACTTTAGTTTGTTGATAAAAAATTACTGCATTGAGGTTAATTAAGTGACATTCTTTAGGTCGGTTGCAAGTATGTATTCTCTTTTCAAGTTTTATGTAAAGATTTCGTAGGTCAGACAATGTCTCTTGGTTATGCTGTCTTTTTTATGTATTTTGTGCCGTTTAGTTAATTAGATCGAGGTAAGAAAGGCTGCCTTAAGATCTTTTGGCTCTTCTGGTTGATGGAAGATGCTTCTAAACTTGAATAAAAGGGGGGAAAAAAATACCATTGAAATTTGGGTTATGTTGGCTTGAAATGCCATCTTATGAGGTGGAGGTTTTTCAGAGTTGTAGTTTATTCCTTTACATACTATGTTGACATGTGTGTTACTGGTTGTTAGGAAAACTTTTTGGTTTTGTTCAGCCCCATGTAAAGTAAATGTGTGAATACTTATGTTTTATTTTGTTGTGCCCTCTGAGTTATAGAACTAAGATCCATGTAATATCTTTTGTTGGCTCCTGCCCGAGTCATCCAAATAACTTAACATTTGATAGATATTATGCTTCTGTGGAACTTGGAATGATATTTTTGTCCTAACCCTTCTTCTCTTGCTCTGTTAAACCCTTAACTCAGCAGGTCCCCTGCCCTTTATTTGCCTATGTAATTTTCTTTTGTCAATTGGAGATATTTATTTTATTCCCTTTAAGGGTGTGATTCTTTCTCGCCTTTTTTATCTGGACTTTTTTATCGTTTATGGCGCTGTGTATTTCTCTTGTTCTATGACTGCAATAATGATATGAGAAATATCACAGCTATGGATATGGTCATCACACAATTCATATAAATATCCACATCAAACGCTTACCTTATAATGTCCATAAGCTACAATCATGCAATGACCTTGGTCTAGCAGTACATTTTACAATTTTTTGTTTTTTATGAAGTTAAGATATAATGCATTTGAATATCTGCAGACAAGCATGCGATCATGGAGAAATCGTGGTAATGAGTTCAATCCATATTTCATTCTCGGGGACCTTTGGGAATCTTTCAGGGAGTGGAGTGTTTACGGGGTTGGAGTTCCTCTTCTTTTGAACGGGAATGATTCGGTTGTCCAATATTACGTACCATCCCTGTCAGGTATCCAACTGTATATAGATCCAACGAGCCACGTCATGGATCAAAGGTGGGATCTTTTTTCCCATTTTCTTTTTCCTTTATGCTCTGCTCCCTTATTTTCTCTTTTATTTCCTGTTCTTTATCCTGTCCAATAGATATCTTTTGCATTATGTATAACATCAATGTGTTGCAAGCAGTGTTCTAGAAATCTCTAGGTGCCCGACCAGCGCCTAGAGTACCTAAACATTATTTTTATTTATTTTTACTACCTACAAAATAAAAGTATCTCAACTTATAACAAATCCACACACCTAAGTCTAAATAGTAATATTAATATATTATAAATAAAACATGATAGCAAAATAAAGTAGGTGCCACCTAGCCGCCTGTCCGATTTTTTCAACCGATTTGTGCAAATTAGAGGCGGCCGCATAGGCCAATTATTAGTACAGTGGTTGAAAGTAATAAAGTAATTTTAATATAGTGCTGGAATAAAAACAATCGTCAATTCTATTTCAACATGTTTCAATCACTTCAAGACATACAGGATTCTTTCATGGTTATATTGATATGCTGATGTTTGTTATAAAATTGTGACAGAAGACCTGGTGAGGAGAGTGATGCAAATTCATCAAGAGACACGAGTAGTGATGGGGACAATGAAAGTGGGACTAATACAAGAGCCAACAGTGCACGAGGACCTTTGGTTAGCAATCCTCCTGGTCTGCTTATTTTCGAGTACTTTGAGAGGGAGCTTCCTTTTCATCGTGAGCCATTGGCTGATAAGGTGGGTGATTGATACACTTATACCATTTTTACAAACGTTTTATTAAATAACTACAATTGCACAGAGTATCCCTGAGATTTAACTTC
>BKCP01004738.1:1570595-1623449 GCA_008636005.1 Striga asiatica
AGAGAGATCTAGTGCATAGTTTATTTTAAAAATATAATTTCAGGGTAAATTTAATGAACTCTATAATATATTGACGTTTATTTTAAATATTATATTTCGTGTTCCATTCAACAGATGTTGATACTTGCGTCCCGCTTTCCCAAACTCAAAACTTACAGAAGCTGTGACCTGACTCCATCGAGTTGGATTTCCATTGCTTGGTCAGCTTTTTGTTAGCGTTATCAAGAGGATTTGGTAATGATCATTTTTCAAACTGAGCTAATAGAGGGGTGGTGTCTTATTTATTCAGGTACCCCATATACCGGATACCTGTGGGCCCCACTCTGCAAAACGTCGACGCCTGTTTCTTAACGTTTCATTCTCTTGCAAAACCTGTTAGAGGTTACTTGCTCTTACCATCTTTGTTCATGTCTTGAAGTTTTAAAGATTTAGTTATTGTTATACAAACCATCGGGAGGTTTGAACTGTTTAGTGTTTACAGAAATAAATATATACAAGTCCATTTGTTATTTCAAGTCACCAAAAAAAAAAAAAAGAATCTATTTATAGGTTGCAAACAGCCCTTTGAAATCTGTGTTTAACAGACAAATATCATCCTGTTTTATTAAAGAGAAATCAATGCATGCTAAGCTAGCATTTGTAATTTTCAAGGATAACTAACTATACCAATTTTCATGTGTGTAGGTGGCGGGCGAGTACAAGATGCTAATAATAAGCTTTCGTTGCCAACTTTTGGACTTGTTTCATATAAGTTCAAAGTGTCTGACAGGGATGGAAATGGAGTTTTTGAGGGCCAAAAGGTCATTTCACTCCTACGGGCAGCCGACAACTGGCTCAGGCTGTTGCAAGTCAACCATCCAGATTACAAATTTTTCATGTCCCACAACACTTTCTGGAGATAAAGAAGTTATTGGCTGTTGTGTAAGAACCATGAAATTGTATGCTTGAGAAACTTATGGAAATATACTGGGTGATCTTTTTTGTGCAACCAAAAGAATGCAGATGTGGAAACTTTTATCAAAAGATGAAATGTTGTTTTTCTGCTGCATCTGACTACTGATGATGGCGAATAGTATAACGTGTATACAGTATTTTGGATTTTATGTAATGCTCATGCATAGGATTGTGTACTTGTAACTTGTTGAAATTTTTTCTTGCGTGTGTTTCAGTCAGCTTGAAGCATTTTTCGCTGCTACACCTTCACAAGTTATTCATCATCCTAATGTAAAGCTAGGAAATCCAGGCAAAGTTTAGCCCCAATTAATACGAAGGGCGATATGAGCTTCTCTATATTGAATTTGTCTGTATTGAGCAATAAATGCTTGAAACTAAGAAGCTTCATTACCTATTGTTTCAACATCTGGGATTGGGGCCTCTATCGCAGCTTTGATCGGTGCATGATGATCTCGTTTATCCTCAATTATTTTAGTATGCAAAATAATACATGCAGTCATTATATTTTGTAAGACATTTTTTACTCCAAAACCGAGCAGGATTAGCCACAATAGCAAATCGACTTTGGAGTACTCCAAATGCACGCTCCACGTCCTTTCTGCATGCTTCTTGTTTCATTGCAAAGTATTTTTTCTGACAACATGGGTCACAAATAGTTTGGACAAGAGTTGACCATTTGGAATATATATTAACTGCTAAATAATACCCCATGTTGTATCATTTATCTTGGATGACATAATGTGCTGGAGGGACAATTCCTCGAGTAAAGTCATAAAATAAATGAGACATCTCTAACATATTAATATCATTGTTGGATCCAGGTATTCCAAAGTGTGCATGCCATATCCAAATATCATAATTAACTATAATTTCTAGAATAATAATTGGAGATTTACTACGTCCTGTATACGCACCTGCCCAAGCCGTTGGACAATTTTTCCAGTGTCAATGTATACAATCAAGATTACCTAACAATCCTGCAAAGCCATGTTTCTTACCGATATAAAGGAGTCTTGCAATGTCATTGGCATTGAGAGAACGTAGATATTGCTCTCCGAATATCTCTACAACAGCACGACAAAATTTCTCCACGCATTCAATTGCAGTGGACTCCCCAATATTTATGTATTCATATGTCACATCTGCTGGTACAACGTATGCTATTATCCAAAGCGCAACAGTTAACTTTTAATAGGTAGACAATCTGAGTCTACCAACTGCATCTCTTTACTGCAAAAAATAATCATCATGACTTTTAACTGTATTTGCTATACGGAAAAATAAATTTCTAGACATCTGAAAACATCTACGAAACATGACTTCATTAAATTTTGGTTTTTCAGAAAAATAATCGTTAAAAAGACGATTTGCAGCTGCTTCTCGATCTCAAAATATTGTTTTTCGACCAAGAACTGAACCTCCATGGCTTCGACTAACTTGTTGAGTTGTAAGAAATAATTGTACAAGAATATTATTGTTGTTATTTGTTGTACTATCAGATGTAACTTTGTATCATAACTATTTAATAGTTGTTCAAATTCATCATTACATGAACTTGAAGAAAAAAATGCATAAGAAGTACCAATGTGATTGGGATTCATATTTTTCTAGAAAATGCAAGAGTTAACTAATGATAAAATAGTGTTAAAATCTCTGTTTAAATAATGATATAGAAATCTATAACTTCTAATATGAGCCGTAAAATCCTAATTTTCATAGGTAAGAATCGTACGGTTGATATTGTAGATAAGAAAATTCACAACATTCAATCTTAGTCGTTAAATCTAGATTTTTTATCGTACGGTTGATATGTAGATAATAAAATCCACCACTTTTAATCTGAGCCGTTAAATCTTGATTTTTGATCGTACGATTGATATTGTGGATAAGGAAATCCACAGCTTTTAATCTTAGTCGTCAAATCTTGATTTTCGATCGTACGGTTGAGATTGTAGATAAATAATTTCCATCGCTTTTAATCTGAGCCGTTAAATCTTGATTTTCGATTGTACGGTTGATATTGTAGATAAAGAAATTCACATCTTTTAATCTGAGCCGTTCAATCTTGATTTTCGATTGTACGGTTGATATTGTAGATAAGGAAATTCACAACTTTCAATCTTAGCCGTAAATTCTATCACGAATGTCAACTGTGCGATTCTTATCAATGGAAATGAAATATATTATAAATCTGCTACATGGTAAGGCAAAATTTTGTACCACCAAAATACAACTTCAGCATTTCCTAATTTACGTTTTAAATCCATTTTTTTTGTAGTAATTTCTCCAAAATGGACTTCACCTGGGCTCCTTCAACCCGAACTGCCTCCGTACCTATAAGAACCCAAATTCGGAGGGGTCCCGAGGTCGGGCCACCGATGCCTAAGTCAGCTCTCACTTCGTATCAAGAGTACAAAATGAGAGTATAATCATGAATGTAGAGAGAATCTGTTTTTTAGATACCTCAGCCCCCTTTTATAGGGGGAGTGTATTTTAGGGTCCAAGTTGGGCTTGATTAATACCATCATGCCATGTGTAGGCTTATTCTCAATACATTCATTTTTATCCATTAAAACCGGTCTAGTATAATATCCCATATCATCTAGTCCCCCGCCCCCAATGAGCATAACTCAATCTAAGAGAGAAATGAACCTTCTGCTATTTCCGTCAACCTGCCACTGAGGTTATAATTTGAATAAATCTTCGTCCACCAAATAGTTACCAAATATCCTGAGTGACCACTAAATAACCTCCAAATGAGCATCGAGAGACCGCACTGAGGTCGAAAATCGAATAACCTTCCACTGAGGTAAAAAAACGAATGACCTACCACTGAGGTCGAAAACCGAATGATATGATGTCGGGATCGAAAACCGAAAGACCTGTCAATGAGGTCGAGAATCGAATGACCTGCCACTGAGGTCAAAAACTAAGTGACCCGCCATTGGAGTCAAACACGGAAAGCCGAATGACCACTGAGATCGAAAATTGAGTGACCCGCCACTGGGGTCGAAAATGGAGAACGGAATGACCACTGAGGTCGAAAATCGAATGATCTGACGCCACATTCAGGTCGAACATTGATTCTTAGAGTAGATTCCTTTGCTCCTCACTTTGCAATGTCGATATTCCTTTGACATCTATCGACCTGCTTACTTGGACTTCCATGATACTTAGATAGATTTTCTCGATCTCTTCCCGAAGTCTTGAATATAAAAATTTGAACTCACGTCTGCTGTTTTTCGACCACCATGTTCGAGCTCTCTTCGCTCAAAGACAAACCTTTTCGATCACCTCGTGCTCTCGCCCCTCAATTCAAAATTTAAATTCAACCCCATCGTTTCCGCTTTCTTAAACAATCTTGGCCATCGATTTCGACCTACTTCCGATGACTGAAAGTGCTCGACCTTCTTTCGACGTCTGCCACCGAGGTCCGTGAATAAATCCATAAACCACACTAAGGAAAAACCTTCGACCTTCCACTGAGGTCTACAAAAAAATCCATAAACCACACCAGGGAAAAACCTTCGACCTGCCACTGAGGTCTGTAAATACGCTCCGTGAACTGCTCCAATTGAACTCCATCGACCTGCCTTTGAGGTCAAACAATAAATTCGACAAAAACTGAGTCAACTGAAAATCATCAACCTGCCACCGAGGTCTGTCAATAAGCTACATGAATTGCTCCAAACGAACTCCATCGACCTGCCTCTGAGGTCGAAAAATAAATTCAACAAAAATCGAGTCAAGTGAAACTATCGACCTGCTCGAGGTCTTCCAATAAGCTCCATGAATTGCTCCAAATGAACTCCATCGACCCGCCACTGAGGTTGAAAAACCAATTCGACAAACCAAAATCAAGTAAAAACCCCTTGACCTGCCACCGAAGTCAGTCAATAATCTCCGTGAATTGCATCAGATGAACTCCATCGATCTGCCACTGAGGTCGAAAAATAAATTCGACAAAACCAAAATTAAGTAAAAAATCATCGACCTGCCACCGAGATCTCCAATAAACTCCATGAATTGCTACAAATGAATTCCATTGACGTGCCACTGAGGTCGACAAATAAATTCTACAAAATAATCAAGTAAAAAAATCATCAATTTGCCACCGAGGTCTCCAATAAACTCCGTGGATTACTCAAAATGAACTTCATCAACCTGCCACTGAGGTCGAAGAAATAAATCCATACACAAAATCAAGTAAAAACAATCGACCTGCTCGGGCTATCTGTCATCCATGTCTTCAACGACCCAACACTAGGATCGACCACCCAGCCCAAGGGCCTTAATCATGGTGGATTTTTAGGCTTCATCTCGACCTGTCATTAAGATTAAGAAATAAATCCATACACCAAATCAAGTAAAAACAATCAACCTGTTCGGGCGATCCGTTCTCCATCTCTTCAACGAACCAATACTAAAATCGACCACCTAGCCCGAATGCCTTAGCTATGGTGGATTTTTTCAGCCTCGGGGCCACCAATTAACGTCTACCAGGCCCCGCTAATGGGACCATTCGAACAGATGACCACCCAGCCCGAAGGCCTTAGTCATGGTGGGTTTTTTAGCCTCGGGGCCACGAATTAACGTCTGCCCGACCCACTAATGGGACCGTTCAAAAAGACGACCACCAACCCGACGACCTTAGTCATGGTGTTTCAGCCTCGNTCCGTCTGGCCCGCTGATGGGACCGTTCGAATAGACGACCACCCAGCCCGAAGGCTTTAGTCATGGTTGGTTTTTCGGCCTCAGGGGCATAAATTAACGTTTGTCCGACCCGCTAATGGGACTGTTTGATCAGACGACCACCCAGCCCGAAGGCCTTAGTCATGGTGGATTTTTCGGCCTCAGGGCCATAAATTAATGTATGCCCGGCCAGCTAATGGGACCGTTCGAACAGACGACCACCCAGTTCGAAGGCCTTAGCCATGGTGGATTTTTTGGCCTCGGGGTCACAAATTAACGTCTACCCAGCCCGCTAATGGGACCGCTCGAATAGACGACCACCCAGTCCGAAAGCCTTAGTCATGGTGGGTTTTTCGGCCTCAGGGCCGCCACTAATGTTTGCCCGACCCGCTAATGGGACCGTTCGAACAGGCGACCACCCAGCCCGAAGGTCTTATTTATGGTGGATTTTTCGGCCTCGCGGCCAGCAATTAACGTCTGCCCGACCCGCTAATGGGACCGTTCGAACAGAGGACCACCCAGCCCGAAGACCTTAGTCATGGTGGATTTTAGACTCTTGAATAGCTCGAACGCTTTGACCTGCCACTGAGTCAAATAGAAACACATCGAAAGAAACAAGATAGGATAGTAATTGATCATTTTCATTAGTGTCACCAAATTCATAATTATATCAAACAAGATAAATAAAGTCAAACATATATTTTGACCTCCCTTTTTTGTTTGTGCACGACGACGTGAGTTGCTATTTGCACCCTGCTTTCCACTCCTCACCATAACTAATATCCAGTCCACATGCATATGTATTTTCCTCAACAAGAATTCAAAAAATACCATTAGTCGTATTTTATCCACATCATCCAATTTGCAATTTCGATAGCAATAATAACAAGAGACGAATAAATCAAAGCAGTCAAATTGGTATGCACATCACCCACTCAAAGGTACAGTCGGCTAGAATTTAATAAAACCATGAATTCAACAAAAAATTACAACAAATCATACTTCGCAGATACAAAAAACCATTAAACGAATGCACAAAAAAAAAATTCAAATGAGTTACTCCCAATACCAATCTGCTTAGTCATGATGACTCGAGACTGGCCAGACCGAAGGCCTTAGTCATGCCAGATTTTTGTTCAAGGCTCCACGTACACCTCATTTTCTGCATTTTGTTAGTCACCCAATAATAATTTTAAACATACCCATATACACCATAATATCAGCAACATTTCACCCAAAATTTCAAACAATGAACATTTCTCCAAAAAAGAATGCTAAGACTCAACGTGTTAATAAATCATGTCAATCACGAAGACAAGAGTTGAGATTAATTTTCTTCCTGAAGGTCGAGAATACGACTACAACTTATCTTATCTCTCCAAAAGAGAATGATTTTTGCCTTTGAGTTTGCCACCTGTGATCGGCACCATCGAAACTAGTCCTCCATTATCACCCCGCTTTGGTGGATTCATGCTTGCTCATTTTGTCCTCAACACTCAACGACTCTTCTGCAATAGCTTGTCAAGACTCGAGTCATTTCGTTGTTTCCCTATGTTCACGGATTTTCCTCGTCATTAGCCACATTATATTCACGTCATCCATTTTATAATTCTCCGCACAAGAAAAACGAGAGATCAAATACACACATAACCATCTCCGTGATATAAGACATGCTCGGGAAATGACATGATTAAAAATTATGAATAATCAATAAAAATAAAATTCCACACTTTCTACAAGCCAAACGGTGGTCACCACTAGTCAAACATCCACTTTGCAACCAATAACAATACTCAAATTTAAATAGCTTGCTCACCATGCGAAAATCCAAATGAAAGGTTTCAAATACACCAAGATATCAAATTACATAAATTTAATCAATCTCCTTGAGCCCACCGATGGAAAATGATAAATGCACCAAACATACGTCAAACACAATCACAAAATATCATCAACTCGAAATTACGACCCGCATTTATTCTCAAGCAAATAATTTCTCCACGAATAAACCAAACAATTTCTCCATAAATAAATAACATAATTTCTCCATGAACAGATCAAACAATTCACCACGAATAAATCAAACAATTTCTAAATCAAATAATTTCTCCACAAATAAATTACATAAATCAAATTATTTTTTAATTTTCACCAATTTAAAAATCCTCTGGTCCATTATCTAAATGAACGCCATACCTTCATCACGAGAATGCTATCTCAAATTTACCTCCCCGTCTGAGTCGTATTGTCTTGAATTAGTCTTTGGCTCGAACCGGAGCTGTCAGACCAAGCTAGGCTAGTTTGGGCTGCTTCTGGACCGGTCTGGGCTCGAGCTGGTAGCATTCTGGGTCGTTGGAGGAGCTGAGCGCATCATGGGTCTCGCTATACGATTTCTGGGCCGCGCGCGGATAGAGGCCGCAGGCATATGAGCTGAGGAGATGGGCTGGTGGAACGCTCGGAAGGTGGGCCGCTCATGGACTAAAGCTCGGGCTCCGCGGGCTGGAGCTGTGAGGGATGTGAGTTGGACGTCGGGATAGAGCGCGGGCCGACGTGGGCCGGACGGTGTGAGGGACGCGGCGGAGCTGTTGAGCGCTCGAACTGGGCCGCTGTGATGCTTTTGGGCCGAAAGCGAGGTGGGCTTCTCTCCTGGGCTGGGGAGCTGGTTACTGGGATGGATGCGGGCCACTGTAAAGACTTGGGCCTCTCGCGCGTCAGGCTGGTGGGCTGCTCACTGAGATGGACTCGCGTCATAGCTCAGCTGCGAGCACAGCGGCGACGGCTCGCTGGCAGATGCCGCAAGAAGACGTCCCCTGTTCTGACGAAGATAACCGGCCGAGGATGCCCCTCGGCGAGAAGATTCTGATGGTGCCCTCGGTTTGACGTGGATCACCAGAAATTGCCAGAAAATTGAAGAAGAAGACCGGATTTGACCTCTATTTTTCTAGATCTAGAAAGTTTGACCGAAAAATTAACGGCCTTTTCGGTGGAATTTTCGCTTGAATTTTAAGAGAAGAACAAACACGAGAAGAGCTTCGCATGATGTAAAAAAATTTCTGATCGAAGAACTTTGGTCGACGGCCAGTGGCGGAGGCGGCGGCGGCCGGTGAAGGTCAAGTGTTGTAGACTCGCCTCAGTGAGAGGATTCTTGTGGTGCTCTCGGATTTTTGATATCCTTAATGGATCGCCGGGAAAATCTATTTGAAGGTTGGATGTTAACCAAAATTCACTAGATCCGGAATGTTGGACCCGCAAAATTGAAGTCTTCTCGGAGGAATTTTTGCATGAAATTTTAAGGGGGGAATCACCGCGAGGAGATCTACTTGGTGACCTAAAAAATTTTCCGATCGGAGCACTTTGGCCAGCACTGGCGGTGGTCGGTGGAGGTGAAGGAGATTTGCTGGAAATTTTTAGAATTTTTCGGTCAGAACTCCGTTTGCAACGATCGATTTTTGGCTTTTTGCACGAGTTCCACAGACGGTGCCAATGGTAGTGAAATGGATTTCACCCGGGCTCCTTCAACTCGAACGGCCTCCGTACCTGCAAGAAACCAACGCCGATGTAGAGATAATATGGTTTTGTTATATCTTAGCCCCCTTTTATAGGGGGAGTGTATCTTAGGACCTAAGTGGGGCTTGATCAATATCATCATGCCACGTGTCCTAGTCCATCTGTAGGCTTGTTCTCCAATACATTCTTTTTTATCCATTAAAACCGGTCTAATATAATATCTCATATCAACTGTGAGTGAAGATCAACATTTTCTCAAGATCCAGAGGAGGGCATATATCAAAGTAGAAATCAATTTTGACTCCCTGTGACGAACTACTATAATTCTACAAAACTCAATCCAATGTGGCTTGATCGTCCCCAGAGATCGATCCAATGTCGCATGAGAACTATCAATACTAAGGGGGCGCTTGTTTATGGAATAATTTGTTCAAAATGAGTTATTTTGGTTAACCATAGTTAATTTTGAAAAAGGTTGTATGGTTAGTTGTTAGTGGAATTTTAAGAATATATTAAAATAATATTTAAAATAAAATGATTAAAATTGATTTGATGTAAAAGTAGGAGATAAATGATGGAAATGACAGATAGTTAAAATTATGTGAATGGATGAATAGTGAATTAAAGTTGATGTGATGTGTAAAAATGACTAGTTTGTATAATTTAATTATATGAATAATATTAAAGATAGTGGAGTTCAGTTAAAGTTGAGTTAGATTTTGAGTATGAATTCAATGAGAATGAAATAATCTGTAAACAAGCATGCCCTAAACTTTTCAAATCTTCTGTAGAGCAAATTGAAAATGCAAACATCAATGGAACATCTGAACATGATGTGGTAAGAAATTTTACAAGCATTATTTATTTATATTTATAAAAAAATTTAATATTTTCTAATGCTATTTATTTTTACATTGTAGATGGAGTGTGTGAATGTACTTTATTTGCAATACCCAAAAAATAAAAGTAATCGACCATTCAAGTACGAGCATGTGTGGAATATTATGAAAGATTTCGCATTATTCGAGTACACATCAACCAGGTGAAACACGTTTTCATCTCAACCGCAATCAGATGCACAACCCGAATCTCTCATTTCACCTAATCTAGAACTATCTTTCTTTTTTATTAATTTAAGCGATGAAAATGCTAGTGGTGGTTCATCATCACAACGACCATAGGTATTAAAAAATAAAAATTTAAGAGAAAACAGGGAGAAGACGTATCTACAGTTACAGAAACAATGAATAAGGGAAATGAAAAATTTAGAGAGATGATAATGAGCTCAACAATGAAGAGTGATCATGACAGTCCTGATGAGACAAAAAATTGAAATCCAAAAGCAAAAAAAAAAATGAATTAAGAAAACAGTTTGTTTAGACTACCACATGGACAGAGGAAAATAAAATTTAAATGATAGATTTGGATTCCATACAAGATAACAATAATCGTGAATATTTTAAAATAAGCAAGAACGAATTTTGAGAAAAAGAGAAAGATCGCAGTCATCATAAGCCAGTAACACTTTTGGTTCTTTCAGTGAGTTTTTTCAAGATCTTGGCGGGTCTCGAAGTGGTTCTGGAGACTACTAGAATAAAAAATATCTTTAATTATCTTTTTTTTATTTGTGTATTTTGTGATTTATGTGTGCTGAAAATTTTTTATTTTAATATTATGTTATTTTTATTTGTGTATTTTTATTACGTTTGTTGTAAACTTTTAATTTTAATGAAATCTACTTGTCTGAATGTGTTAAATTTTTATTCATATAGTACCATTTTAATATTAGAAATTTATAAAATAAAATTATAATACATCAATAAATAAAAAGCACAAAATTATTTAGTATAAAAAATACATTGCACAAAGTTATTTAACATAAAAATATATTTATTAATACACATTATACAAAAATTTATAATTAATACTGCATTAAAAAAAATAAAAATAAAAAAAAAAATAAAAAAAATTGGCGCATTGCTACAGTGTTGCGTCAGTGTTGCGCTAGAAGTGACGCAACACTGTTCATTGACGCAAACACTGTTCATTTATCTGCAATAGGGCAAAAATGTAGTGTGAGACTGGAGCGCAAATTCTGCTCTATTAAGAGTAATACCCAATTACATTTTATTTCATATCTATCATACTAAAAATTAATCCATCCTTACAGTTAAAACAATTTTGAAACTCTCCAACTCATTTTATCGCATCAAATAACTTTTTTACAAACTAATCTAGAATTTTCGAATTCGCTTGAAAGTTTAAAAGTTATTAACTGATTTATAATCATGTTCATAAATTCATTCATATCCATATAATAAGCTTTCAAATACCCAAATTAGATTTAATATCCATGTTTCAGCTTTAGGTTTAGGCCAAATGACAAGAAATTACTATATGGCATATTTTCAAACGAAGTATTAAAAAATAAAAACAATGTTTAAATTATGAAGTCTACACATAGGTCATTTAAATTGCACCACTTCTCATAAAGAAACACGCAATAATAAAACAATCACACAATAAGATTAGGACGAATTTCGGACAAATTTCATTAACGCAGACGACAAAAAGAGCACACTCGGGAAAAAGCCCATTTGAGCTTTCTTGAAAACCATCAAATTAGGTCGGTCGGACAACAAAACGCCAGAGTACAACAACTACTGCAGCTAGTACACACACAAAATTCCTAGGCATAAACCGATCCACAAGACAAAGCCATCAAAAGAAACGCCGCTTGTTCTTCCTCTCCCAATTTCCTTCTCCTGTGAGTGTTCGATCTCGGTCTCTGCAGAGCTACGTCCCCGCCAAAAGCCCACAATTTCCTGTTAAATGAATCCCTAATCTTCAGGGTACTTTCCCCACTGCTGCTGGTACAACTGCTGCCGCTGCTAGTTGTGCTTTTGGGCAATTTCTTTATTTTCTTCACGTCTTTAGCGACGCCCATTAGAGCCCTTCTCTTTTTCCTGCTTCTAATCCCACATGCGTTGCACAGAGACTGAAACAGACATCAAAAAATAAATTCAATCAGATCTCATAAAAAAAAGAATGATTTATTTCTGCCTACAGACGTTTGCATCACGTGACGGACAAAGTTCAGCAATTAATCTACACCTACCATGAAAGATCCACACATGAAACCTCAACTTATTGCAGAGTAAAAACAGTCACTTACTTAAAAAACAAAAAAAAAACAAAATGAAGTGAAAAGGAATATTAGTTATTATTACCTTCGGTCCAGCCGGGCCACCCCTCCATAGAGGTGTCTTTGAGGTACCACAATCAACACAGGTCTTGACATTTGAGCCGTTCGATGAAACCCTATCAGGGGTCCGTGGTTGGCTGCTTATTTCTTCATACTCTGATCCCTGTTATGGAAAAAGCAAGCATAAATCAAACTATAACTCAAAGCTTAGCCCGACCGTTAAGCCATAACAGATGAAAATGAAAATGGCAAGTCATGATCACTTACTCTATCCCTAGATCCATCCTCTGCGACCCGTTTTTCAAAGATCCGAAACAATCCCATCTGGGATTTCAGTGTAAATGAACTGAAAATCAAGAGATGTCGCCTAATAATCCACCTGATCAAACCCAGCTACTTAGATCGCGACCCAAAACGCAGGAAAACTGCTTCAAATCGACAAATGAGCTATAATCAAGGTAGTCCATGGATGAAGGAGCCCATGACAGCAACTAAAGATTGACTAAGAACCCTAACCAGGTATTTTTGCTTCCAAGTGAGGAATGAACTAAGCTGAACTAAAACAAAACCCTAAATAGCAGATTTTTCTCTCTATTTCCCCCTAAATAGGCTCCCGTGAAGAAGGGTTCTAGTGAGCGGCTGGGAGTGAAGAGTAGAAATTTGGGTAAGATTTCTAGACGAAAACTGACCTGCCGCAATTTTAGAGAGAGAAAGTGAGGACTTGCTTTTAGGGGGCGTTTGAGGAAAACATAATTATTGAGGGGCTTATATACGAGCATACGAAAACCCTAAGGCGCGCGGGAGTGGGAAAAGACGAGAAAGGGCCTCCACGTCTCAAGAATTTGACCCCGCCAAATTGTTGTGCGAGGAAAGGAGAAAACGGTGCGAACTGCGAGGGATGGAATTTTTTTTGCTTTCAAGGGCGTTTTAGGTAATGCACTTGGTTGTGCGTTTTGATGTTGCCGCCATTGGAAATAAATTTTCATATGGGTTTTCTTTATAATTTCGGGCGAGATTTTCAAATGGAAGTGTTTTGAAAAATACTAGTTTAAATATTGAGCTTTATGAGTGAATAATGTCATGTGGATATGGGTTGGTTTATTGAGTGTTTTGAAAAATAGTAGTTTAAATATTGTGCTTTATGAGTGAATAATGTCATGTGGATATGGGTTGGTTTATTGTTTAAGGGGTCGCACTCCAGTGATAATGGTACTCAGTGAAAGAAATAAGAATGAATCGTAACCATTAGATCGTCTAATCTAATAGCTAAAAAAATATCAAAATTATAACTTCATTAAGGGTAATTTAGACATTATACCAATTGTCAGCACCCAATCCAACACAATCACCGACCCACCACTGGACCACCAAACCCCACCAACTCGTCCCCCTCTCTCTCACACACAAAAACACGCACTCACACAACCCCCTCCCCCCACACGCACGCACGCAGACGTCTGTGAAAAAATGAAAGTGTAGCTCCGCCGACGGAGTCACAGAGACCGTGAAATCAGAAGCTCAGCCGCCGCCGACGCATCACTACAGTCTCCGATGGATCACATACCGCCCGCTTTCATCTTCTCAGCCGCACTGCCAAATGAAGGAATCGCGTGCCCGTGTCGCTCCCGACCGAGCTGCCGCCGCCAAACCTGCTACTCCGACGACGTACAAACCATTCCCGATCAGGGATTTCATTGCAATTTGGGGAAAATTATTGTTTTCAATTGATTTTTTGAAGCTAAAATTATGAAATTGGTGAGATATGGTGAAATTTGTGAGATAAGGTGAAATTGAGAGGATTAGGTATCCGCCTCTGTTTCCCCCTCGATGACGGCGGTTGGTGAAGTCCACCTCGATGGCGGCAGTTGGTGAAGTCCACCTGCGGCTGCTGAAAAATCAGAAATTAGGGGTTGAAATCTCAATTTGGGGCTAGGGTTGTTTTAGTGAGAATTAGATAAACTATAGGGACTAATATGCAATTTTAAGAAATTTAAAAATAAGGTTCTTCAATTAATGGCTGAACTAGTGCATAACCCGTGTGATGCACGGACTGTATAAATTTGGAGAATAATATAATTTGACATGCATTAGGATTGAAATCATTATAGTACATAGGAACATTACTGAATCATAAAATGTTCGTCACGAAACAATCATATATTATTAAAATCTTTTTGTACACAGCATTATGAGTTTGATTATTTGGTAACTCCTCATTATCACAAACTAATATATTCAACCCCCTTTTATTAGTTACATGTGAAACAACATATAATTGGTCGTGACTAAAAACAGGTTTCTTCAGGAAAAGACCAACGTGTGTTAAAGACTGTCCCAGACTCTTGTTTATGGTCATGACATACGAAACCGTAAGTGGAAACTACCGCCGTTGGAACTTAAATGGAATCCTAGTATCAGATGGAGTGATATTCATCCTAGGAATCAAGACCTTGTCGCCAACGTTATCTCCTAGTAGAGAGTTAGTCACAACAAATCGAGTCTCATTGCACAGTCCCATAGAATGGTCCATATTGAGCAACAACATTACTGGAATTCCTATCTTCAGGTGCAACTCATGGTTGGAAGTACCAGAACACTTGATGCTATTCAAGAATTCTGGCGTGTGGAGATCTACCAAGAAATCATTTCCAAAATCCGTTTTGTTTTGGAAATGAATAACAAACTTGATTGCACACGTTTTATTTTTATACTGTTAATAAAAATAATATCTTTTAACTTTGTCACTATATTATAATTTGATTTGTTTTTAGTTTTATATTAAAAAAAAAGATAATTGTATATTTCGACTTAAAATACTCCAAATAAATTAGAAGATTCAAGTGTATATATAAAGTGTTCGTACTTATTCACCTCTCCGATTTTCTATAGTTTTTATGTAGATTTAAGTCGAATAGTCATTTTACTTTTACATTAATATCATTTTTTTTCTACTTTATATGTATATGAATGTATCAGTGTGTATGGTGATGTAATTAATTGAGTTAATTACTAAAGCAAGAATGAATAAAAAACGTGAATAGCAAGAATGAACCAATAACAAAATATTAACAAAAGCAAATAATTATTTTATTCAATCAACCTAAGTTCTCAAACCATCAAATATAATACTCCAATAAAACTAATAACCTATCGAAAAAAAAAATTATCTTCAATATCAACAATATTCGTTCATCTTATTGTTAAATGAGGATAATCATTTATCTTTGCCAGTGTCGTTCTTGCATTTTGCAGATTCTGTAGCCAATCTATTAGGATCATTAGAATGAGTTGCTTGCTTCTATTTTGATTTGAGTGCGTCCATGCAAGATCATTTTGAATTTAGCGATGGTCGATCTATAGTTACCATGGTTGCTAACCACTTCACAATTGCGAATATAATAGACACCGCCTTTCTCTAATTCTTTGCTTATCTTCGGAATATTAACATGGCGTACCAATCCAATGATTTGTGCGCCCTACAAATATAAGAAATTAATGATTAAAGAAAATGATAGTTGTATGTAGCTGAAATAGTAATAAATAAAAATTAAACAAAATAATATCTCCTTGTCTTGAAAAACAATCTGCAAGATGTTGTGGTCAAAATTAGGAGACTCACGCTCAAACATACGAACCACACAAAGTTTTACGGACCTTTCTTTGTTATTTCAATTTTATTAATGACACTAAAGCACTTCTCCATTGTTGCTTGGTGCTATTCTGAAATTTATAAATGTGTTTTTATAGATGCGTGTAAGGTGTCATTTAACCGGATTTCAGTTTGTTGAATATTTATAGGTATAATTTTCGTCTAAAATCAAATAATGTTATATAATTAAATAATAATTATTATTAATACCACATATATTCAAAATTCTGTTTTGATTGATAATAACATAATACCGTAAATCCGGTTCTTGGGGAAAAATCTGAAAACAAAAAAAAAAAGTCAAAAAACTGAAAAAAAATATAATTTTATATTTAATTAGGCCTAAAAAATCGATATACCTTTAATTATTGCTGATTTTGAATATTTAAAATTTTAGATAATGAATTTGAAATATAATCAAATCCATCCTTGTAGGAAACATAACAATATCTGTTGACACACGTGATTAATCAAATCCGTACATTGCCAGTTCAGATTATGTGTATTTTGAAGGAATAAATTCCTTTATATAAGGGATTTGGTTTCTTTAAACTATCCAAATGATATGTGATACATATATCTACATCTATATACATAAAGTTTTGCCATTAAACAATTGACAATGTAAATAAGACTAAAATATTTATGTGATTTAAACAAAGAAAATACAAAATTTCATCAATTTTTAATAAACGAAAGCTGCTAATCCCTTATATGGCTATAGTTATATACACACTTAAAAAATGAAAGTTGCTAATCATAAAAATTGTATTAGCCATTTTTCTGGTAAATAAAAAAAATTGATTTTTACAATTGTTATTTATATACGGCTCTTCGAATTTATATACACGCTTCACAAATAATTTATTTTTTTATTAAAAATAAAAGATGCTAATCATAACAATTGTATTAGCCATTTTCTGTTAAAAAAAAATTGATTTTTATTTAATCAGCAAAAATTTTTTTATTAAAAATAAAAAACTACAAAATATTTAGGAGGGTGTATTCAATTGGGATTTAAAGTGACATTTTAAGACTTTTTAAGATTTGAGATTTGTTAAGATTTCCAGATTTTGGAGAAATTCCGTGAAATCTTAAGTCTGGAGGTGGGATTTCAACTAGGATTTCGTATAAGATTTTTTGTTTAGAAATCCCACCAAATCTTAAAAAGTCATAACAAATCCTAGTGTCAAATAAATTAAATACCTCAGAATTTTGTAAGACTTTTTAAAATCTCAATTGAATACCCCAAGATTTTTAAAAGTCTTAACAAATCTAAATTGAATACACCAGGATTTCTAAAATCTTAAAAAGTCCTTAGAAATCCTAATTGAATACACCCCTATTAAATTCTATTAGCCGAATTTATCTTTCTATAAGTTTCAGAATTTGAGAAAATAAAAATTTGACATGCAATAGCGCGATGTTATGTTTGAAACAGTATCATCTTTTGTGAAAATCTTAAAAGGACACCCCGTGAAATGTGCTCATCAAATGTAACAAACTCCACTTGGTATGGACTGCATTTATGTTGTCTGTGTTTTTAAAAAAAAATAAAATAAAATTAGCCATTAATGGCAAGTCATTAATGATAAGAGACTTTGACCATAAATTAGACTTGCCATTTTTAAAAAATGGTAATTCTTATTATATATATACAGATAGATGGAAAGTCATTAATGATAAGAGACTTTGACCATAGATTGGACCTGCCATTTTAAAAAAATAGTAATTCTTATTATATATATAGATTATGAAACTTATATACAAAAAATATATGTAACTAATGCACCAATATTATGCACATTATGGGTCAGTAATTGCACAATACGGTATATGGATATGCACATTAAAAGTATGAGTGTTGCGGATTGCACATTATATGCACAATAGTGTTAAACTATATGCACATTAATGACTTCAATAATGCATATTAGCATAACAATATACTAGTGTATAGCCCATGCGATGCACGGGTAAATAATATTAAATAATAATTATAAATTAACGATGATAGTAAACAATATTAACTAATAATTATAAATTAAATATGAGGGTAAACAATATTAACTAAAAATTGTAATTAATTTGTGAAGTTAATATGTGACATAATTTATCGTATATCAGTTGTAAACAATATAAAATTATCTTGTATAAAATAACATAAAAAATGTATGTTTAAAATATTAAAAACACCTAAAATATTATATAACGTATGTGAAGTATCTAAAATTTTATATATCATTATTGAAAGATGTGAAGTCGCCCAAAATATTTCTAAACTATTTTATAAATAAAACATGTAGTCCATGTATCTCCTGTTAGTCAGGCCGAGTTATGTTCGCAGACAATTTTGTTCGATTTACAATTCTAGTCACCCCCGCCCCCAAATATTTTTCTAGATACTTCCCTGATTCTAAAATTTTTATTACCTTTTGAAGTGAGATTTTATAAATATAGAGACTGAGATTTTAATGTTCTTCATTATTTCTATGAAAAAATAAAAATGTACACTTAATAGATCTTAGCTGAAATTTTTAAATAATAAAATGAATTAAAGCCCAAAATTTAATGCAACATTTAATGTTGTATGATTTTTAAAGATAAAAATAAAAAAATAATAAAACTTACTATTTATAGGTTCCATTAAATTCTCTCCTATTTTTTTGCTACTACTTTTGTTAAATGTTAATTCTTATTATATATATATAGATTATACGCAATGATTGCGTGAAAAAATAAAAATACCGTATTATGTTATTGTGCATTTCCACATGTATTAATATGCGTTTAGTGTAATAGTGCATTATGCGACGCGGAAAACCCAAAAAGTGACCAAGATCGAATGAAATAAAAATTTTCAGTTCGGGTTGTTATATGTCAGTTCGGCTATAATTTTTTTTACTTTTAAAATATTGATTATTTTGGTTTTCTTTCGACTTTTAAATAACTGAAATAACTGAACCGACCAAACTGTATACAAAAATATAATTTTATTATATTTTTATATAAATATATTATTTATTTTCAACAAACCATACATATAAAATGTGAAATAAAAAATAAATAAAATATTAAAATACTAAATATATTCTTATAATATAAATAATAGTTTATTAAGTTATAATGGAAATGCACATTATGACCCCCAATTGAAAATACGAATACACTATTAAGATTTTGTGCATTTTCATATGTATAATTGTGCATTTAATTTTTCGCTATTGTGCATTCCGTGTAGCGTTTAGCGTATGCAGTGTTTGACCAAACCTGAAAAAATCGACCAAATCCCAACTATATAATAAATATTATTTTTTTATATTTTATAATTATATATTTGTATATTTTTCTTCAGCCATAACGTAATATAAGATATTAAATAAAAATATTAAAGTACCAAATATATTTTTATAATATAAATAATATTTTATTTTGATTATTTTGGTTAATTCAATATTATACGGTGAACAAAATTATACAGTTTGTATTATTTTTAAACTTTTAATATGCATATACATACGATATATCGTGCATTATATTGAACATTGCTGTGCATTTATCAATTTTTGTTAAATTACAAATTTTACACATGAACCAATTTTTTATATATTGAAATGTATGAAATTGCAACTAAGACACATCAGCCACGCCAGTCAATTTTTCGGTCGTCCCTTCAGGCCACCGCCACCGCCGTCCTCGCCTCCCAAGCTTAAGCTGCCGACGAGTAAATATTCCCATGGCCTGCCACTTAAAAAAATTTCAATCTAGGCCACGCCAAACAATTTTCCGGTCGTCCCCCGCCATCGCCGTCCTCCGTCTATTCCTTGACGGAGGTCCTCGATTCTCCCACTACAATCGCGAAGGCGTCCGACGGAACGCAGTATGATTTAACGGCCCGAATCGGACGGCTTTTCCGCCGACAGCGGCCGTGGGCGGGGGCGTTTCACTGCCGGAGCTTCCTGTATCACTGCCACCTCTGGTGCACGGACAGTGGAGGCACGACGACAGCCGACAGGTGGTGCCGGTAGGCGGCCGGCCTGTGCCACTGCCGTCCTATGTGTGAGTGTTTTATGTGTGTGTAACGTGTGTGCTGAAGTGTGTGATAGACGGAGAAGGGGTGTGTGAGGCGGGGTTGGGGTGGGTGGGGTGACGTGACATATATAAGGGTGAGTGGGTGGAGTGGGTCTCATTATGGTGGGATTGGGGCTAATTACTCATCTACCCCTTAATAAGTGGTTATTTGACCATGTTATGTCCAGTTAATTACAAGAATGTCACTATATGTTTGACTACAAATATTAAAATTTGACTTGATCATGACTATTAGTATGTTGGATCCAATGGTGCAAATTCATTCTCATTTCTTTCATTGGGATCCTTTCTCATTTGAGCACACTTTATTGTTTGAGAATCTATTATAAAAAAAATTTATTTGGGATTTGAATCTATTTAGGCCATGTTTGCTAGTTGGGACTAGACTGGACAATTTTTATCATTAGAGCATCTACAATACATTTGATTTAGTTTTTCTTATGTGGCATGAAAATAAACTCAAGTATTGGATGACATGCATAAAACTATATAATTTTAACGAAATTCACTCTAATGCAAAGAGACTAAGTCTCTACTTGAGTCTAAAATAGACTTAAGGGGAGACCGGGTCTCTTTTTCTTGTTGCCACATCAGCAAGACCCAGTCCACTTACACTACATTGGAGAATATATTTTTTTAGATTGTGTCTATTTCTTAGATTACATATAAATTTGTTTGAATGAATTGAATGGATTGTAGATGCTCATGGTCCAAGATTGCATGTAGAGATTATGTGCCATATATATTTGTTAGGAAAGACTACCTCAAAGTATAATTTTCTTACTTTCATATAGGGGTGGCCAGTCAACAGGTCCGAGCCCGACCCGGCACGGCCCGCCGGGCCTACAGTCCGCTTGGACCAGGCCCGAAACCGAACCGGACGAAAGTGCGGGCCGAGACCGGTTCTTAACCCGGTCCCGCCGGTTCGGTCGGTTCCGGCAGTTCGCGGGCCGATTTTTTTTTTTTTTGTAAATAAAAAATATGATGAAATGTATAGTGTTAATAACGAGGACACGTCCAAGTAATTGCACAAATTTGTTTCTAACATTCTAGAACCCATAAACCCACTGAGGTCCCAGAATCCTTGTTTTCGGAAAGCCACCGATGAGGAGGTGAATGAGAGGGCATCATCTTGGGACCAAGATGATCATCGGATTACCGTCGAGTCCCAAGATGACACCCCCCCATTCACCTCCTCATCGTAGGACTTGCGAAATTCAATTTTACGAAGACTTACTGCACATATGTTAGTTCAACAATATCTTGATTTTCATCAACGTCATCGTGCAATCCGACTCCAATACACAGGCTCGCGTAATATATCCGTTCTTTTTGTTAGTGGCCTCAAGCATGTTACTTAACGGAAGTTGTCCAAGTTATCATCGTTGGCGTACAAGATGTTGATACCATCATCCCACAATTCCACAAGAGTACAGACCTTTTCAGTTTTCACACAACACTAGTACTGTTGAATAGTGGTATCAAACTAATGTTAAATGTTGATGACTCAACTGCAACTTTATCATTACATTATTTTGCATTCCTCTCCTCGACGTTGAGTAAGAATTCAGAAGATAACTAAGTATGTATAACCGTTCTTTTTTTTTGTGCCATTGTAAGCGAAAGCATAATACATAATAAAGAATATTGACGTGACATCACAATTCCCTTTTGTTGTTGATGTTTATGAGTTAATGTTTGAACTTTTGAAGATGAACTCAAAACATCAACTTCATTTAGGACAATGGTATCAGGTCAATAGTCTCCATTATATATTATGCTTTCAATTCTAACAAGAGAACGCTTATACAGACCTAGTTATCTTTTGAATACTTACTCCATGTCGAGGAAAGGATGCAAAATAATGTTATGGTAAACTTGCAGTTGAGTCATCAATATTTGACATTAGTATGATATCATTATCCAACAGTACCAGTGATGCGTGAAAAGGTATGTACCCTTATGGGACTGTGGAATAATAGTATCAACATCTTGCACACCAAAGATGATAACTTGGACAACATCTATTAAGTAACATGCTTGAGGCTACTAACAAAAAAGAACGGATATATTACTCGAGACTGTGTATTGGAGTCGGATTGTATGTTGACGTTGATGAAACTCAAGATACTATTGAATTAACATATGTGGAGTACAACTTTGTTAACAAATATGGACGTGAGCTTAATTGACATTTAATAATTATCCTTTCATACATCTTATGTCAATTAAGGTGTCTACGTACCCCTTATATTGGGAATCAAAGTCCATGTAGTTCTTTTAAGTTTGAATATTAGGCATTCGTTTTTGAAGGTCGTGATTCATTGTGGATTTCTGTTCTAAGAAAGTCGAAAAAGTTTACCAATTACAGTTGAAAGCAATAACATCAATTATACTCATTATGCCACGCACACATTCTCTCGTTGTGGATGCTGTTTCTGACTCTCTCATACGCCTACAGTACAACAATATAGAGATAGTATACACATACAAACTTCATGTATTGAAGAATTTGTATGTCGGTCTGTGTTATAGAACTCTAATTGCTATATTGTAGACGTATACGAGAGTCAGAAGCAGGATCCACAACGGGAGAATGTGGGCGTGGCATAATCGATGTAATTGATGTTATTGCTTAAATTTGTGAAGGATGTTTTATAACTGAAACAATTGCCGTTAGCGTCGGTAACGGGGTTCTTAAATGTTCAACAATCATCCAACACTACACGAAAGCTACAATCTTTTTCACACACACTAGAACTATTGGATTATTGTATCAAACTAACGTGAAGTGTGGATCACTCGAATGCAAGCTTGCCGGTATATTATTTTGCAATCATTTCTTGGAAAATTGAGTAAGAATTTGGACAATGACTAAGTTTGTGTCAAATTTCTGTAATTTGTGCTATAGCAGGTGTATAGAGTTGAAAACATAATATATAATGAAGACTGTGGACGTGGCATCATTGGTGTCATTGATGTTATTGTTTTCATTTGATGTTGAACTTCTACAATCTGTTGGAGCGGGTTACCTATACACGAGTGGTTGTCTCTAATAGTCGTACTCGTCATCTGCTGTTCCGGTTCCACTCGTCGTACTCATAAAATCGGATGCGTCGTCGTCGTCGTCCGGTTCTTCGTCTACGTACATAGCCGTTTGCATCCTTCGTTCGGCCTTCTTCCAATCCATCAGCAGCATTTGTGCTTGTAGATTTTCAGGCGTCAGCCTCGATCGTCGTGCGTCGAGCATATAACCTCCCTCGCTGAAGGCTTGTTCAAACGGAACTGTAGATGCTGGGATGGCGAAAATGTCTTTGGCCATCAAGCAAGGAATAGGATATATGCCTTGCATTCTCGACCACCAGTCCAAGACATCGAAATTTAGTGGCGGACTTGGTTCACGAGCAATCATAAGTATCAAATTCGATGTTAGGTAGTGATCAAGCTCATAGTATCCAGTTCCCTTTGCCCTTTCAACGCCAGCATTCTTGTAGGGATTTAATGATGCCCACCACTCCTTATAGTTCGAAGCGCCTACTTGACTACCGCCATAAGAAGAAGACCCGCTGCGCCGCCACCACGAACAAATGTGCTGGGAGGTTCTCCTTGTGCGATTGTTGTTTCCCTCAACATGTCATACAACAAATTTTTTTGTTTGCTCGACGAGCAGCAGTACGTTAGGTTTTTTACTGTATGTCGGACATCAGTCGGGATTGGGAGTTCATACATATAATTATAGTACATGTTAAGCTGCTCTAACAAGCGAGCTTCACGTAACGAAGGATCTAACAAACATGTAACTAAATGTGTATCAGGAATGAAATAATAATATTTTAACCATTTCTTTAACATTTCTTCAACTTGTTGATGGATGGTTCTGATCAACGGTCAAAGAAACGAGTAATGAAAATACGGAATGAGGAAATAGCGAAGAGATACGAGTTAATCACGATCTTATTAATAGATAACTGGGTCGGACTCTCGTATGAGGTCGGCACTTGTGATATCCTTACAGTTCTTACGAAGGTTAATTACAAGTTTAGAGAGAGAAAGTAGAGAGAGTGAGAGAGAGCTTTTTTAGTTGAGATTTCAACAACCCAGAAATAAATGAAGTGGGCTTCTATTTATAGTGCTCTTAAATGTGGCACTGTTCAGGTATTGTTGATCGGTCTTTTCGCACAGTGTTCTTGCAGAGCAGTCCCGCGCCTCCCTGACAGATATTAATGCGATTTGAGGTTTTCTTAATCATTCCCTGTCAGGAATTTAATGCACACATGGGGGGCATTTAATGCTAGCAGTCTTTATGTCTTGGCTAACTGCTGTAGCATGGCAGGTGTTGTCAGTATTTTCACCGGAGTAGAATCGAAAGATTCGTCCCCGGGTCGTATCGCAAGGAAGATTAGCCGGATATTCTTGTGCGTATATTCAGTCACGAAACAGAGAAGAAAAATACCTAAACACTCTAATTCAATATTCTTTGGGTTTCAATTATCAACTACTGATTTAAACTGAATAAAATGAAGGCAAAATAGTAAATGAATTTACTGAATGGGTAAAGTGCTAGGGAATCGGGGATAATTGCTTTCGGTTCTAACACAATCACTGGCAATCAATTGCTCGGTTAAAGGTCCTGAATCGTTTCTCGTTCATAGGTTCACTCTCAATAACTCTTCGTAACAAGAGAGTAAATGTAAACGATCAACTATCAATTCCAGCAACACATAGATAATACATTTCCGAACAAATCTATTCTAAACGAGCCTAATTCGACCAACGTCTCCCCTCTCGGTTCTACACGTTGATTATCTAGGTTAGAAAGGTGATCAATGTACTAACCGTATTATTCACACAACTCGCATAGACATGAACAATCAAAAGCACTCAATTATAACGAACCTAATCAATCATCCCCTATCCCTAGCGAATGGATTTAGCTACTCATAATGAATTTAACATCAACATTCAAATTAACCCAAGCCATCATCATCAACAAAGCAATTTAGAAAAATAACTTACGATTAATATAAAGAATCCAACGTCAAATCCAAGTGCATCCAAAGCAAGAAAATAGGAGTTTTTCAATCTCCAAAACAAATCAAAAGTGTAAAAAGATGAAAAGGAATGAGTTTTCTCAGAGAAAGAACGTAAAGAACAAAGTGTGGAAGTGAATAATCCACCCTAGGATCGAAATCTGATGTTAAAATCCCGTCCTCGAAATTCGCGCCGGTTAAGTCGCGACTCGACTTGAGTCGCGAGTCGCGAGATCGTCCATCCCCTAGTCGCGAGTCGCGACTTTCTCGCGAGTCGCGCGTCGCCATTTTATTTATATTCTGGGGCTAGTCGCGACATAACTCGCGAGTCGCGACCTCATCTCGCGAGTCGCGACTCCACCTCGTGAACTGCATATCAAGCCTCAGTTTTTCCCGTGAGTCGCGACCAGAGTCGCGAGTCGCGGAATTTTCTGGGAACCGTTTCTGTCCGTTTCTTTCAGTCCTCTTTGTCGTCTTCTGGCTCGGCCACAGGAATTCTCGATATCACGGTCTCGGCTCAAATAATCTCAACCTCGACCGGCACAACCTACCTTCTGAAAACACAAAAACAAGGAAAAACACGAAGCAAAACACGGCAAAAAAAAGCACATGAACATAAACTAAAGGAAAAAACACAAAACGAACGAAATGGACCAAATAAACTACGAAAATCCTACAAATGGGGGAAAACAAGAAGAAAATAAACATGAAATAAAGACACAAAAATGGGACAAACAACTCCCCCACACTAAGACCTTTGTTCGTCCCGAACAAAGAGAAAAGAAAAGACGAGAGAAGAAAAGAAAAGAGAAGACATAAAACAAAAATGAGTCTGGACATCAGTCGATAACAAGATAAGTCTTAACACGTTCAACTTCAACAATGAGCATTCAAATGGCATATACGAACATAACACGACTAATGCTTGATCGCTAAACTTTTATATGACGCCCTCTTAAGTATGGGAATGTATATGTGTGCCTCACTCACTTTCTTATACAGATAAAGATATGAATGCACTCAAATTGGTCGATAACAAGTTCAATCATAAGCTTGCCCATTGTCTAACTTCTACTCTAAACCAATCAAAATCGAGACTAGTGAATCAAAAGGTCTTCCAGGGTTGTAACATAGGCTCTTTGGACAGGTAGGATAAATATAGGCTAAGTGGCTCGAATATAACTCAAATTCCTAACCCACGAATGCACGCTCAACCGGTTGCTCAAACAAACCGGATCTTCCCCGACCCTTCTCCTAAAAACACACGCTTCACCCAACTTATTTTGTTTTGCTCTTTTATTTTTTCTTGGAGCGACCCTTTTTGGTCACATTTTTTCTTTTTTTATTTTTTGTTTTGTTTTGTTTTTTTTTTTTTTTGTCAACCTCTTTGGACATTTACAATCCATTCGGCTACAATATTTTTTTTAATATAAACAAACTCCACGATTATCCCCTCCCATTCTCAACCCGAAACTCAATAATGTCATCATCACGGGGTTATATAAACAAAAATAATTAGGCTCAAAAGGGCAACTAGGGAATAACTGCAGAAAAAACAAGGATTGAAAAATACAAAAAATGCCTTAAAATCATATTCACAGTTCACAACCCAAATTGATTCATATCGATGCAAACTCAGGGCAAGTTCTAATCAGACAAGAGCACAACCAATGTATCTCAGGAAAGAACTAAGGCTCAAACCTCACTAGGCAAATATCTGAATGTCAATCAAAGCCATTAACCAAGCATTTCATCACGCTATGCCATACAATACCATCATCACAACTCATCGAATTCATTAAACACGTCTTAACTCATCATGAATTTTCCACGTACAGACCCAAAACACATAAATCCTACACTAGACTGGTCCACAAGCAAAAGAAAGAAATAAAACACACCCTAAAACAAAAATAACTAGACCTGGTCAATCATATAGCCACATAAACTCCCCCACACTTAAAATCAGACAATGTCCCCATTGTCGATCCACAGTGGAAGGAAGTTGTACGTACACAATCAACCGACACAACAAAAGAAAAGAGAAAATACAAAAAGAAAGAAAATAAAGAGAAAAGAAAAAGAAAAGCTAACCAACACAGTGACAAGTCACTGTGGTCCATGAGGAGGAGAAAGAGGAGGTGGATAGGGTTGGCCGGTGCCGGAGCTCCACTGTGTGTACCGCGCGTCCCACTGGCTCTGCCATAGCTCAATAGCCAGGAAGCGGGCATTAATGTCCCGCATGTCACGATCATAGCGGTCCTCGTAAACCGTCCACCATGGAGGACCACCAAACGGGTGGTGCAAATGGCTCCGCTGGGCGCGGAGGCGAACGTGTGGGCCGTGGCTCCCAGGAATCAGCCTCCGGAGTCGGGTGCCAATCATCAGGAGGCGGAAGGGGATGGTCCTCGTCGATAAGAGCCTGGTCGTGCTCCATCGCCTCCGTCTCATGGGTATCCTCGGTCGCCTGCTGAGGACGAGACGAGCCTGCTTCAGCTGCGGAGACGGACGCTGCCACCTTCTTCATATAGGCGCTATAGGCCGGGCGCTTCTCATAGATCTCAAAGGTGCGGCGATTAAGGAGAAGGCCCGCATGACTGAGCTCGTAGTAGTCAATGAACCGCATACTAGAAGGAAGGCTGCCAGACGCCGCCGGGTCAACCTTGAAGTGCAAAGCCAAAGTGGTCACGATATGACCAAAGCAGGCCGCTGCTCGCTTGTTCCGAATAATGGCACGACACTCATCCTTAAAAATATCCAAAAGATCGCGGCGCTTCCTCCCGAGCATAGCCCACAGCAGGGCGAGGTCAATCTGAGTGACTTTGTTGGCCTCCTTCTTCCCGAACACACCATAGCACAAAAATTTGTGCATCACCGCGAACACACCGTCCTTGATGAGGCTATTAGCCATGCCCTGGGAATCCCACACCGTGGCGGGAGAAAGCTGGGGCCAAAAAATATCAGGGGACATGCCCTGATTCATCAGCGCGCCGCCACAGTAGAGTCCCACGATTTCTGCCATGATGTCGACAGTGATGATCCTTTCCATCCCAAGTAGACGACATGTCATATAGTCCTCGGTCGCCGGCATCTCGAGGGTACTGAAAAACTCGAGTGTGAGGTTGTGGTATGTCGGGTGGACCAAGCAGGCGTAAGTCTTCAAGTGCAGTGCGTCAAGGTAGGACTCGACGGTCTCTAAGATTCCAAGTTCGGAGAGTAAACCAAAGTCAAACGTCTTGGATTTCAAAACATCCTTCTTCGCAAGCCGGGCATAAACCTCCCCCTCTCGTTCGGAGAGAATAAGAAAGGGGGCATCATAGTCGGCCCGTAGATCAACTGGCTCGTCCTGAGAAGCAGAGGACTCCCCGACAGTCTTCTTACGTTTGTTACCGGCACCTTTCCTCACCATTTGTAATACGAGGTTCTTTCGAGCAATATATCAAACACCTCGCGTGCAAGAACTCGAAATTGAAGTTGAAGTGAAAACAAGAGTGATGAAGCCCAAATGAATCGATATTCACCACAAATCAACACCAACCAATCTCAAGCAACAGAAGTACTTCAATCACAATAGGGGAAAGCACGTTTACCCGAAAAATCTAAACAATGGGGTCGAGCTTGAAGACGATGGAAGGAGGAAGATGATGGAATGGATCACGAGGGTGATTGTCGGAGAGATGGCCGGTGTTCGGGGCGTCGTTGGTAGCTGGCCGGAGTGCCAGCCGTAATGGTGGAGACGGGGGCTAGGGTTGCTGTCGATGTTGAAGTGGGTCGAAAATCGGAGGCTGATGTGCGTCGGAAATCAGAATCGCGGGGAGGCTGCTGCTGGGCGGAGATGACAATGGTGGCGGCCGGAATCGATGGTGGTCTGGACGGAGCTGTGAACAGACACCGGAGGTGGTGAATGCGGTCGGTTAGGGTTCAGCGAATTCCCGTCGCGAGAGGGCAGAGAATGAGTGTCGCTTCGTGAGGAGGTTCCGCCGATTGTTTGTTGTCGGTGGGACCGAGGTCGCCAGTGGTCGGTCGGCCGGAGGTGCAAACGGAGATGGTGGAGAAGGACGGTTGTCTGCGAAATTGAAGACGAGACTTGCTCATTGCGAGAGAAAGAGAGCAACCGGAGAAACCGAGTTCGCCGGAGGTGAATGTCGCCGGTGGTGAAGGTCGCCGGTGGTCGAGAGGTGGAATGGAGACGGAAGTGACTTGGGGCAAGGGTTTGTTCGCGAGAGAAGGTTATCGCGAGAGATAGAGAAAATCCTGCAAAAAGAAAAGAAACCCGTCGCTTAATTAAAAAAGCAGGTAAGTCGCGACTCGCGAAAAAAACTGAGGGCGGCTGTAATTTTTTGTGGGACAACTCGCGACTCGCGACTTCTGTGTCGCGAGTCGCGAAATTGAGCCGCGAGTCGCAAAATAAACTGGGACCGATAGGTATATGTCGTGGGGTAACTCGCGACTCGCGACTTATCTCGCGAGTTGCGAAAATCCGATATATATATATATATATATATATTTTTTTTTTTTATGTATGCAATAATAATATATAAATGCACATAGTACAATAAATGCTCAGTTTTAAGCCGGGAGCTCGGCATTGATGCCTTAGATCAAGGATACGCTGGGTCGCTAAGACCGATGGTCTCGACATGGTACTTCCCGAACTCCCCATCGAAGTATGGCTTCACTCGCTGTCCGTTAACCACAAATAACTCGCCATTAGCTGGATTGCGAAGTCTGACGGCTCCAAAACTCAGCACCTCATCAATAATATATGGGCTACTCCATCGGGATTTGAGTTTTCCCGGAAATAGACGAAGTCGAGAGTTATAGAGAAGGACTTGAATGCCCAGAACCAGCTCCTTTCGAACAATGTGAGCATCATGGAGTTTCTTCACCTTGTCTTTGTAGATTTTGGCATTCTCATATGCCTCATTCCTCCTTTCTTCCAACTCCGAGAGTTGCAACAATCGAGCTTTACCGGCGGCGTCTAGTTCAAAGTTAGTATGCTTAATCGCCCACAAAGCCTTATGTTCAATTTCGACCGGTAGATGGCAAGCCTTCCCATAGACTAGTCTGAATGGACTCATGCCCAAGACGCTTTTGTATGCTGTCCGTTGAGCCCACAACGCATCATCAAGCCAGCTCGACCAATCATTTCTTGATGAGTTGACTGTCTTCTCTAATATGGTCTTTATCTGCTTATTGCTTGTCTCAGCCTGGCCCGAGGTTTGTGGGTAATAGGGAGTAGCCACTTTATGTGATATATAGTACTTCTTCATTAGCTTCTCGAAAAGCTTGTTGCAAAAGTGCTTCCCTCCATCACTCACAATTGCTCTTGGGAACCCAAACCTACTCAATATATATCCTTGCACAAACTTGATCACGATATTAGCATCACATGTCTTTGTGGGAATAACCTCAACCCACTTAGACACATAATCTACGGCAAGTAAAATGTACTCATAGCCATTAGACTTAGGAAATGGTCCCATAAAATCAATGCCCCAGACGTAAAAAATTTCTACTTGAAGATTATTAGTCAAGGGCATCTCATTTCTACGACCTATATTCCCAGTTCTTTGGCATCTATCACAAGAACGGCAGAAAGTATAAGCATCTTTGAAAAGGGTAGGCCAAAACAAACCTGACTGTAGAATCTTGAAGGCGGTCTTCTGGCCACCAAAGTGGCCACCACAATGAAACTCGTGGCAGAATGTGAGGACATCGACTTGCTCCTCTTCTGGTACACATCTCCTCAGCACCTTGTCCTTCCCCATCTTGAAAAGAAAAGGCTCATCCCAGAAGTAATCCCTACACACAGAAACAAAACGCTTTCTCTCTTGGGACGAGAGGTCAGGCCGCAGTTTTCCACAACATAGGTAATTCACAATGTCAGCATACTAAGCACTCTTAGACACTTCATGCGCATGCTCATAAGGAAAATTATCATTAATAGAATGATGCACAATCAATGAAGATGATGAGTCAGATGGGACTATGCGTGACAAGTGATCAGCAACTACATTCTCAGAACCTTTTCTATCTCTAATGTCAACATCGAACTCTTGCAGTAACAAGATCCACCGGATGAGCCTTGGTTTAGAATGAGTTTTGCTCAAAAGGTACTTTAAAGCCGCATGGTCTGAGTGAATAATGACTTTAGAACCCAAAATATAGGATCTAAATTTTTCCAGAGAAAAGACCACGGCTAGAAGTTCCTTCTCGGTGGTAGTATAATTTTGTTGAGCTCCATTAAGAGTCAAGCTAGCATAATAAATCACTTGAAGCAACTTATCAACTTGTTGACCCAAAACGGCGCCCATTGCTAGGTTAGATGCATCACACATGATTTCAAAAGGAATCGACCAATCAGGGGCAATAACGATAGGGGCACTCACAAGCTTGCTCTTTAATTCATTAAAAGCATTCAAACAAGCATCATCAAAAACATATGGCACATCTTGAGCAAGCAAATGACACAACGGCTGACTAATCTTAGAAAAATCTTTAATAAACCGCCTATAAAACCCCGCATGCCCTAAGAAACTCCTAATCCCCTTAATATTTACGGGAGGGGAAGTTTTTCAATAACATCCACTTTGGCCTTATCGACCTCAATCCCCCTACAAGAAACAATATGACCTAAGACAACTCCATTCTAACCATGAAATGACTCTTTTTCCAGCTCAAAGTCAAATTGGACTCAATGCAACGTTCAAGGACTCTAGATAAATTACGGAGACAATGAGAAAATGAATCACCAAACATAGAGAAGTCGTCCCCTGAATACCTGCAAGCAGTCGTCAAGCATATCTGAGAAGATGGAGAACATACACCTCTGAAACGTACTCGGGGCATTGCATAGGCCAAAGGGCATCCGTCTGAATGCGAAGGTGCCAAAGGGGCACGTGAACGTCGTCTTGGGCTGATCTTCAGGTGCTATGGCCACTTGTTAATAGCCTGAGAGTCCATCTAAGAAACAGTAGAACTGATGGCCCGAAAGACGGTCAAGAATCTGGTCGATAAACGGCAACGGGAAATGGTCCTTCTTTGTCACAGTGTTCAGTCGCCTATAATCAATGCACATGCGCCACCCGGTAGTGAACGGGTGGGAACCAACTCCCTCTTGTCATTCTCGATCACGGTTATGCCTCCCTTCTTCGGCACCACATGAATAGGGCTAACCCACTCACTACTCGCCACTGGATAGATCAATGCCTCAGCGAAAAGTTTCAGCACCTCCTTCTTCACTACCTCCATCATATTCGGGTTTAGCCGTCGCTGGCTATCCCGAAACGGCTTGGCTCCCACCTCCAAGATAATTCGGTGCATGCATGTAGATGGACTGATCCCTTTGATGTCTCCTAAGCTCCACCCAATTGCTTTCTGGTTCTTCCAGAGCATAGCAATCAACTCCTCTTCTTCCTCACGGTCAAGCTCAGCAAAGATGATCACCAGTTTCTGTTGGGCATCATCCAAGAAGACATACTTAAGGTGCTTGGGCAGCACCTTAAGCTCAAGTATGGCCTCAGTTCGGGAATGATCTTCCCCTACTTCAAAAAGCTCCACTGTAGGCTCTTCCTGTTCTTCGAAAGCCGGCAACGATACTTCCTCGAACTCCTGAAATACCATCTCATCAATAAAAGGGTCAGCAAGATCAATGAAAGCACATTCCTCTACAAAATTGACTGAGGATGAGGACATCGCCTCTCGGACAGAAATAGACACCGTCTCTCCCAAAACTGTCATATTCAGAGTCCCGTTCTTCACATCGATGAGCGTGTTAGTCGTCACCATGAAAGGTCTCCCGAGAAGGATTGTGTGATCCTTGTCATTCTCGTGCACATCCCCAACGTCTAGAACAACGAAATCCACTGGAATGATAAGCTTTTCCACCTTCACGAGCACATCCTCGACTATTCCCTTCGGGTACCTAATGGAACGGTCTGCCAATTGGAGGCACATGCGAGTCTGCCGCAAATCCCCAAGGTCGAGCCTCTGAAAAATCGAGAAGGGCATGAGATTTATTCCGGCTTTGAGGTCAAGCATCCCCGAAGCTACCTTTCCGTTTCCCAAAGCTATCTGGATAATGAAACCACCGGGGTCACGTTCCTTCCTGGGCAAGTCGTGCTGCATGGCACTTGCCGCCTAGTACACCACCACATTCTCCCTATCCTCAAACTTCCTCTTCTTGGTCCCAAGTCCTTGAAGAACTTACCATATGATGGCATATTCTTAATCACATCGAGGAGTGGTAAGTTGACATTCACTTTGGAGAGCATGCTGAAAAGATCCCGGAACTGCTTCTCTTGCTTATCGTTTCTAAGTCGGTCCAGAAAAGGAATATGTGGCTTATATGGATTCGGCGACTTATGTAGCACCGGCTCTTCTGTCACCTTCTCTGGCTCTGCTTCCTTGATCTTTTATGAAGGAGCCACCTGATCTTCAGGCTCGGGCATCTGCACTTTGTTGTCCACTTCCTTCCCGCTTCTGAGTACAGTGATGGCTTTAGCTTGCTCGGGCTGACTAGGCAACTTCCCCTTGTTCATCTCGGTCTCAATAGTTCTGACCCGAGCAGCTAGTTGGCCTAACTGTGTCTCAATGCGCTTGATGGAGGCATCCTGATTGACATCACAGTGACTTGTCACTGTGTTGGTTAGCTTTGCTTTTTCTTTTCTCTTTATTTTCTTTCTTTTTGTATTTTCTCTTTTCTTTTGTTGTGTCGATTGATTGTGTACGTACAACTTCCTTATTCTGTGGATCGACAATGGGGACATGGTCTGATTTTAAGTGTGGGGGAGTTTATGTGGCTATATGATTGACCAGGTCTAGTTATTTTTGTTTTATGGTGTGTTTTATTTCTTTCTTTTGCTTGTGGACCAGTCTAGTGTAGGATTTATGTGTTTTGGTCTGTACGTGGAAAATTCATGATGAGTTAAGACGTGTTTAATGAATTCGATGAGTTGTGATGGTGGTATTGTATGGCATAGCATGATGAAATGCTTGGTTAATGGCTTTGATTGACATTCAGATATTTGCCTAGTGAGGTTTGGGCCTTATTTCTTTCTTGAGATACATTGGTCGTGCTCTTGTTTGATTAGAACTTGCCCTGAGTCTGCATCGAAATGAATCAATTTGGGTTGTGAACTGTGAATATGATTAAGGCATTTTTTGTATTTTTTTTATCCTTGTTTTTTCTGCAGTTATTCCCTAGTTGCCCTTTTGAGCCTAATTATTTTTGTTTATATAACCCCGTGATGATGACATTATTGAGTTTCAGGTTGAGAATTGGAGGGGATAATCGTGGAGTTTGTTTATATTCAAAAAAAAAATAAAAAATATTGTAGCCGAATGGATTGTAAATGTCCAAAGAGGTTGACAAGTATGCATTTGATTTTTGGTTGTTGATTTTCTTTAGGATTTTCCTTTGTTTATCTGGTGCTCGTGACGGTTTCTTTTGTCTTTGTGTATGCGTACCAGGAGTGGGCGTACCATAGGACCAAACGACAAACCAAGTCACGAGAGCGTAAGGGAGCTTTTCGACAAACTCAGCCTCCATTCATCTGAAACCACAAATCCAGACATGGCTCTACAACACCGCGATCTCCTTCGAGACTTAGCCCATCCGACGATTGGGCCGATGACTTCATGCATCAGGTTGCCACAAGAAGCTCGGAACTACGAGCTTAAGATGATCCACTACAACCAGCTGCCATCCTTCCACGGGCTCCAGAATGAAGACCCGCTTAATTTCATTGGGGAATTCTACAATGTGCTACAGACCTTCCCTCTCCACGGGCTCACCGAGGAGCAACTGAAGATGAGGTGTTTTCCTGAGACACTGAAGGACCGGGCCAAGGCTTGGTTCATGACCCTCGCACCGGACTCTCTTACTACCTGGACCGAAGTATACACGAAGTTCATTGGGACGTACTACTCCCATCAGAAGACCCAGGAGCTCAGGGCGCAAATCGTCTCATTTGCTCAATTACCGAATGAGCCTCTTCACGAGGCTTGGAAGCAGTTCAAGGATCTCCAACGACAGTGCCCTCATCACAATCTCTCTCTGGGGCTACTAATCAACTGCTTCTATGACTCCCTGCATCAGAACTTGCAGTATATGGTTGACAATACGGCAGGGGGAGATATAGGAGCAAAAACAGCTGGAGAGATGTTCGACATTTTCGAGACGATGAGCACGAATTCATCGCAGAAGAGCAGCCGAGGGAAGAGAGTGACAGTAAACGAGGTCGGGTCGGGCAACAACTCCCTTACGCTCTCGTGACTTGGTTTGTCGTTTGGTCCTATGGTACGCCCACTCCTGGTACGCATACACAAAGACAAAAGAAACCGTCACGAGCACCAGATAAACAAAGGAAAATCCTAAAGAAAAACAAACGACCAAAAATCAAGAACTATCAGACTAAGCAAAAGAAACAAAGAGAAACACGAAAACAAGAAAAAACAAAAGAAGTAAGAGAAACAAAAAAAAAAAAAAAAAAAAAAAAAAAACGAATAGGCGCACAATTATAATCCTAAACCTTTCCCGGCAACGGCGCCAATTTTGTTGTCAGTATTTTTACTGGAGTAGTATCGAAAGATTCGTCCCCGGGTCGTATCGCAAGGAAGATTAGCCGGATATTCTTGTGCGTATATTCAGTCACGAAAAAGAGAAGAAAAATTCCTAAACACTCTAATTCATTATTCTTTGGGTTTCAATTATCAACTACTGATTTAAACTAAATAAAATGAAAGCAAAATAGCAAATGAATTTACTGAATGGGTAAAGTGCTAGGGAATCGGGGATAATTGCTTTCGGTTCTAACACAATCACCGGCAATCGATTGCTCGGTTAAAGGTCTTGAATCGTTTCTCGTTCAGAGGTTCACTCTCAATAACTCTTCGTAACAAGAGAGTAAATGTAAATGATCAACTATCAATTCCAGCAACACATAGATAATACGTTTTCGAACAAATCTATTCTAAACGAGCCTAATTCGACCAACGTCTCCCCTCTCGGTTCTACCCGTTGATTATCTAGGTTAGAAAGGTGATCAATCTACTAACCCTATGCTTCACACAACTCGCATAGACATGGACAATCAAAAGCACTCAATTATAACGAACCTAATCAATCATCCCCTATCCCTAGCGAATGGATTTAGCTACTCATAATGAATTTAACATCAACATTCAAATTAACCCAAGCCATCATCATCAATAAAGCAATTGAGAAAAATAACTTACGATTAATATAAAGAATCCAACGTCAAATCCAAGTGCATCCAAATCCAAAGCAAGAAATAGGAGTTTTTTAAATCTCCAAAACAAATCAAAAGTGTAAAAGGATGAAAAGGAATGAGTTTTCTCAGAGAAAGAACGTAAAGAACAGAGTTTGGAAGTGAATAATCCACCCTAGGATCGAAATCTGATGTTAAAATCCCGTCCTCGAAATTCGCGCCGGTTAAGTCGCGACTCGCGACTTGAGTCGCGAGTCGCGAGATCGTCCATCCCCTGGTCGCGAGTCGCGACTTTCTCGCGAGTTGTGCGTTGCCATTTTCTTTATATTCTGGGGCTAGTCGCGACATAACTCGCGAGTCGCGACCTCATCTCGCGAGTCGCGACTCCGCCTCGTGAACTGCAAATGAAGCCTCAGTTTTTCCCGCGAGTTGCGACCAGAGTCGCGAGTCGCGAAATTTTCTGGGAACCGTTTCTGTCCGTTTCTTTCAGTCCTCTTTGTCGTTTTCTGGCTCGGCCACGGGAATTTTCGATATCACGGTCTCGGCTCAAATAATCTCAACCTCGACCGGCACAACCTACCTCCTGAAAACACAAAAACAAGGAAAAACACGAAGCAAAACACGGCAAAAAAAAACACATGAACATAAACTAAAGGTAAAAACACAAAACGAACGAAATGGACCAAATAAACTACGAAAATCCTACAAATGGGGGAAAACAAGAAGAAAATAAACATGAAATAAAGACACAAAAATGGGACAAACAGTAGGCTACGACGTCCTGTCCAATCACCAATGATTACCCTCCAAGTCGCATTATTATATTACTATCGAGCTCCGCGCCTGCCCCTAGAGTAACCGCTCTGAAGTTTCAGGTCGGCTCCCGAGCTCATTTTCTTCTTCCGGCCTTCTGGATTCTTACTTTAGACCGCTACCTTTTCAAGGTTGGCACTGGCACTCGAACGACACAATCGGACTCGGGAATAAACCTACATAGATGCGATGGTTAGTTTAGATCAGGATTCAGCTCGGCACTTGCACACCCGACCGAGTTATCGGCTCGGCTTTTGGAGTTGCCTTTCGTCCGGTTTCCATTTGGGGCAAACTCGGATGTCAACATACAGGCCCCCGAGCTCGGAGAAGGTGCCTTTGGTATCCCATGTGAGGTCGTCGTTTTGAAATACATTAGAGTTCCCTTATCCCGATTCTAGCTCGACAGTGTGCAAGTTTGGCGTGCACGTTTAACTTTGCAAAGTTTTCCCTTCCGTCACCGCGCACTTTCTTCCCAGATCGGAAGCGACGGGTCATTTAATGAGACGTGCCCGTTATGCTTCTTGTCGGTCTTGGAAAGTAGCGCCCTTTCAAAGCCTTTCCACGTGGCATCATCTGATTCGTCCTCGTCGAGCAGCGTGTCGCTTCAGTGAACGGCGGCTTTTGGGAGCGCGTGGTGTCCACGCTGTAGTACTCGAGCCATTGGATCACGTCTTCCTTGGCCGTTGGATCGCGTTTTATTTTTAAAATTCAAAAAACATTCCACGTGTCGCGTCGTGAATGGGCGATAGCCTGTATATATCTGCGCCTTCATCTTCCTCGTGGGGTTTTTACCATTTTCGGTTTTGAGCCAGCAGAATTTTTCGAGCAGGGTTTCTAAGGCGATTTTCAGAGCTTCTCCTGCGATTTATGGGCTGGTAATTCCATCTTTCTTCTAATTCTTTTTTTTTTCTCCAATTATGTCAGATTTTTCTGGTTCCACGGCGGACCTTCCTGTCGGAGACGAGGGATACATGGCGGAGGAGACCGGAGAGATGGTGGTTTACGCCGATTTCAGCCGTCCGCGTGACATCGAGGGCGGCGGCGACGAGTCCGCGCAAAGAAAATCATCCAGAGTTCCCCACGGTCGAGATTATTGACCTTGGCTCTAGCCAGTCTGATGCCGGGGAGGGCGAGAAAGAAACTGAAGACTCCGACGTCAACGCCGAGCTTGTCGACGAGACTCTTCGGGGCGACACCCGTGGGCGAGAGCGGGTCCCTATGGGTCTGGAAGACGCAGAAATTGATGTCGTGGTTGAAGCCACAACCACGGCACCTCCCGAGTGTTGGTGCCGTAACCCCGCATTTGGGCGTCGTCGTCGGCGGCACAGGCTTGGTCCACCACCTCGATTCTCGAAGACGTCGACCTCGCTCAGCTGAGGGGTAAGGCATGTTTCGGACCCAGGGTGAGAGTGTTCGCCCCCTATGCCGGTGAGCGCATCCACTGCCCCCCTCCGGGCTGCATCGGTGTATATCGGGAGAGTGTCCTGTTCGGTCTCCGGTTTCCGTTGCCCAGTGCCTTAAACGACATCCTCAGCAGTATCGACATCGGCATCAGTCAGTTAGTACCGACCGTCTTCGCTCGGCTGGTCAGTCTGATCGTCTTGTTCCGGCAGTAGGACTGGGCCAATCCGACCAGTGACGACGTGAAGGCTTTGCTGGTCTTTAAGAAGTCTGGGGAGACCGGCAATTACTACAGCTCGGTTTCCCCCGGGGTGGATAAGTCATTGGTTTACAAAATCCTTGACTCGCTGCATGGGTATATGCCGGAGTGGTTCTGGGTCGCTGGGGAATGGAAAACTCCGGATGCAAATCGACACCCAACTACCCATTTTATTTCTGGCAAATGTGAGTTTTATTTCTCGTTTGTTCTTTTTCTTCCCTAATTGCGTGTTCTCTCTCATGCTAATAGGTCGGTGTTTGCATTTCAGTCCAAAACCAACGCGTCGAGGCGAGTGACGATCTGGTCAAGAAGATCAATACCTTACTAGGACTTCCTGACGAGAAGCGACACTTCAGGGACCTAGTTGCCGAGGAGAGTCTTGTCAACCACGGCCTTTCTCCGGAGTACAACAGCAAGTCCTTTGAGCCCGGTAACGTCCCATTCCTTTAGCCATCCCGGGTTCTCTTATTTACTTGTTCGTTTTCTCATCCTTTTACTTGCCTGTTTGGCCATTTCGGGTTCTCCTCAGTATATTATCCGCTTCGGCGTAAGTGCGGATTCAACTCGGTGAAGGAAGCGAACAAGCACGCGCGTGCCAACCCAAACTCTTTGAAAGAAAGGAAGATGGCCAGCCGCATGGATTTCTTGACGAAACAAAGCAAGAAGAAAGCTCCGGGGTCGAGATCGGCGGGGACTTCGGGTCCCGCGCCACCGAACCCAGTAGCCGAGAATGTTCTTCCTCGAGAAGCCGAGGTATCCTCCAGCCCAGTGCCAGTGGCTCCGGACTCCATGCGTGGAGGCCGGGCTGGTGGTCGCGGTGGCCGGACCTGTGTTCGTGAGACCGGTGCCGGCCGCAGCCGAGGTACTGCCGGCCAGGGTATCTCCACGCGACAGAAAAAACGTTGGCTCCTCGCGGATGAGCCGGAGGACTTCGGGGAAGAGGTGGAGGCTAGGGCGCGAGATGTGGCTCCACCGTCTCCAAAGAGGAATAAGGCCGCCGAGGTCGACAAAGCTGCTCTTGCGGGCGAATCGTCGGCCTTTGTCCATTAGGCCAGGTCCTCCACCTACAAACTCGTGAACCCGAACCGCAAGGCTAGCCTCGCCAAGAGCCTTGAGCGGTTTCCCGATCAATGGTTCATAGATTCGAGATCGGCGATCCCATTTGACTTGCCCAATCCCTATCACCTGCCCAGGGAGGTAATGTCCGCCGCGCGAGCCGTGATGACCGCGTGGACCCTGGTTGCCAAAACGGCGGTGGCCATGCTCTTTCCAACGCAGCTCATCCAACACTTGATGGCAACCATGGGTTGGGCTATGGTCGAGCTGGTGCACGCTGCTGGGGTCATGCAAAGGGAGGTGGCTGCCCGCAACAAGGCTGAGGAAGACCTCGCCACTTGTAAGGGCCGCATTAGCAAGCTGAAGGATGAGACCAAGAGGGTTTCTATGTTGGAGAACAAGCTCGTTCTTTAGCAAGGAGCGGCCGCCAAGGCTGTCAAGGACTTAGCTCGCGAGAAGACGGCGTGGGCTGAGAGGATGGCCGAGTTGGAGAAACGGCGGGCCGCCGAGTTATCTGAGAGCGAGAGACGTGGGGCTGAGGAGGTGGTCATGGCCCACCTTGCCGAGCTGCACGTTGCCGAGATCGTCGCCCTCACCAAAAAGCATGAGGAACAGGTTTCTGAGCTTACGGACTATGAGAAGAGGGAGAGGGTCTGCCTCTTAAAAGGGACCGCGAAGCAGATTGACGGTGAACCCATAGCTCTCCCTCCGCCGAGGTCCAAGCTCAATACTTCGAGGAGATGAGGGAGAGCATGGACATGGCGGCGGCGTTCAACCTCTACTGGTTATTCCAGCAGCTCGAAGCCGGGGTGCTTTCCCTCGAGGACTTCATGGCTATACTTTCCGAGAAGGCGGGTCGGCATGATCTGGATTTCGAGGGCCAGATCTGTGATATTGATGCTGACGAGGCCACGGTGGTCCGCAGGCTCCGGGGTTGGGCCGACGATGTCGTCGTTGGCTTTCAGAAATTTGGTGTCGTCCCTTCTATGGAATCGTGGTGTCTGGCCCCCGCGGAGCTCCTTCCCGTTTATGAGCCGTTCGGGCCTGAGGTTGACTCGGACCCCAAGTTCCAGCCGAGGCGCGGTGCCGTGCTGACGGTGGTCGCCGAGATGGAAGAAGCGGAGGAGATTTCCAAGGCGGCGGCGGGAGCCGATGTCGGGATCGGCGCTTTAGGGGTCGACAAGGAGGTGGTGGAGATTGTCGACGCTGGGGTCGGCACTTCCGAGGTTTGCAAAGAGGCGGAGGCTGTGGCCAGGGACCAGGCTGAGGTCGTTATTCCCGGCGACCTTGATCGAGGCTCTTGACTCTCCTCCGATTAATCTTTTGTTAAGTAGCCAGCCTACGTGCGGTTTGGGGTGACCAAGTGTGGTCTTTTTGATCTGTCGGCCTGCGTGCTGCTTTGTTTTGTTGAACAATTTCTTGTTATTCTGCTATGAAGTGTGTGAGTTGTTTTTGTGGAATCGCTTGTGTTGCTTTGTTGTTAACGTCTATGGCGCATTTATTTTCCTTAATTATGGCGGTGCTTTTTTATTACTTGGCCGAGCTTCGCGATTGAGCTCGGCGCCTACTTATTACTTGGCCGAGCTTCGCGATTGAGCTTGGCGCTTACTTTTTACTTGGTCGAGCTTCATGATTGAGCTCGGTGCTTATTTTTTACGTTGGCGTATTACCTGTCCAATTTGCCTGTTGAATCGGGCGATGGTCTGGCCTTGTTGAGCTTCGCGTTTGAGCTCGTCATTTATTTCTTACATTGGCGACTATGGCCTTACCGGGCTACTTTGCTGAGCCCAGCTCGTGCTGGCCAGGCCATCGTACTCACCCAACCTGCACATAATTATGTGGCAGCTTACCGGACCGATCTCGTGTTCGGACTCGATGGTATTATTGGCCTGAACGGGCTTCCTAGTTGAGCCCAGCTAGTGTCGGCCGGTTCATCGTACTGATCCCAACCAACACTTGGTTTCTTACATTAATTACGCTGCTTCGACTCGATCTATACTTAAACTCCCAACTTGCTAAAACTAAATGAAAATTTCATATTCTTACAAGATTCGCCAATTTTCTTACAAAACGTCACTACAAAAGACCGCCCTGGATCTACTGGTAATATTTCTTCAGAAACACCGAGTTCCATGGATATTGGTGGGGGGTTCCGTCCATGTGTTTAAGACGGTAGGCTCTGTGCGGGAGGACCTCACTAATTTTGTAGGGCCCCTCCCACTTTGGCTTGAGGGGTCCGGGATCAGGTCCCGTTACCCTTTTTGGTACCAGGTCACCGACCTGGTAAGAGCGCGGCTTGACTTGGGAATTGATGTACCTCTCACTCCGCCTCTTGTATGCTGCATTTCTGAGCTCGGCTTGCTGCCGGTGCTCGTCTATCAGGTCAAGGTTTGCTCTCAGTGACTCGAAATTGGGTTCTTCCTCGAAATTGGTTACTCGAAAAGTTAGAGCGCCGAGCTCGATGGGTATCATTGTCTCGGTCCCGTAAGCAAGGTTGAACGGTGTTTCTCCGGTGGATGATCTGGATGTGGTGCGATACGACCAGAGCACGTTTGGGAGTTCTTTTGGCCAGGTTCCTTTCGCGGCTTCAAGTTGGACCTTGAGCCCTTGTTTGATTATTTTATTTACAGCTTCGACCTGGCCGTTGGATTGAGGATGGTAGGGTGTCGACAAGAAATGTTTGATGCCACGTTCTTCACAAAATGCTTCCAATTTCTTCCCTTCGAATTGTTTTTCGTTGTCGGTGATTATCGAGTTCGGCACCCCGAAACGACATATGATGGACTTCCATAGAAAATCAATCATCTTCTGCTCGGTGATGGTAGCGAGTGGCTCGGCCTCTGCCCATTTTGTGAAGTAGTCCACGGCGACAACCGCGTACTTCACTCCGCCTTTTCCAGTGGGTAGGGGGCCGATCAGGTCGACACCCCACTTGGCAAACGACCAAAGACTGAAGATTGATTTCAGGGGCTGAGAAGGTTGAATGATGTTAGGTGCGAAGGTTTGGCATTTTGCGCATCTCCGGGCCATGTTCAGGGCGTCCTTCTTCAGGCTGGGCCAGTAATAATGTTGTAGCAAATTATTTTATTTTTTTACCGAGTACCGAATCAAAAGATTCATTCCCCGGGTCGATCTCTCGAGGAAGACGGTTCGGAGTTTAGCGTTGGTCTTGATCACACACGAAAAGAAAATAAGTCCTAAACACTCTAATTACGATTGATTTGGGAAATTAACTAAAACAAACTAGAACTAGAAAATCAATTTAAAGAAATAACAATTAAATTTCTAGAGAAAAAGAAGAAGTTCTAAGGGTCGGGAAATTTCATCAAGTCTTAAACTATGTTGAACGCTTATTTGTTCGGTTACGAGATTTAACAAGCCTACACGTCTAGAGGGCTATGCACAATAACTCTTTGTAACAAGAGCACAAACATAAACGATAAACTCATTCAAACAAGCAACACATAGTCAATACTTTTACGAACATGTCTACTCTATACGAGCCTAAATCGACCGAAGTCTCCCCTCTCGATTGTAAACTTTGATTAACTAGGTTAGAATGGTGATCAATCAACTAACCCCATAATTCACACAACTCATATAGATTGAACAAAACACATTCCTCATAATTCAAAACAAGAATCAAAATCCCTAACCCTAGGTGAATGAATTACCTCATGCTTCGATTCAATTTCATGTTAACTGGAATTAAGAACATAAAACCAATCAACAATAATAAAATAGAATTTAAAAACTTACAATCGGATTAAGAGTTGCAAGATTTCAATCCAAATATCTTTGTGTCCAACAATCCAAGCATGAGAGAAAAAAAAACAAAAGCGGAGAAATTTATCCTAACAATATTGAGTTTTTGGAGAGAAAAATTGAAAGGAACGATATCGGGGATTGTTCCTTAGGTCTGGGGGGTCGTTTTTATATATAGACTCAAAAAACGAAGCTAAAACGAGTAAAAACGGAGAAGAATAAAAACCGGGTCGAACAGGTCGCGACTCGCGAGTCGCAAGTCGCGAGACTGACGGGTCGTGGGGTCCCGCAGCTGGGCGGAGGCTCCGTTAATTTCGGGAGTCGCAACTTTTCTCTCGCGAGTCGCAGCGTAAACTCGCGAGTCGCGACTTTTCTCTCGCGAGTCGCGACTTTGGACTGCACTGCGTCATTTTACGTTTCGGGCTCGTCCAAACTCGGAATTGAGTTCTGTTTTTTGCTATGCATCGCTAACGAACCCATCTATCCATTGTGCACACAAAACCAACTTTTCCTGAAGAGAAAATTCACCCGAAGCTCTCGACCTACACACCAAAAACGACAAAACACGAAGAAAATCGGGAAAACAAACGAAAAAAAACCTAAAGACTCAAAATAAAGAAAAACACATAATAAAATACGAAACAAACTAAAAGCGAAAGAAACGATCTAAAACGGGGGATAAGAAAAAGCAAAACGAGCACAATAAATACAACAAAATGGGACAAACAAATAACCTTGCCTGAGGATTTTATGGGCGAGGGCATACCCACCGGAGTGGTTTTCGCAGGCACGCTCGTGAATTTCTTCAAGAATGTACTCGGCGCATTTCTCGTCTATGCACTTGAGCAAGGGTGCCGAGTATCCCATCTTGAACAGTTCACCGGCCACGATCGTAAACCGGGCTTCCCGGGTGCGGAGCTGCCTAGCCTCTTTTGGGTCAGACGGAAACGCACCAGTCTCGAGATACGATCGGATCGGGACCATCCAGCTTGGTTCCTCGTCTTCAGCGACCTGTCCGGCACTCAGGATGGAAGTACCAAGCACTAACGGTTGTTCCTTGTGGCTGACTTGGACGTATTCAACGCTTTCCACCCCGGCACTTGAGGCAAGGCGGGCCAGGGCGTCGGCCTACACGTTCTCTGTCCGGGGAATGTGTTCTATTCGGGTCCGAAGTTTGGCCAACTTCTTTTTCACCTTTCCCAGATAGGGGGCCAGCCTTGGTTCTTTCACCTCAAATTCCCCGGAGATTTTCTTGACCATCTTGAGTCGGAATATATGATGAGGTCGGTCAGGCTCATGTCTTCAGCCAAGGTGAGCCCAGATAGAAATGACTCATACTTGGCCTCGTTGTTCGTCGCCGGGCAGAGGTACTGGATCGAATGACAGATGAGTTTCTTTTGGGGATCCACGAGGACGACCCCTCCGCCTGCTCGTTCGGCAGCGGAGGACCCATCCACGTACATCACCCAAGGCTCCTCGCCCTCCACTTCCTCGACTCCCAACGTGAATTCGGCTATAAAGTCCGAGAGTACCTGCCCCTTCATTGTTGTTCGGGGTCGGTAATGGATATCGTACTGTCCCAGCTCCACCGCCCATTTCACTATCCGACCAGAAGTGTCAGGTCGGTGTAGGATCTGTCTAAGTGGGTAGGTTGTGAGGACGGTGATCAAGTACTCCAAGAAGTACGGTCTCAGCTTCTGGGCTGCGGTCACTAACGCGAAACCAAGTTTTTCCATGGGCGGGTACCGCAGCTCGGCATCATGAAGTGCCTTGCTTACGTAGTAGACTGGGTATTGGCATGAGTCTTCCTCCCGGATCAGGGCGGCACTTACAGCCACGTCGGATATCCCTAAGTATAGATAGACATATCACCTGGGCGGGGCTTCTGCATCGTTGGGGCCCGGCTGAGGGTCTCCTTGATGGCCTATAATGCTCTTTGGCAGTCGGGTGTCCATTCGAACTTGTGGTTTTTCTTGATGGCATCAAAAAAAGGCTTGCAACGATCGAACTCCCTTGATTGACGTTGAAGGTCGAAGATCTTGAACCGCTTTAATATTCTCGGGATTTGCGTCAATGCCGCGCTGGCTAACGATATACCCCAAGAATTTTTCCAAACCGACGCCGAAAGTACACTTTTTTGGGTTTAAGTTCATCGAATAATCACGCAAAATAGAAAACATTTTATTAAGATCGTTAACTTGATCGGATGCGTACACGGATTTAACTAACATATCGTCTACATACACTTCCATACACACACCTATCAAACTAGCAAACATCTTGTTAACTAGGCGCTAGTAGGTGGCCCTGACATTTTTCCGTCCGAATGACATCATTGTGTAGCAGTAGAGCCCGCGTGCCGAGTTGAAAGAGGTATGTTCTTCCTCATCCAGGTGCATGGGAATTTGATTATAATCGGAGTTTGCGTCCATGAAACTCATCAGTTCGTGCCCCGAGGTGGCGTCGACCATGTAATAGATGTGGGGCAAGGGGTAACTGTCCTTGGGGCATGCCTTGTTCAGATCGGAGAAATCAATGCGTAGGCGCCATGCCTCGTTTCTTTTCTTCACGAGAATCGGGTTGGCGACCCAGGTTAGGTACCGGACTTCGCGAATATATTCGTTATCCTTAAGCTTGACCGCCTCCTCTTCGAGGGCTTGTTGGCGATTCGGGCCGAGCTTCCTTCTTTTTTGCACGACCGGCTTGACCGTGGGGTCAACCTGCAGCCTGTGGCAAGTGACCCACGGGTCGATGCCTACCATGTTTTCATGGGTCCACGCAAAGACGTCCGCGTTTTCCTGGAGGAATTTAGTCAGCTCGGCTTTCAGCGGCCGCGGTAGCCTGCTCCCAATCCTGAGTTGTTTCAGATATGTCTTTCGTCGATGAAGATGATTTCGACTTCGTCCATGGGCTCAACCTTGTTTGTCCCCCGTTTTTCTTCGGACTGGGTCTGGGGGTCGAGCTCGTCCTCTTCTGCGATCGGCTCTTTGCCGGCCCTTCTCCCTCTGTCTCGGTACAGGTCGGCCCCGAGCTCTTCTCCTGCCTGGCCGGCGTTACCGCCAGCCGAGGGGAGCGGACCTATCTGGGTTTCCAACATGCGGTCATACCCCCGGCTAGGGTGAACTGGTTCGGCACTTGTGCTCGGATTGTTTTGGTCGACGGTCGTTTCCATCTCCACCTCGGATCCCCTATTGATCGGGCCGACACTTAACGCGATCAAGGAGTACGAACCTATTTGGTCTCCCAGCATGCGGTTGTCCCTCGAACCGTTGTGTGTCGGCTCCAAAACAACTGCCAGCTCGGCCCCTTTTGTCTCGGCGCTGGTGGTGGGGTCGGCTGCATTTATCTCTGCCCGCGGGATGGTCAAGACGCACTCCCGTGCTTCTCTCTGATCTCCACGGTGGGTTCCTTCTCCAACCGAGGTCGGGAATTTGAGGGAATAGTGGAATATGGAGACGACGGCCTTTAGCTTGTAGAGAGCCGTCCTGCCCAAGATGGCGTTGTACTCGCTCGGACAGTCCACGATCTTAAAATTTTTAGAATCGTTTTCGTGGGCTGCCCCTTCTCTCCAAACCTGATCGGTAGTACGACTTGGCCGACAGGGGTCGTTGTTTGTCCGTTGAAACCTTGAATTCGCTCGTGACAGGGTTGAACGTCCTTCACGTCGATCCCCATCTTCTTGAAGGTACTGTAGTAGAGAATGCTCGCGTAGGCCCCAGTGTTAACCATGATGTGATGAATCTTTATCGCCATTATCGGCGCCGTGATCACCTGGGCGTCGGAGTGGGGGTGGTTGAACAGAAAGGCGTCCTCATTAGTGAAGGAGATTTTTTTTGGTGTTGGCTCCGATGCCGGTCTGCTGCCGGCATGCATCACTCTCTGCCCGGCGTAATAGGCTTGCCGAGCATAGGCCTTGGTCTATCTCCTCGAGAGGAGGGATTCACCTCGGCTTGTATTAACGCGCCGAGATAGATAGTCAGTATTGTTGGCCCTGGTTGTGGGGATCGATCTCTTTTTCTGCCCCTGGAGGTGCCGACCTCGTCTTGGTGGGTGGGGCAGAAGGTCATGATCTCGTGGGGACCACCCTACTGCGGCTTCTTCCTCTGAGGGTTCACGTCGGCATCCTTATCACTGTCGAGGCCTTCCTCAAAACGGCCTCGCTTCTTTCTCTTTTCACCGGAGTGGTTGAACTTCTTGAGCAGCGGATTGTCAATCAGCTTGAGCAGCGCCGAGATCAAATTCCGGCACTGGTTGGTGTTGTGCCCGTGCGCCTTGTGATAGGTACAGTAGCGGGACTTGTCCACCTTGTCCTTGTCGGTGAACATCAGCTTCGGGCCCGGCAGTAGCCCTTTCGCCTTGATTTCTTCGTAAATCGTGGCTGCACCCACGGAAAAGACGCCCTGGTAGTTCTCCTTCAACTCTACGGCTTTTTGTTTCCGCAGGCCTCGGACCTCGGCGAACGACTTACTCGGTTTCCCAGACTTTTACTCTTTAGCCTTGCCTTTTGCCGGCGCGACGTCGAATGTTGGGATTGACGAAGACTCCTCCGCCACGATGTACTCCTCGGCTCGAGTGAGGAACTCTTGATAAGTGGTCGGCTTATTCTGACACAGGGACCACTTGAACAGAGTTTTTGGTCTCAGACCGCCCTGAGCGGTGATCAGTAGCGCGTGGGGGTGGCACTGCTCCATGTTTTGGACTCGGTCATTAAATCGAGTGATGTAGCCTTTCAAACTTTCGTCCTCCCCTTGGACGATATTGGAAATTAACTCCTTGGGGGCCAGATTGATCTGCGACCCGATGAAGTGTGATCGGATTGCTGACCTCAATTGCCCCCAGGTGGAGATGGAATGGGGGTACAGCGAATGGTACCACCTCTGCGCTCTCGGCCCCAATGTTAAGGAGAACATGCAGCAACACAAGGCATCCGTCGGGCCGTACAGGTCCATCCAGGAAGTGTAGAGGCCGACATGGGAGTCTAGATCCGAGCTCCCGTCGTAGAGGCCGAGCTGCGGCACCTTTATTTTTGTCGGGACGGCTTCCTGTAGGATGTCTGGGGAGAGAGGTGAAGCGTGGTTCACGACTCGGGGAGTTGGTCGTGTATGGGGACGAGGAGATGGCACCTCCTGGACAGAGTGTCGACCCTCCAGTTCGGCAATTCAGCCTTTAAGGACTGCGACTTCGTCGGTGTCGCGCCCGATGGCTTTTCCCCGCTCAATGATCTCCCTGAGATCGCGGTTAGCTTGGCTTTTGTCGCCAAAGCATTACTGGACGGGGCGACGGATGATACGTACGCTCTGTTCTGGCTGGCTTTCGCCAGTTTGTTCGGTGGGTGCCGGCCTCGTGCTATTTTGGCGGCGATTCCAGGATTCGTGATTGGGGGACTGAGCCGTACTCTTGGATTTGGCCGGGTTCTTCCTTTGCCCCCGGCCCCCTTGTCAGGGGTCTGAAGCAGAGTGTTATCGGGGTTTACTGTGGGGGCCACGGTGTTTTCTCCGGCCGTCTGACTCGCGAGCACCCTCGAAATGACCCCCTCGAGAGCTTTGAGGACGTCGGGGTGCTGCATGGCCGCAACAAAGGTAGGGACTGGTGGAGCAAGGACTTGAGTTCCCTGCTGAGCGCGGCGGGAGGTCTCTCCGCCGTTGCACTGGCAGGATTGAGCATCGGACTGCTGGGAGGACTCGTTGTGACCAGATGAAGTAATTTCTAGAAGTTTTGAAGTGGAAAAGAGGTTGGAAAAGGAATAAATTCAGCGTGGAGTCCCACAAGATCGAAACGTTGACACCAAATAACTAATGGTCCCCTTCCTCTAGCGCCAAACTGTTGATGGATGGTTCCGATCAACGGCTAAAGAAACGAATAATGAAAATACGGAATGAGGAAATAGCGAAGAGATACGAGTTAATCACGATCTTATTAATAAATCACTGGGTCGGCCTCTCGTACGAGGTCGGCACTTGTGATATCCTTACAGTTCTTACGAAGGTTAATTACAAGTTTAGAGAGAGAAAGTAGAGAGAGGGAGAGAGCTTTTTTAGTTGAGATTTCAACAACCCAGAAATAAATGAAGTGGGCTTCCATTTATAGTGCTCTTAAATGTGGCACTGTTCAGGTACTGTTCATCGGTCTTATCGCACAGTGTTCTTGCAGAGCAGTCCGGTGCCTCCCTGACAGGTATTAATACGATTTGAGGTTTTCTTAATTATTTCCTGTCAGGCATTTAATGCACACATGGGGGGCATTTAATGCTAGCAAGTTTTATGTCTTGGTCAACTGTTGTAGAATGGCAGGCTATGATGTCCTGTCCAATCACCAATGATTACCCTCAGGGGCGGATCTAGCCATATAAACGAGTGGGGGCCTAATATTTAAAAGATACTACATATTGTACATTATAATTAAAAATTCAAAGAAAAAACATAAAATTTACAATTTATTACACATGAATTTTCATAGCTTGAAATCGTTTCTTATAATGAAATAATTAAACAACTCTTTTTACTATTTTCACACACATTTCAAAACATTAAAAAGAAATTACATGACTTTTCATACCGTGAAATCATTTTTTTATAATGAAATAATTAAACACCTCTTTTACTATTTTCACACACATTTAAAAAAAATTCAAAATTTTAAAATGGTAAACGTAATTATTTCAAGTTTCAATAGAAGTTCGCTTTTAAACATGATAAAGAAAAAACAAAACCATAATCAAATCAATGTTAAACGCACTAACGGACCCGACATAAAATATACACAAGTCAAAACCAATTTTTTTTTATATGTTGACATTAATAACTTAATTTAAATATAATTGCTTTTGTTAGTATTTCTTTTTTTAACATTAATTTCAACAACCCTTCTTAATAAGAATATGTCAATTTTAACCAAAAAAAAAAAAAAAAAATTGTAGAGCCATAAAATCTTGTCATTAGCAATAGCCATACACAAATCAATCGAAACTATGGTATTATGTAACAATAACTAAATGCACGCAAACTAATCAAAGTGTGCAATATATATCCAATTAATATAAAGATAAACATCATTGTTCAGCAGACCCATTTACTTATCAGGTTTATATAACACCTAATGAAGTGCTCACTTTATTTTATTCAGTGTGGGCCGAGGCCCACACTGGTCATATACTGCATTCGCCCCTGATTACCCTCCAAGTGGCATTATTATATTACTATCGAGCTCCACGCCTGCCCCTAAAGTAACCACTCTTAAGTTTCAGGTCGGTTCCCGAGCTTTTTTTCTTCTTCCGACCTTCTGGATTCTTACTTTAGACCGCTACCTTTTTGAGGTCGGCACTGGCACTCGAATGACACAAACACCGCACTCGGGAATTAGCCCACATAGATGCGATGGTTAGTTTAGCTCGGGATTCAGCTCGGCACTTGCACACCCGACCGACTTACCAGCTTGGCTTTTGGAGTTGCCTTTCGTCCGGTTTCCTTTTGGGACGAACTCGGATGTCAACACAACTAAATAGCCATATTTATTGAAATTCAAGTCGTAAAAATCCTTAGAAGCCCACATTATGGCTATAGCTTGACTTAACACAAGCTGAGCAGTAGGATAATAAACACCTGAAAGCATGTTGGTAGAATTTTGAAATGTTTCTAAATATTGAATAAGTGCACTACAATTCTCCCAATCTCTTGTTGACACTCGGACATCACAGTCCTTACGGTTTGCATGGTTAAAAAAATTCTGCAACTGTGTCATAAATGGAACCGTGTCACTCAACATTTTAAATGTTGATTCCACCGATTAGGAACGTCGAGTTGAAATTTTTTAGGTTTCAACCCTTGATCTTTACAAAATCGTCCCCATGCTTTCATTTCATTGGGACGTTTATGTAAATAATTAACAGCGTCCCTAATTGGCGTTACCGAATCTTTAAAAGCATGATCACCAGCTTGTACATAGAGATTTAAGACATGACATATACTACGAATATGAAAAAATGTTCCGCCGCAAATGGGAGCGCAAATATTGGTAAGTTCACGTATAGATGCAGTATGTGCAGTAGCATTATCAAAGGAAATGGAAAACACTTTTTTACCTATTTGATATTTATCCAAAATTTTCAAAATTAAACGAGCAATATTAGAAGCATTGTGTCGTTCATGAAATGCAACATAAGCAATTAAACGTTTTTGTAAACTCTAATTTTTCATCTATCCAATGACAAGTAATTCCCAAATAGAAGTTATTTTGCCAATGATCAGACCAGATATCAGCACAAATGGATACTCTATGATTTAAAGATTTAAAAGTTTCTTGCAAAATTAATTTTTTTTTAGCCACTATTTTTCGAATATCGCGAGTAAGAGTAGTACGTGGAACCCGGTGGGCAGCCGGATTTAAAGCCATTTGAGCAAAATGTTCATATAAATCACTATCACCAAAACTAAACGGAAGAGATGAAGCAGAAACAAATTCAGCTAGATGGCGTCGATGATTTTCATGTGAGTACTGAAATAAAGATGGCGTACCTGTACCAGTCGTGGCAGATGCAGCACTACTACTCGGGAATTGCGTCTATGCCGTGTCAATTCCCAATTTTGTCGGATGACAACTCTGTAAATGCCGTATCAACGATCCGTACCCGTCGCCTTTTTTGAAATGGTACCTCTTCTTGTCGTTGATCGGGCAGTAGTTGTAAACAGCAAAAAAGTGATTCTCACCTCTTTCCGGATTGGCCTCTTTCGTGTAATTTGTTTTAACATGGGAGATCCCGGTCTGCCACGGGCAAAGACAGACGCTGAGTCTGGGTCCGGCTGCTACTGCTACGTCGGTTGCTGAACCTCCTGCGGGAACTCTCCAAATATATCATTGAAATGGTCGTGATATGGCTGCTGCTGCTCTTGTTGCTGAGGATGAATTGAGCCAAACATGCGATCGATCGTCGCCTCATCAGTGTCATCGGCGACATATCCACAAGTATCGATGGACTCGCAAATTCTGGCAATGGAGGTCTCGAGGAAGACGTGCCGGTGCTGATATTTTTACGTTTCTGTCCGGAATTCGAACCACGACCACCACGAGAGCTCGACATTTTTTAATTTAAAGAATAAAAATTAAATTGGAGAAAATTAATATAGAATATGATGAAATAAAAAATAATGGGGAGATGAGATGTGGTATTTATTTTTTTTTTTTTTTTTTGGATTTTTTTTTTT
>BKCP01004738.1:1623783-1661006 GCA_008636005.1 Striga asiatica
CCCGGCCCGACCCGACGAATATAATATTAATTAAAAAAATTGAAAACCGTTGTCGTCGGTCGGCCCGTGGCCCGACCCGGCTCGGACCGGACCGCCGGTACAAAAAAAAAAAAAATCTTGAACCTTTACTGAATCGCCTTTGCGGTTCGGTCCAACGAACCAGCCCTTATGTGGCCGGTTACGGGCTAGTTCTGGCCGGTTCGGGATCGGTTCCCGGTCCGGGTCGCGGGCCGGTTCGACCCTCGGCCACGTCTACTTTCATGTGTTGAACATTTGTTTTCTTAAACAAGAAATATGATAAACCAATACATTTTTACCAATGTGCCCCATATCCTTAAAACTATATCATATGGACTTACCACTCCTCCCCAATTGTTATTTTTTTTTTCTTCAACCCGACTTTAAATCACAAACACGTATTACGCCAATATTTACTTCACATGCATAATTTTTTTCACATAATGCCAATATTTAGTAAAACTCTCAAGATGATGATACTTCTGTGAAACTTTCACGAGACTTCATCAGGGGCGGATCTAGCCATATAAACGAGTGGGGGTCTAATATTTAAAAGATACTAGATATTGTACATTATAATTAAAAATTTAAATTACAATTTATTACACATGAATTTTCATAGCTTGAAATCGTTTCTTATAATGAAATAATTAAACAACTCTTTTTACTATTTTCACACACATTTCAAAACATTAAAAAGAAATTACATGACTTTTCATACCGTGAAATTATTTTTTTTATAATGAAATAATTAAACACCTCTTTTACTATTTTATCACACATTTAAAAAAATTTCAAAATTTTAAAATGGTAAACGTAATTATTTCAAGTTTCAATAGAAGTTCGCTTTTAAACATAATGATAAAGAAAAAACAAAACCATAATCAAATCAATGTTAAACGCGCTAACGGACCCGACATAAAGTATACACAAGTCAAAACCAATTTTTTTTTATATGTTGACATTAATAACTTAATTTAAATATAATTACTTTTGTTAGTATTTCTTTTTTTAACATTAATTTCAACAACCCTTCTTAATAAGAATATGTCAATTTTAACCAAAAAAAAATAAGAAATTGTAGAGCCATAAAATCTTATCATTAGCAATAGCCATGCACAAATCAATCGAAACTATGGTATTATGGAACAATCTAAATGCACGCAAACTAATCAAAGTGTGCAATATATATCCAATTAATATAAAGATAAACATCATTGTTCAGCAGACCCATTTACTTATAAGGTTTATATAACACCTAATGAAGTGTTCACTTTATTTTATTCAGTGTGGGCCTCGTCATATACTGTTAACGGACTTCATGCCTGTGAACGACAGTTCCATCATCAACGAACTTCTGTGATTAAAAGAAAGACAAATACTATGTGGCGGACATGAAAAATCAAAATCTCAAATGTACACAAAGAACTCTAAAACTATTTCCAACAACGTATTGTCATATTAATTTAATGTGGATGGATAATAGAATAAAAAAGGCTAACAACAATATTTGCAAGAAATTTTTTGACGAGTCAAAAATAGTTTAAATCGTCAATAACCAACATTTGATACTCCAAACTCGACCAACTAGATCCCAATCACTGCCCAAAAAAATATGAAGGNCCATTTGCTATTAATTAAGACTAGTACAACATCCGTGTATTACACGGGTGTTTGTTTAAAAATTATTCTTAAATTTTAAAATTAAAGAGAAAAATTATTTTAAATTTTATTTACTTGTTATATTATAGTAATTTTTATAACTTATATCGTATAACTAATTGAAATATAAATATATTAATAGATAAATAATTTTATTTTTCTAATTAATATTAAAAAAAATAATTTTATTATTGTTATAAAAATAAATATAATTTATTTTTTTATATATACAATATGGATGTTAAATTGAAGTTTATCAAGAGATGATTAATTTGATATATTATATATGTAAAACTGATAAAAAATACAAAAGTTATTAACTTTTAAAATATATTTACAATTCAATAGTTATAATAAGAAAACATGATCATAAATAATCAATATATTTATGGATAGTCCGAACCTAATTATTTTTGGATTGCAAATAAATTAAAATTTACCCGAAACATGTAATTTTGCCACATAGGATCCCGAAGCATGCGAGTCTGCCACTTAGGCTTAGTATGTTCTGAATTAATAGATAGGGGAGGGGATTGTATATATAAAAAAGAGAAGCCCCATATGATGAACCTATCCAGCACATTCAGTAAATAGCTCTGAGTGTTTACCTCAAATGTTGCTCGGGTACATGAACACCCTCACTCTGCAAAAGCTATTTTTGATAAAGTTTGTACACAACATTTCTAAATCAAGCTTGTCCAATATAAAAAGTACCACAAAAAGACATTGGGAATATCCCACAATTAAACCAAAGATCGGCTTACAAAGCTATCAACTAAAATTAGTTCCATCAACTCAAGCATACACATTAAAATACATAAATCCCAAGCGAATATAGATGAACTCAAGCATACCATTCACTCAACCGTGAATAAAATATATAATTACTGAAATAGACCCATCAAGCCACATTCATTCTCAGCAATATGGAATCAAATAGCTCAACTCAAATCCAATCAATCTACATCATTCAATTCATTCAAATCCAAACATCCAAGAAAAAACAGGGAACAAAAAAATCAAAGCATGGATGAAGCTCGCACACTATGCTTATTCATGCCCACGATCTGTACTAGCGAGTAGCGACGTTATCGGGTACTGATAAGATTTGAATCTGATTTGTGAATTAGTTTTGGGTTCAACTAACAATTAAAACAAAAAGGTGTGATTAAAAATTATAATGAACAAAAAAGTTCGGCTAAAAATAATTCAAAGTAATCAAGCACCGCTGATTTTCCATTGGAGCAGAATCATCAGCTTCCTCTTGCTGAGGCCATCTCCAGCCCTTATCTCTACTCTAGCGCGGACTTTACTCTACTCTAGAGTAGAGTTGAACATTCATCTCCAGCCCTTATCTCTACATTTTACTCTATTAAATATATTATTTTTGTATTCATTTTAAAAATGAATTGTAATAAATTGAATTTCTTAAAGAAGATACATATACATCTATGTACCGATTCAAAACTGTTACTTTTGAAAATATATGAATTAGTGCAAATTTACACACTAGACCATATATGGTTTAGACCATATATGAATTAGTGCAAATTTACACACTAGACCATATATGGTTTAGAGCATAAAAAAACAAAAAAAAGGGAAAAATCTGGCGCTGCGCTACAGTGTTGCGCTACAATTGGCGCAGCACTGTTCCCATATCTGATGTAGCGCAAGATTTCAGCGCAGGGTTGAAGCAGATATTTGACACAACTCTAGTGTTTTGCGCTAGAATATTGCAGCGCTGGAGATGGTCTGAGGGTGGTCTATTGTCTGATTCCGAGCGCTATCATCGTTTGGTCGGGCGTCTTATCTATCTAGCGGTGACTCGTCCTGAGCTGTCTTATTCAGTGCATATGCTCTCTCAAATTATACATTAACCGCGTCAAGCTCACTGGGACTCTGCTATGCGTGTCGATATTTAAAAGGCTCTCCTGGTCAGGGTATCCACCTTCGTACTGACTGCGACCTTCAACTCTATGCATGGTGTGATTTGGATTGGGCGTCTTGCCCTCTTACTCGGCGCTTTCTTTCTGGTTGGTTTATTCAGTTGGGACGGTCTTCTGTTTCTTGGCAAACCAAGAAACAACCTACTGTCGTTCGTTCTTCTGCTGAGGCTGAATATTGGGCGATGGCTACTACATTGTGCGAGTTGAAGTGGTTACGGGATCTGTTATCTACTCTTGGTGTCGCTCACTCTCAGCCTATGCGGTTATACTGTGACAGTCAGTCTGAGCTGCATATTGCGGCAAATCCAGATTTTCATGAGCGCACCAAGCACATAGAGGTGGATTGCCACTTTGTTCGTGATGCTGTTTTACAACTTAGTCAGTCTACTACTCATGTTCCTTCTGGGGAACAACTCGCTGACATCTTCACCAAGGCGCTCGGAAAGAGTGAATTCGATTTCTTTCTTGGCAAGTTGAGCATTCGAAATCCGCATGCTCCAACTTGAGGAGGGGTGTTATTGTGTATGTTTGTGTATTTACTATATTAGCCTCAGGTTATCTTTCAGTACGTGTAGCCCTAATTTTGTGTATATATACTTGGTTAATAAAGTTTTTGTATCATCCGATTGAGATGATATTTCCCACAATCTTCGTATCGTCTCTTTCGTATCATGGTATCAGAGCTGGTTCACCCAGCTCAGTTGGGCTTGGGCCTACGTGGGACCGTGCGATGACGTACCCATCACCCAGCCCAGTTGGGTTTGGAATTCCGAAGGACTCACAAGTGAGGGGGATGTTAGAATATACACTTGTGAGTTGTCCCACATCGTCTATACAGGGAAAATAGACCCACCTTATAAGTCTGATGAGCTACTCCTTCTACTACCAATTGGTTTTGGGATGGAACCTCACTTGGGCTTCATTTGGGCTTCCCTGATTTGGTGCGTTTCATCCATGGGACCGCATCCGTCAACCCCCGTTCATCAGATTGTCTGAACAACATTATAAGGAGACATCAGAATTACAGGTGAGGAATTGAACACAAAAACACATCTAAAATTTCAGTGAATCGCACAAAAAAATACACTAGGGTTTTGAATGAACCAACGACTGGGAAAAGGGTACTTTTCGAATGTCTGCAAATAGAAGTTGCATATTTTCGGTGAATTTAGGCCCAATTAATGCCTGTTACACTTGCCTAAAATAGAAAAGCGGTGTCGTTAGGCATTAGAATTCAGACTTCAACAAAAGGTAATGTCAAATTTCAAAGAGGTAACTAATTTTTTGAAACGGTTCGCCATACCTGTTAAAAGTCAGAAAAAACATGTTGCCTCGATGATGAACACCATACTCAACTACTAGTGAGATGAGCTGTGCGATGTGTACATTGGGGAAGAGGGTTGACGATAATGTTGTGTCTCCCGTCGTGATGTGTTAGGTAGAGTTGGTTTTCTGGTAGTTTTTGGAAGATAGAAGGGTGCAATGGTAAAAAAATATAAAATGGTAAAGAAATTTCAGACTTTTCACAGTGAGGCTACTGTACAGACATTAGTTTTTTGTTTCTTGTTTTTTTCAAAAGAAGAAACACTTTGGAGGTTGGGAGGTTAAGGTCTGATCTCAAACCTATAAATAGTCAACACCCTAATTAGACCAGAAAGATCATAGGTCTACACATGTACAAACAAAAAACGAAAAAAAATAACCAAAATGAAAAATCTGAACCAAGGCCAGCGGGTGTCTAGACGAACAGTCTGCACCACAATATGGGCCAAAATACCAAAAATACAAACCGACAACTAAAATCTAATAGAGGGGTAACCAAGTCGGTCTATCTGCACAAGAGTACGAAGGGGGAAAAGGACATTGTAAGGATGGAGAATACGTTCTGGCCAGGAAGTCAGCGGGTCGGTCCCCCTCGCGGAAGATGTGCAAAATCCTATAGTGAATCGACTGAAGTGTGAATCTGATAGGCATGAGCGGGTGTTGAATCTGCCACGAGCCTTGGTGGCCCGAGGTCAATAGGGTAATGATAGCGGTAGCAACCAACTCAATCCAAATGTGAGTAGAGAGGCTGCAATCTGAAGCGCATGAACCTCCACGTCGTAGCTCAAGAAGGTTTAAAGAGGGGTATTGAAGGCGGCAATGAGAGCTCTGCTGTTATTCCTAATCAGGCCCCCACCTCCAGTGATTCCAGTGAGTCAGTCAAAACATCCGTCAGTGTTCAACTTAGCCCAAGGGGAGTCGGGTCTCAGCCAAACAATGGCTCTGGGGCGTGGGTGCTAGACAGACGGCAGCAGAGACGACACAAAAGGGAGGGGGAAGGGGGGGCAACGTGCAACCTGTCCAGTCTCTAGGCGTGAATCTGCCCAGAGCTTTGAGGAACATAGATGTCAATCAACCTGAAAAACAATGTGAAAGAACATAAAAGTAATATACCTATGTTTCGCTCTATTTCTCTCTGTCCAAATGAACCACATGATCAGACAAAGAATGAGGAAGCTCATGTGTCTAAAGTGTGTGTGCTGTGAGAAAAAACTCAGGAGCACAAATAAATTGTCCGTAGTGGATAGGGGTATATGAGTATAGGTGAAAAAATGCTCTCACACTCTCCTCGCAACCTCTCTCTCTGAAAACACGTGGGACAAAGTCTCAGTCTGGAAATCACCGGTCTCTACACAACAGTAACACCATGAAGGGAAGGAAACCCCTATCGTCTGCATCACAGAGTCGATTGGAATTCGGGCCAGAAGAAGGCACCAAAGGAAGATAAAGATGTTCGGGATAAGCAGGTCGGTCTAAATGGCCCCGAAGAGAAGGTTAAGCCGGTCACCTAGCCATACTTCCCCCCAAGCTATGGTCGTAGAATACACCCCAAGAATTAAGTCTCGACCTCATACAGTCCGAACCGTCCTTCGAGATGGGGATCTGTTGGATCTGCTCTAATAACTAGTCACTAATAATTGTACAGACATTAGTTATCTTACCCTCTCTGCCATGATGAGTTAGTCTCGACAACACACGATTATACGTGTTTGTATCGCGGGCCTTATCCAATCGGACTGGCCGTAACCTTGGCCAACAAACACATGTTTAGGGTTAGATATAAGGCATAATCTCATCTCATCCAGGCTAACAAAAGTGCCCTTAATGAACCAATTTAGTCATTAGATTAGGATTATAAGGTTTTCTTTTGTCGTCTTCCTATCCTTGTGTGGGCTCTTTAGCGTTAAGGCTTTGTTAGTCAGTTGGTCTGTGATTTTCGTTGTCAATTTGTAGTGTTATTTTCTTTGTGTGTTTATTTGTGTTCTTTTCTCATTTTTTTCTTCTCTTCTGATGTTCTGGTCTGCGCTTAGCTGGTACTGGGGCTCGCTTTTGTTCCCTTAGTATTAAGGTTGTTTGCGTTGGTGGGGACGGTTTCTGGTGGTGGGCTACAACATCTGTATGATTAGGGTCTAGTGAAATGGAGCAGAAAAATTTAGAAAAGTTCTGAAAAGTTAAGCTAACGAAAAAAGAGGAACATGATGTAGAACTTTTAGTGCAGGATATCGCCCGGGTCTGCCGAATGCCAACTCAATTTAATTGGCAAAATCTTTGGGGATAATAAGCCAAATTTCAATTGTATTAAAACTACTCTCGGTGGAATTTGGTCGACAAGAAAGCCTTTTTCAATTTGAAGTTTGGGAGCAAATAAGTTTCAGTTCCAATTTCATCTAGAAGAAGATAAGGAGAAGATATTAAAAGGAAAGACATGGTCTTTTGACGGGCAGTAAATCCTCCTCAAGAGCTGGAATCCAGAGAACCTAGAATTTTCAGAGAGAAATAGTTCATTAAAATCTGGGTACAGATCCACAACCTTCCCCTGCATTGGATATTAGTTGATTCTTGCTTGAAAATTGGAAAGAAGATTGGAAAGTTTTTAGATGTGCAAGTCCCTAGTGCGAGAAGTGTCAATGGACAAGTGATCAAACTACTGGTGGAGCTTAATTTGAAGGATTTCATACTCAATGGAACCAACATCAAGCTAGGAGCAGAAAACCAATGGGTTAACTTTAGGTATGAAAACCTCCAAAGCTTTTGCTTTTACTATGGTAAGATAGGACACTCTGACAGAATTTGTTCTGTTATGAAAGAAGATGTTCATAGAAGTGTGCTTAACCTTGGACAATTTGGGGATTGGTTAAGAACTAGAAGTAGTAGCTCCAGTGACTGTATAAGAACTTTTGTTCAACCTGTAGGAAGCCAATTTAGTGAGCAAGAGGTTAACATTCCTTCTAACCAGGCTTTGTATAAGAGTGTCAGAAAAGGAAAGAGTAATGATGGGGAGGGAATTATGAGAGAAGGTAGCACTGGGAAGATTGGCATGAGCGCCAAAGTATGATAGTCTAGTGGTCCGCAATCTCAACAAAAAAAAATGTTGTTTTAGTAGAGATTGATATCCAACTCTCTACTACAGTAGGTAAAATTTTACAAAGAAAGAAAAGAACTTCTATGAGAAAACCTAAAAATGGAACAGAAGATAGTCTAGAGAACATGGTAATTAATTCTGTAGGGAAAGAAGTTGTGGTAGAATTAGTTAAAGGTACAAAAAAAGAAAGTGTTCAGATATTCCAGGGGGTGAGGTTGATCAAGATAAAGTTAGGTCTGGGGGTAAGAAATTGGAAGTTTCTGAAAAAGAAAATCTTTCTGAGGTGGAGAAAACTAACCATAACTGGTCCAAAAGTTAAAAAAAAAATGTGTGTGTAGAATTGTAGAGTTTTGGGAGGACCCTCTCGAAGATTGTAGAGTTTTCGCCCAAAAATCTTCAGTCTTCGAGAGGAAGCTCTCAAATCCCACAAACCGAACGGATCTCTTAGGAACAGAGAAGCCAATCATGAATTGTAATTTCTTATGTTTGGAGGCTTGAGAATTGGTGTATTTATAAGCTACAACAGAGACCCTAGGGAGGTGTCAAATATGGGCTCCCCAAGCATGAGCCCAACTTTGGGCTAAGCCCACTGAGCTCAATACTTAAAGAATAATTCATTCCACGAGATAAATATTATTGCACTCTCAATTTAACTCCGAATTACAATTTGTTTGTTTTTCGGTTTATTGCCCGATTTTTACATCCCCGTATTTAAGATCTAACACCCTTAAATTAATTTGATTGTTGACAGTATAGTTAATCAACTTCTACATTCGAAGCTAGTACCACTCAATTCTTCATCAGTATGCCATAACTTAATCCGCCTGCAGGGCTTGACATAACGATCCTTATTGAGCTCACTTTGGGGACGTCATCAACCAGCTCTCCTGAGATACGATGACTGTAAATGCAGCCGACATTACTTACCAAAATATCAAGTACGTCGATCTACTAGAATAAGTCTCACACTTGATAAATCAAATAAGTAAGTGTCGACTACACTTGCCCGTACGTTGTCTTGTGGATTAAGACCACGCAACAAATATTGAGGACTAGATTATTTACTTGGTCAGTATAAAACAATCTTATCCTTCTGTGGGTCGTTCAATACATCCAAGATGTATTAGTATAATCCATTAGTCTAAGATCAACTAATTTCAAGACCACACTACAGTCTTTCACGATAGGGAGTTCAATTCCTTACTAGACTGCGAACCATAATTTATATTTTACAAGGAACCGATAATATAATCTGACCGTTCCAGACCTGGAACCATATTATAAACTATGTAAATTAAAGGAACAATGTTAGCATGAACAAATTAATTGCAAACATGCACTTGACGAAAATGTGAATTCTCATTCCAAATGGTATTGTCAGAAACTGAAAGTCAAACTTTTAAAGTATACCCCATCAGAAAATCACCATACTAGTACACTCAATGACATAGATCAAATATGGTGAGTAGAATGGAAATTACAAGCAATGTGATCTGGCTAAAGAGAGGAATAAGTTTTCTAGAGGAAAAAGCAAAAAACATAAGTCTAGAATGGAATGGCATGCCCTAGGTCAAAAAATAGATAAAAAATCCCGCATCTAGATATTTGCGTTGTCAGGTCGCGAGTCGCGACTTCTCCACTTCTTTAGGTCGCGAGTCGTGCATCGTCAGATTCTTCAAAATCCGGGGGAGTCGCGACATCTTCTCGCGAGTCGCGACTCGAGCTCGCGAATTGCACCTTCAGGCTCTGAAAAACTCGCGGGTCGCAACATTGTCGCGAATCGCGAAAAAAACTTCCTTCTCCATTTTTCGATCCTTCAGTCTTCTTTGTCGTCTTTTGGGCTCGATAACGGGTTTTTTCAATGATCACGATCTTGGCTCAAGCAATACCAACCACAACCGGCACAACCTACCTCCTGCAAATACAAACATGGAAAAAACACGAAGTACAATACGACAAAAAGAATCACAAATAGAAACTAAAGATAAAAACACAAAACCAACGAAATGGACCAAATATGCTACGAAAAACCTACAAATGGGAAAAAACAAAAAGAAAATAAACATGAAATAAAGACACGAAAATGGGACGAACAGTGATCTTTATCGTGTCTATTTCCAATTGTTCAAAATTTAAATCCTTCGTGAGATCAATCCACAAATGCAACACAAAATCATGAAAATAGAAAAATTAGTGATTCATAAAAAATTAGAACCATCAACTTTATTCTGCAGAAAATTGAAGTGACATAATTTATGAAAACATTGAACCCCAACACCCACTGATCTAATTTATTGTTGATATGTATTTGCGTCAATGTGGCCATTGAGGTGATGAATTTGTTATTATGTGGTGTCTTAAGATTTTTAGGGTTGATTTTAGCGTGGTTATGGGATAAACAAAGAAAGATATATAGTCCGTGTCTGTCGACAGTTAAGTCACCTGTATCAGCGACTTTTATTGATAGAGTGGGCCATTCCTAGGCTTCTTTCTTATACAGAACCTTTAAAAGGCTTGAAGAACGATAAATACAGAGGAAAGCTTAGAGAGAGAGAGAGAGAGAGATAAAAAGAGATACAACAAAGTTTCTTCTATTTAGGGTTTTTATTGTCGTGTATTTGCTAATGATTTTCAAGGCCTCCGGACACCTGTTTTTATAGAAGGGAAGGTCATTGAAAAATTATTTCTTCAAGACACGTGGTGTCTTATGATTGGATACATGGTGACACGTATTCGCCAACTTGAGCAAGTTGGTTATCTTTTGAGCAGTGGAAATTGGTTTAGGGCGGTAACCCTTTTCACACTACCTTAGAACTGTGTTCGGCTGAGATGAGATTGGCTAAGAACGTTTTTTTTCAGGAAGAGATTGACATGTATGCCTCATAGCTTAGAATGAGGTTGGTTTAATGGTGAATGACGTCTTTGAGATCTACGTCTTTTCTTCTAACAAGAATACTTCTGGTCATCTGGACTCTAGGGATGACGCGTGTGCTGGATCTATGATGGCATCATACTTATTTTTAAGGGTCTTTATTTTAGGCCAGAAAAATTCGTGTATCACATAGGCCCCTAGGTTCCTCGGGCCAAGCGAGAATTTCGTTTGGTCGTAGGAAGCTACATGTTTTTTTCCTGAGTTGGACCAACATCAAACGTCGTGAGTGAGTATCTAAAGGGTCAACTTTAGATCTTTTATTTGGTAAAAGTCGGTTGCGTCTTTTAAATTTAGAGAATGGCAATGATGGTGACTTGGGCGGCTGAAAAGGGGTGTTATTCTAATAATGACCCACCACGTGTGGGTTGTTGGGCTGGTTTGCATGTGAAAGGTCATCTTGAAACGTCTCATCTTATTTAATCCAGTTGGCAGGTAGACTACGGGTAATTGACAGCATCTTTTAAGGGTTAGAGTGGATTCGTCCTTCTTAGTAAAAAGTCTGTTGCGTCTCCCTTTATTATTCTTTTCTATCTTTCTCTAATTTGGAGTGGTTTCTTTTCCTAAGCATGCTCCTACCAAAATTAATTACTCTTTACGCGCCATCGCCAACCATTGTCAGTCGTACATTTAGGCCCAATTACACACTCCAAGAGTTGTTATCTATCTCATTGCCTAGCCCTTCCGAACCAACACATTGAAGGTAAATTTAGTCGATCAATTTTGTGACATATGATGAGTTACCATGGGTTATGCCGCGAGCACAAGCACGATTAGCCAGGCCAAAGGGAAACATAATTCAAAGCGCATTCGATCAATCACTCACCCGAGCGCCACTTTAGACCCCCAACAAAAAAATCCCCAAGACTCGCAAGATAGAATAACCGGCCAAGAGCTAGCAAAATCTATCGCCTTCTAAAGTTGACACATCGAAGATAAATTAAGTTTTGGTGGTTCCTTTTGTGGCGTATGATGCATCTCTATACACCATGCCATGACTACAAGTAGCTAGGTCAAAGGGAAACAACCTCAACCCCCATCACTCATCTGAGTTCCAGACCAAATACGAGCAAAATGATCATATGGCTGTTGGGATCTGTGAGGATCTCGTCATGTACAAATCACGAATTCAATAGCAAACGTAAAACTATGCGCAGCGGATCTAAAGGTTTGACGTAGAGAACTTATGGCTTAAAATTTTATGGCGATCTGGCTGATCTTCCAGATGGTCGTACACAGCACACGAACAGGCTGGATCACACGAACGGAACAACTCAGGCTCACGTGCGATTGAGTCGTCGAGTCATGTGGTGTAGATGGCTCGCGTCAATCGGGTCGCGCAACTGCCGGCGGTCCTGTCGAACGTCGCGGCTGTCTGGCGGCTCCTTACAGCAGAGATCGGCTGGTCGGCGGCGGAGCTAGGTTGGCGGGTCGCGGCCTTCGAGTCGTGATTCGTCAACTTCTTGTAGATGATCACCTGGTCTCGACTACCTATGGATCTTCTACTGTATTACTCAAACACCCTTCTTCAACTTGTACCAGTGGAGTAACAAGAAGAAGATAAAACTCGAATGAGAACTGATAGAGAGAGAGAGAGAGAGAGAAAGAGAGAGAGAGAGAGAGAGAGAGAGAGAGAGAGAGTGAGATCTAGAGAGAGACGTGTTTCACGTGAGATGTGAACTATATTGCCTTCTCATGAGCTTAATAATATATATATATAGAGCTACAGTAGGGACCCTTAGGAGATTAGGAATAGAATTCCTTAATTAATTAGACTAACTGTAGGTCAAACCCACTCCTTTAATTAATTAAATAATATTAATGGGCCACCAACATTATATTATTGAACTCACTTTTCCTAGCCCTTACATTTGAGACTCGAATTATAATTACTCGATTTACCTCCCCATGTTTAAGATATAATGTACATTAATTAATTCGATTACTGACAATCAAGAATTAATTAATTTATTATTATTTCACCGAAGCTAGCGCTCGTGCATTACATTCTTACTATGCCGGAATTTAATCCACCTGCAGGATTTAGCATAATAATCCTTCATGAACTCACTCAGGGGATATCATCAAACTAATGCACATGATGAACGTAAATATCCTAATAGCACATACTATATATAGTAATATTACCAAAATAGTAGGAATATTAATCCAGCGAACTGAACCTCACCCAAGTTAATCAAAGTAATATGTACTACATATATATGCCTGTTTAATATCTTACGGGTTAAGAGAACGCAGTAATTAATCGATGCCTAGTTCATTTACGACGATCAGTACAAAATGAACTTCTCTTCTCTGAGATCTTGTTCAATACATAAATGTACTAGTGTAACTAATCAGTCAAGACAAACTGTACAATTGACACTACAACCATTTGGATGGGGTGTTCATGTCCATCTAGGTTGTGAACCACTATTCTTCTTCACAAGTAACTGATAGAATGATCTTCGGTTCGCCCGATGACGACCACTCTATCTAAATGAAAAACAACAAAACGTAGAACTTGTTTAATCTAACGTGATTCTCATTCATAAAGGGCGAAAGTGTAATAACATGCAAAGTCAAGCTTTCAGTATATAACGCTAACAATCTCTCACTTATACTTAAAGCTTTCGCTTTTACAGTATAATCCTGTCAATCTGTCATTCTTAAAGACCTATGTCGATCCGATCGCCATGCACCTGACTCCCATTCCTTCCACGAGTTTGACGAAGACCTTTCCCGGAAAACTGTTTGAGAAAGAATGAGCTAGGTTGTCCTCCGATGCAATCTTGGCAACATCAACGTCTCCTCTACCAACGATATCCTGAATAAGATGGTATTTACGCTCTATGTGTTGCTTGCTCTGTGGGCACGAGGTTCCTTTAAGTTCTCTACTTCACCACTGTTATCACAGTACACGGTGATACTTCATGGAAAACTCGGAATCACCTCTAAGTCCTCTAAGAAGTTTCTGGGCCAAACTGCCTCTTTCGCCGCCTTCTAGGCTGCTATGTACTTAGCTTCCATGTTGGAGTCTGCAACGCATTTCTGCTTAGCACTCCTCCATGAAATGGCTCCACTTCCCAAGGTAAACACATAACCTGAGGTTGACTTACTTTCATCCCTATCGGACTGGAAATCAGAATCTGTGTAACCCAGAGGTAACAATCTGTCTGCACGGTAAACTAACATGTACTCCTTAGTCATTCTCAGGTACTTGAGTATATGTTTCACCGCAGACCAATGTTCCCGTCCCGGATTACTTTGATATCTAGCTACCATGCCAACGGCGTAGCTAATATCCGGCCTCGTACACAACATTGCATACATAAGACTTTCTACTGCTGAAGCATAAGGAACTGTCTTCATGTCCTCTATCTCTTGAGGCGTCTTAGTAGACATCTCATTGGACAGAGGTATTCCATGTCTGAAAGGTAACATAACCTTCTTGGAATCCTACATGCTGAATCTGACCAAGACAGTATCTATGTATGAAGACTGTGATCAGCACAACATTCTCTTCTTACGGTCTCGAATGACCCTAATACCAAGAATGTGTCCTGCTTCACCTAAGTCCTTCATATCAAACTGCTTAGAAAACCACACCTTTACATCTAATAACTCTTTCTTACTATTTCCAATAAGGAGTATGTCATCTACGTAAAGCACAAGAAACACCACCACGATCCCACTGACTTTCTTGTAAACACAATGCTCATCCGGACATTAAGTGAACCCGTACGACTGGATCACCTCGTCAGAATGGATGTTACAAGATCTCGAAGCCTGCTTCAGTCCATAAATAGACCGATTAAGCTTACACACTAGATGCTCACGTTCCTTATCAATGAATCCTTCTGGTTGCTGCATATAGATGTCTTCTTGAAGGTTCCCATTACGGAAAGTTGTCTTGACATCCGTCTGCCAGACCTCATAATCCATATGAGCGGCTACAACCAAGAGAATCTGAATGGACTTAAGCATAACTACTGGCGAAAAGGTCTCATCATAATCAATACCCTCGATCCGGGTATAACCTTTCGCAACAAGCCTTGCTTTGAAGGTTTGCACCTTCCTATCTGATCCTCTCTTTCTCTTATAGATCCACTTACATCCAATGGGTCGTACCCCATCGGGTGGTTCTACAAGATCCCGGACCTGATTGGAATCCATTGACCCCATTTCAGTTTTTATTGCAACATTCCATGAATCTGCATCTTTATCTTGGAATGCCTCATCGTAAGTTCTTGGGTCCGATTCTAGGTCTCCTGGAACTGATTCCGAAGACTCTCCAACACCTATCCATCGGTCGGGTAAATGAGAAACCCCTCCCACTGCGGCGAGGCACTGTCTGCACTGGTACACTCTCAGTGTGCCGTGTTGCAGTATTACGTGATGTATCTACTTGCGCACTCGGTGGGGAACTATCGACTTCACTTCTTAACTCCTCTAAGACTAGTCTACTTGCGTTGCTTATGATTCATAATATAGTCTTCTTCTAAGAATCTAGCGTTCGTCGAAATGATTGCTTTTTGATCCCCGGGACTACAATATAATCCACCTTTCGTTTCCTTGGGATAGCCAATGAAAACTAGTGCTTCCGAATGTTTCTCCAACTTGTCAGGTTCCTACACTAAAACGTATGCAGGGCTACCCCACACTCGAATATGTGAAAACCGGGCTTGCACCTTTTCCACAATTCGTAAGGAGTAGTCTCAACTGACTTTAAAAGAAGCAAGTTCAGAATGTACGATGCTGTTTCCAGCGCCATTACCCAAAATGAATCTGGTAACCTTGAATAATTCATCATCGACCTAACCATCTCCATAAGACTCCTATTTCTTCGCTCTACAACCCCGTTCTGCTGGGGGCGTGCTGGGTGAAGTCAGTTGGGATTCAATCCCAACTTCCTATAAGTATGTCCTAAACTCTCCAAAAAGGTATTTGCCACCTCGATCAGAACGAAGTGACTTGATACTTTTACCATGAAGCTTCTCCACAACTGTCCGATACTTCTTGAATTTCTCAAAGCATTCGGACTTGCGGTGCAACAGGTAAACGTATCCAAATCTCGAGTAATCATCAATAAAAGAGACATAATACTCAAAATCTCCTCTAGCCTGGATCGACACAGGACCACACAAATCAAATATATCAATCCTAGCACTTCTTAGCTTCTATACCCCTTTGCCGTAAACGGTCTGTTGGCCATCTTACCTTCTAGGCACGATTCGCAAGTTGGATAATGCTCTTCCAATGGACCAAGATGTCCACTGGCCACTAACTTTTGAATCCTCCTAAGGTTGATGTGTTCAAGTCTAAGATGCCACAGATATGCTTCATTCATCTGCGAAGACTCATTCTTCTTATTAGACTTAGTCATGACATTATTCAATTCATTTTGTTGCACTGTGGGATAGTTTGGTTTGAGAACATACAAATTGCCAACTAATGAACCAGAACAAATGAAACGATTTCCAAAACGAATACTAACCATGTCATCAAACAAAACTGAAAAACCATCCATAACGAGTTTAGAAACTGAAATAAGATTTTTTCTAAAACTAGGAACATAAAGGCAATTTCTCAAACCAAACTACTACTATGAAACGATAAAGTAACGTCTCCCACTGCAACAGTCGCCACTTTCATAGCATTGCCCATGTAGACGGTGATCTCTCCCTCTCTAAGCCGTCTGGTTTCCTGTAACCCCTGCAAAGAATTGCAGACATGATCAGTGGCTCCAGTATCTACACACCAGGTTCTGGTAGAAACAACCGCTAAACATGTTTTTATGACATTAATGACAGAGTTACCTTTCTTGAGGAGAGGACAGTCGACCTTCCAATGTCCCAATTTGTTGCACTTGTGCCATCTTCCTTTCGAGTTCTTTGCCACAGCTTGAGGGCCCGATCGTGGGGCAACAAGAGCATCTTGTACTTTCGCCTTTCCTGCAGAATTCTTTCTCTTCTTGCCCTTGTAAGGCCTGGAAGGTCCAGCCTGCTCGGCGACTAGCACCTGAGGAGCCTGAGTGAATAAGACTCCTGCCGACTGAAGCTCTGCAAGCAGTTCTAGAAGGGCCATATGCATCTTGTGCATGTTCTAGTTCAACCGGAACTGATCAAAGATTTTCGGCAGAGACTGGAGCATAATATCGACCTCGGTTTCGCCGTCAATAAAACCTCCCATGACCCAAGCTCATTGAGCAACGCCATAACCCTGAGGGCGTGATCCCTAATGGGTGTGCCCTCGGCCATGCATGTATTCATCAGAGCACTCAAAGCCTCTTGCCTAGCAGCCCTAGACTGATGTCCAAACAGATTCCTGAAATTGAGTAGTATATATGTTGCAGTGGGCATAGACTGATGCTGATGTTGAAGAACATTCGACATAGAAGCCAGAATGTAACACTTCGCCATCTCATCAGCCTTCTTCCACCGAGAAAACTCTCCTTTCTCCTGCTCAGGAGCATCAGCCGCAGGCACTTCTGGGCATGCCTCAGTGATAGCAAACTTATAACCCTCAACAGTCAACACTATGTCTAAGTTCCTCTTCCAATCAATGTAATTAGGACCAGTAAGCTGATTTTCTTTTGGAATGACAGAAAACGTATTGAATGACATGATGAATATCCTGAGAATCACGCAAATAAATTTTACAGATTAAACACATTTGAATTTAATTGTTAATATTGATATCCTCAAAACAATATTAACTAAATTCATCAACATCTTTTATGCCTCGTGAGTAATGCATGCTACGTGGGTCACCCTACAAACTCATCATTTGTAAGAGAAGGGCTTTTCAAGAACCATTAATTTCCATAAGTCAAAACAAAATTCATGACGAACGAAATTAATAGTCGGTCTCCATTTGGCCATGCAATAAATTCAGGGACCCCGTGGGAAGTTTATAAATAAATCGCATTCTAAGTGAATCCCATTTCTCGATTATTAGGTCGTCAAAATCGATTACACGTCCCCCGTGGGGAGGCCCGTGCGCTCTAATAAAATTTCCTCTAACCGTCTAATTTTAGAAATTCGTCCTGGTAATTTCCTACAATTAATTTTAATGATGTTATCCGTGGGGAAGCCCATAATTCAATTAATTGTTTTACCGACAAATTAGAAATGGAGGCCATAGAAGTTTTACAAATAACTTTAATTTAAAATCCCGTCTCAAACTTAGAAATATTTTATGAAGATTTTTAATTACTTATGCAGTTCTGAATTAATCTATGTTAATGCAAAAATTAATTAACATGCACAATAATTCATACAATTCTAAATTAATATATGTCAATGCAATAATCAAGTTTCATGTACAATAATTCATGCAATTCTAAATTAATTTGGCACTGCAATAATTAATTAGCATGCATAATTTATTGATACAACTCTAAATTAATTCTATGCAAAGACATAATTAATTAACATGCATAATTATTCATGTAATACTAAATTAATCCCATGTAAAACAATAATTTTTGAACATGCATAAATAATAAATATTTAATTGGCATAATAAATTTAAATAAATAAATTCACTATTATGGCCATTAAATATTGAGTCTCCATAAACAAGGAAACTGTAACAATTCTTTCCCTGTTCAACTGGAACTCCTTTAGCAGTAGAATCCTGGTTGATATTGTACTGCTTGCCCATCAAGTAAAAAACCTCCACCACCAGTCGCCGCCGCCGCCGGCTTGGCCGAAAAAACTCGTCGGGCGTTTTTTTTCTCTTTTTCGAGGCTCGTTGATCTCTTGTGATCTCCCGGTCATCAACACACGATCACAACACGAAAAATATAATTTACAAAATTATATAAACCGATCCAAGATCCAACGAATGGATGTACATGTTTTCTAAACAAATAATTAAATCTATCCAGTCAACCCCCTGGCGAATAATTATTACAAGCATTCATCCATCAATTCCTCGACATGTCCGAGGCTTTAAAAACGAATTTAGAACCATACATCACATTCAACAATATTCATCAAACACATAGTCGACCATAATAGTGGATTAACTATTTTCCTGCAAAACCGAGTTATGCAAATATAATCCAATATATGGCTGCGTTTGAACACATCTTGTCAAATAAAGCCGTAAAAATTCGAACTTTGTACAAAATTAATTAACCAAGTGCTCTGATACCACTTGATGGGATTGTTGGGTTCTATTAGGAATGTCGGCAATGTGTACATTCAAATCTATTGAATAATAAATCCTAACGCAGCAGAATCTATAGTTAGGATTAGGACTTACGGTTTAAAATTTTTGCCGACTCTGAGTCGTTTCTGATTTCCGTTGATGGAGATCGTCTGTCTACCACAACCCAATCGGTTGAAGGGTTTGGCCTTTGTCGACTCTAGTCGAGTGTTGAATCACGAATGGATCACCGGATCAAGTTGGTCGGGTTCGGATTGCGGCGGTTCGGCTTGCGGATAGATGCGCATGCGTGTCAACTTTCCTATGCCTGGAAGGACTAGGCGTGCGGTATCTGGGCTCATGCGGGTACGTGCTCGGGACATCTTCTATATGCGCGAGGAGTCCTGATCAGGCGAGGAATAGCGGGTGCGTGCGGGTCGCGTGCTACGGCTTTCCTATGCCTGTGAGGACTAGGCGAGTAGGGACTGTGTCATGCCGATCGTATGCGACACGTTTCCTGGGGCGCGAGGAGTCCTGGTCGATCGAGGAGTCTTGGTCGAGCGAGGAGTCCTAGTCGAGCGAGGAGTCCTGGTTGAGCAAGGTATGTCGGCGGCGAGTAGTGGTTTTCCAGCGGTGGTCGACGGCAGCAGTCGGCTGAGGAAGGGGACCGAAAAATATGAAGGTTTGAGGTTTAATATAATCTCACCTTAAAATCTTCTAATGGATTACCTAAACACCTACTTTAATTAATCTTGGTAGAGCGATTAATTGAATCTCCCTAACTCTCAAATATATGATGAATACGATTTTCCTCTTCCTTATAGGAACCTTAAAATCGTGCCTCACAAGTACATCTCAAGAGGTTGGGACATGGTGTATTTATAGGCTCCATTAGGGATCTTAAGGAAGTGCCAAATATGGGCTTATCCCATTAGGCCAAGGAATCCAAATTCTACTCCACTTATTAATCCCAACTAGGTCATGATTCATTTCTCCTAACATCACCTTTTAGAAGACTCTCAAGTCTCCTTACCCTAGGTAGTATTCTAGAAGGAATATTCCCTATCTCATGGAATATTAAATAAGGAATAAAATTAATTCCTAACATCCTAATAAATTTAAATAATAATATATCCCACTAGAACATTATTATTGTCCTCCCCATTTGGCTTCAATTTAATTAATTAAATCAAACCTCCACTTGATTAATATTTATTAATCTTATTGATCGATTTACCTCCCTATGTTTAAGATATAACGTCCGCTGATGAATTAAATTACTGACAAAATAATTAATCAACTTCTTATTCATTTCCGAAACTAGTACCACTCAAATCTTTAATCATTATGTCGGATACACATCCGCCTGCAGGGCTTGACATAATATCCTTCCTGAGCTCATCTCGGGGACGTCATCAATCCAGCGCACTGGAACATAGTGACCGTAAATAATTTATAATAGCGGGTCATATAAACATCTTCATTTACCAAAGTACCAAGTACGTCATCCTAACAGAATAGGAATCACCCTTGGTAAATCAAATACACAAGTAATGAATATACATGCCTATTTTATATTTTCTTACAGCTTTCGAGAATGCATCAATAACTAAAGGTCGAGATTACAACAACGATCAGTGAGTCTCATAATCTTAGCCTTTTCCACGGTCCTGTTCAATACTTAACATAAGTACTAGTGTAGTTCTCCAATCAAAGATCAACTTAATCAAGAATACACTACAGTCTTTTTCCAAGTGGGGTCTCATTGCCAGTTTAGACTGTGAACAAATAATTTAGTCTTACAAGGAACCGATAGGTGACCTTTCTGTTCGAGACACCACGAACCACACTATCTCAATGTAAGACAAGGAGTATGATTGCATAAATAAATAAACTGCAAAGCATATGTACTTTGACCGAAACATGATTGCCAGATCAAAATGGAATTGTTCATATCTGAAAGCCAAGCTTTTACAGCATATCTAACAATCTCCCACTTATGCTTAATAAGCTCATGGCTATCACCAACCACAATTTTCTTTCAATCTAATTCTCAAAGAATTGTTTTCCTTTCTGCCATACATCCGACTCCCAATCCTTTAACATGGCCATCATCCGCTTTCAACGGAAAGCCAATCCTAAAAGGATTTTACCAAAGTCTCCTGACGTAACTAGACGACAAACGTCCACCCTGTCGCAGTCCTTTGCAACTGGCGTACTTGCTCTATGTGCCAGTTGCTTTATGAACTAGTGATTCCTCTCTGTCAACTGCACCGACTGTCATCACAATCCATTGTGACCTGACTTGGTCTGACAAGGTTTCACATTTTTAGTTCAATGGCGAATCCAATCTCTACGTCGCTCGCCTTTTGGGAAGGGACGCACTGAGTTTCTTATGGTGGAATTTGTCAACGTATTATCGTTTGACATTTCTCCATTCTGCTTGGCTCCCACAAGTGAACACAAACCATAAGGTGGCTTTTACTTGTTTGTTCATGTCCTGATTAGAAATCAAAATCTTTTGTAACCCATAGGTTGCTTATGGCTCGTTTGGTAACCCTACATATTATCTTTAGCCCTTTTACGGAACTTGATCATATGTTCTACCTTGAACCAATTGCTCCTGTCTAGGATTACTTCGAATTCTACTCATTATGCCCTTAGCAATAATAGAAATCAAGTCTCATTTACCACATGGCACATACTAGGCTTCCTTTTGTCGAGGACAAGGAACTGCCTTTGTGTCATGCAAATTTCGAATGAGCCTTATGGTAGTATCTGGATAATGAAATCCGGGATAATTACAACATATCTTTCTTTTGATCCTCAATCTCAAGAACATTTGTTAATTCCGAATCCTTCATATCCAACTACTTGGATAACCATACCCTTGTGCCTTTCAACACTCTCACACTGTCTTCAGTGATCAGGATGTTGTCAACACATAGTACGAAATACCACCACGCTTCCATTGTGCCACTTACGATGCTCATTTGTTGAATAATCGAATCCACGATTCGAACTTATCAACCAAATGACCAGCTTATTATAATCCATAAATGAACTGTTTCAGTCTAGTGACTAGACACTCTTAGCCTTTTTCTAATGAACACTCCTGGGTGCTGCTCATGGATATTCCCACAAGACTCCCGGTTAAGCAAAATGTCTTGACATCCACTTTGCCTAATCTCATAACTCATATGAGTGGCAACAGCTTTAAATTTGGCTACTTGTGAAAAGATTAACTCATAATAGATATCATTCTTTCTGAGTCTTCTAAATCACAACAAGCCTTACATTTGTACAGACTTAAACATAGCTACCGGTGAAAAAGCTTACTCATAATGGACCCCATTCTTTCTGAGTTTGTTATTTCACAACAAGCCTTGTACTAAAGTCTTCACTTATAGATTTCGTCCGATAGCCCATATGCTACTAGGTAGTTCAATAAGAACCCAGATCTGGTTAGAGTCCACGACTCCAAATCAAAAATCATTAAAACTTTGCTAAGTTTCTACATCTTTGTCTTAGATCTACTCATTGTATAACTAGGGATGAATTCAAGTTTACTAGAGACTAAGTCCGGGACTTTCTCAAAACATGAATATCATGATCTCCTGTTTGCTAGAGACTGAGTCCAACGACTCTCTCATTATCACGATTTCATGAAGTTGCGTTGCAACCCTCCCACTACAACGAGGTTCCCTCTACAAAAGTGTATAGCACAAAATACGTGTTGCAGTCTTTATTGTGGTATCACATTTGTACACTTGGTAACAAAGTTTGAACTTTCACCTTTATCTTTCCTCTAAACAATTCTACAAATGGGCTTTGTGGTTTATTACTTAGTATTCCTCTAAAAATCAGGCATTCGTGCTAACGAAGACCTTCTAACTTTTAGTACTTTAAAATAATCCAATCATTTCTCGTTACAATGAAGTATCCCCACAAATAGCCTATTTTTCGAACAACCTTTCCAATCCTATTAGTATCATCCTTTCCAGCACGTGTACCGAAATACTCTAAATCTGAATGTATTCCTGACTAGGCCTATGCCTTCGTCTACAATTCATTCAGAGTAATGACTACTAACTTATATGGAACTATGTTCAGAACTTACCCTGCTATTTGCACAACTCCAACACGAAAATAAAAAAATGAAATTCCTAATAACTCATCCTTGACATAACCAATCTACTTAAAAGACATTTTCCTTCGTCAAGTTACATAGTCCCGTTCCGATGAACTAGATGAAACCTGTTGACCATATCTCAACATCCAACAAGTATTTCCATGATTTTCCAAAAGGTATTAGTCACTACGATTTCGATCGTAATGCCACTGATACATTAATCTTGACATTTTTCCATAACTGCCAGTGCACTCTTTCGATGTACTTAAGCTTATGGAATGTCCCTTAATGTACCCTGTTTTGAACAAATTCCTTCAAAGAAAAATATTCAAAACTACCTTTTTGTCCTAAAAATCATAGAACTTCACAAATCGGATGAATTAATCCTAACATATGTTTGGCTTCTAAATCCCTTGACCTACAAAAGGTCATTTATGTCATTTTAGCTACTAAGTATAATTCGTAGGTCAGATAGTTTCATCCATTCTCAAAGAACCCATAAGTTCAGTGGCTATCCACCTTTGAATTCTACTAATGCTAAATACTAGATGCCAAAAATAATGTATGATTCATTCATTGAAGGACCTTTCTTTTTATTGATTCTAGTCGATGTGCTATTTATTTCATCAACTGCACCTGTGAGATATTTTGGCTCATTGAGTTCATAAATTTTCTACCCACATACCAAATGGATAAAACGTCACATTTTTACCCATACCCAATTTAGAAACTGAACACGAGTTCTTTCTAAACTTGGCACGTGAAGACAATTACTCATAAATCAAAATTTCTATAGAAAACTCATTCTGTGATATTTTTGGGTCCTTTGAGTTTACAAACTGTCCTACCTCGTACCAAATGGATAAAACGTTTTGCTTTTTCAAACCAACAAACGTAACATCCATGCACAAATTAGAAACTGAACGTGAGTTCTTTCTAAGACTTGGCACATAAAGACAATTACTCATAAACCAAAATTTCTATAGAGAACTCCCACTGCAATAGTCGCCACTTTCGTAGCAAAACCCATTCTAGATGGTAATCTACCTATCACATGTCGATTGGTTTCCTGGACCTTTTTGCATAATTAGTGGTTACTTATCTATTCACCAAGTACTGATAGATAACACCATTAAAAATGTTTCGACTTTCTAGTGAATTAAGATTTACCTTTCTTGTCTTAAGAATAGGACAGTTCATCTTCCTATGTCCATTTTGCTTAGACTGAATACACCCGTCCTTTGACTTGTATTCCTCAGCAAAATAAGACATTATCCAAGTTCTATTTCTAATCATATTTGAACAAGTAAATTATCTTTGAGAATTACGGACAACAGATTAAAAGACATTTTGAATTCTTGGGATCATGCAAACATAGTCTTTACTCAGTCAAGTGTTTTTGAATTTAACATCAAATATTGATCCCTTCAAAACAACATTTGAATAAATTCACAGACAGCTCAAAGCACCGAATCCCCGCAGGCCACGGAGTGTGGACGTCTACGGTTTCAAGCCATCGCAAAAGGAGGGATTAATCCTATTAATTAACATGCCATCCAAACAGTACTTAATTAATAGTCAGTTCATCTTTTGGCCAGCACACTGAGTCAATGTTTCCCTTGTTCTTTATTAGAAGAAGGAACTTATTGAAATAAAAACGACCTTTTCCTGTGGGAATATCGTTTTAATTTTCACTTTAAGTGTAACACATTAATTGGTACCAAGTTCACTACCAAAATTATACGTTCATCTGTGGATGACCCGTACTCTTTTGTAATAGCTCGCTATTACCATCCCGAAGGAGATTTGCCCTTGTGAACTGTGAGATAAACCGTCCTGTGGGATTGATCTAAACCACTTCACTAACAAACATATAATGGAGGCCTTGGATGTAATTTATTTCAACCCATTACACACTTAATGTAATCTTTAATTTAAGGGATTTTCCTAGATATGCTCCTATTTCAATTTGCACATAAAGCAAATAAGGATATGCATAATTAATAAGCAATAATAAACTAGGAACTATAATCCAACTACTATGGCCATTAATTAATCTCCAATATTACGGAGAAACACAATCTTGTCCTTATTTGAATGTGTCAGGAATTGGAACACCCCTTTCGCAGTGACTCCCACTCTTCATTCTGAATAGGTCGTCTCCGGGAAAGTCGCCATTGGATCACCACCATGGCATCCGTCTGCATGTTCATCGCCTCGCCCTGTCGAGGTTGGTCCATGTCCTCCGAATCAATAATATAAAACAACAATTACATAATTCATCCTATGACCTGCGGAAGAGTCGTACATGAGTTTTCTATGAAAGCAGTAAACTACGTGTCCCATCGCGCGAATAATTTATTACAAGCATTCACCAACCCAAAAACTCCTCAACATGTCCGAGGCTTATAAAACGACATACATGAATTAAAAGCACACATACATACGGGCCATAATAGTCGGATTCAAGAATACCTGCGAACAACACTTATTTGCAATTCTAATATATTATGCGCTGCGTCCGTACACAATTAATTCACATATATCACGCAAGTCCTAATTCGAATAGTGCACAAAGACAAATTAATCTAGGCTCTGGTACCAGTTGTTGGGTTCTATTAGGAACGTCGGCAATGTGCACATTGAAATCTATTGAATAATAAATACTAACGCAGCGGAATCTATAGTTAGGATTAGGACTTACGGTTTAAAATTTTTGCCGACTCTGAGTCGTTTCTGATTTCCATTGACGGAGATCGTCTGTCTACCACAACCCAATCGGTTGAAGGGTTTGGCCTTTGTCGACTCTAGTCGAGTGTTGAATCACGAACGGATCATCGGATCAAGTTGGTCGGGTTCGGATTGTGGCGGTTTGGGTTGCGGATAGATGTGCATGCGTGTCAACTTTTCTATGCCTGGAAGGACTAGGCGTGCTGCGTCTGGGCTAACGCGGGTACGTGCTCGGGACGTCTCCTATATGCGCGAGGAGTGCTGATCAGGTGAGGAATAGCGGGTGCGTGCGGGTCGCCCGCTGCGTCTTTTCTATGCCTGTGAGGACTAGGCGAGCAGGGTCTGTGTCATGCCGATCGTATGCGACACGTTTCCTGGGGCGCGAAGAGTCCTGGTCGATCGAGGAGTTCTGGTCGAGCGAGGAGTCCTAGTTGAGCGAGGTATGTCGGCGGCGAGTAGTGGTTTTCCAGCGGTGGCCAACGGCGGCAGTCGGCTGAGGAAGGTGACCGGAAAATATGAAGGTTTGAGGTTTAATATAATCTCACCTTAAAATCTTCTAATGGATTACCTAAGCACCTACTTCAATTAATCTTGGTGGAGCGATTAATTGAATCTCCCTAACTCTCAAATATATGAAGAATACGATTTTCCTCTTCTTTATAGGAACCTTAAAATCGTGCCTCACAAGTACATCTCAAGAGGTTGGGACATGGTGTATTTATAGGCTCCATTAGGGACCTTAAGGAGGTGCCAAATATGGGTTTATCCCATTAGGCCAAGTAATCCTAATTCTACTCCACTTATTAACCCAAGTTAGGTCATGATTCCTTTCTCCTAACATCACCTTCTAGAAGACTCTCAAGTCTCCTAACCCTAGGTAGTATTCTAGAAGGAATATTCCCTATCTCATGGAATATTAAATAAGGAATAAAATTAATTCCTAAAATCCTAATAAATTTAAATAATAATATATCCCACTAGAATATTATTATTGTCCTCCCCATTTGGCTCCAATTTAATCAATTAAATCAATCTCTACTTGATTAATATTTATTAATCTTATTGATCGATTTACCTCCTTATGTTTAAGATATAACGTCTGTTGATTAATTAAATTACTGACAAAATAATTAATCAACTTCTTATTCATTTCCGAAACTAGTACCACTCAGATCTTTAATCATTATGTCGGATACACATCCGCCTGCAGGGCTTGACATAATATTCCTTCCTAAGCTCATCTCGGGGACGTCATCAATCCAGCGCACTGGAACATAGTGACCGTAAGTAATTTATAATAGCGGGTCATATAAACATCCTCATTTATCAAAGTACCAAGTACGTCATCCTAACGGAATAGGAATCACCCTTGGTAAATCAAATAAACAAGTAATGAATATACACGCCTATTTTATATTATCTTACAGCTTTAGAGAACGCATCAATAACTGAAGGTCGAGATTACAACAACGATCAGTGAGTCTCATAATCTTAGCCTTCCACGGTCCTGTTCAATACTTAACATAAGTACTAGTGTAGTTCTCCAGTCAAAGATCAACTGAATCAAGAATACACTACAGTCTTTTTTCAAGTGGGGTCTCACTGCCAGTCTAGACTGTGAACAAATAATTTAGTATTACAAGGAACCGATAGGTGACCTTTCTGTTTGAGACACCACGGACCACACTATCTCAATGTAAGACAAGGAGTATGACTGCATAAATAAATAAACTGCAAGCATATGTACTTTGACCGAAACATGATTGCCAGATCAAAATGAAATTGTTCATATCTGAAAGCCAAGCTTTTACAGCATATCTAACAGGGATCTGTGAGGATCTCGTTATGTACAAATCGCGAATTCAATAGCAAACGTAATCCTGTGTGCAACGGATCTAAAGGTTTAACGTAGAGAACTTACGACTTAAAATGTAATGGCGATCTGCCTGATCTCCGGATGGCCTTACACAGCACACGAACAGGTTGGATCACGCGAACGAAACTACTCGGGCTCACGTGCGATCGGGTCGTCGGGTCGTGTGGTGCGGATGGCTCGCGTCGATCAGGTCGCGTAGCCGCCGGCGGTCGTGTCGCGCGTCGCGGCTGTCCGGCGGCTCCTTGCGGCGGCGATCAGCTGGTAGAGAGAGAGAGAGAGAGACGGGCGTGTTGTGTATATTATGATAGATTGGATCTCTTCTCATGAACCTAATGATGTATATATAGAGCTACAGTAGGGACCCTTAGGAGATTAGAAATAGGGCTTCTTAATTAATTAGACTAATTGTGGGCCAAACCCAATCCTCTAAATAATTAAATAATATTAATGGGCCACTAACATTATTTTGTTGAACTCTCTTTTCCTACCCCAAGTTACATTTGAGAGTCCTATTATAATTACTCGATTTACCTCCCACGTTTAAGATATAATGTCCATATTACTGGCAATTAAGAATTAAATAATTTATTATTATTTTACCGAAGCTAGCTCTCGTTTGTTACTTTCTTAGTATGCTGGAATTTAATCCACCTGCAGGATTTAGCATAATAATCCTTCATGAACTCACTCCGGGGACATCTTCAAACTAATGCATATGGTGACTGTAAATATGCTAACAACACACACTATATATAGTAATATTACCCAAAACAGTAGAAATATTAATCAACGAACTGAACCTTACACAAGTGAATCAAAGTAATATGTACTACATATATATGCCTATTTAATATCTTACGAGTTAAGAGAACGCAGTAATTAATCGAGGCCTAGTTCATTTACGACGATCAGTACAAAATGAACTTCTCCTCTCTGGGATCCTGGTCAATATATAAATGTACTAGTGCAACTAATCAATCAAGACAAACTGTACAGTTGACACTACAATCGTTTGATTGGGGTGTTCATGTCCATCTAGGTCGTGAACCACTATTCTTGTTCGCAAGTAACTGATAGAATGATCTTCGACTCGCCCGATGACGACCCACTCTATCTAAGTTCAAAACAACAGAACGTGGAACTTGTTTAATCTAACATAATTCTCATTCCTAAAGGGCAAAAGTGTAATAACATACAAAGCCAAGCTTTCAGTATATAACACTAACAATGGCTACATACAAGCCCGACCACTGGAAAATGCACACAGATGTTATTTGACATGGAGATTTTTCTGCTTCTCTTGCTTTTATTTTCAATATTTTAATTTGAGCATTTAAGTTGGTGCCATTGAGGGCGATGCGAAAATGTGTGTGGTAGGGTGTCCTTTAAGATGTATTGATTTTGTGGATGTTTACATATCTATCTTGTGCTGTCAATAATTTTTTTGAGACATTTTGCAGAGATTATGCATTTTGTTTACATTTATATCATTGTCCTAGTAATGAATGAATTCGACTGCAATCGAGAGTAACTTCACAGTTATTGTTAGTGGTTGATAGCAGGTTTAAAAATTCAATTTTTTTCTCTAAGAACATGGACTAAATTTTAAATGAGTATTAGAAAAATAACAAAATTGCTAACTTCTCATTATGCTACATTAGCATCTGGGAGACTCAACTGGTTTGTTTTTGCTTTTTATTTTCTCCTTCCAAAAAAGAAACAAAACCAACAGTAGATACTTGTAAGGCCTCTCTGCTTATCTCTAGAATAGTACTGAATTTTTCACAAGTAATTTCGATCTTTTTCGAAAACAAATTAACTTTTAAGAGTTTTCTTAGGGCACTTACTTAAAACCCTTTCTTCTTCTAAACATTATGAAACTTCTTTAGTTCTTTTAAATCTTAATTTAAGCTGCTAACTGAAGTTCTTATGGAAATACTGATCCCAACTATTGTCTTAACTTCTTCGCTGCTATCTTTGCCGCTTAACTGCTAACTGCTATTCTTGCTGCTTACTGCTAACTTAATTCTTAATTGCTTTCTTAACTTCTTAAAAACATACTCAAGCATAGTTTGAAAGTCTAGAAATAACTAAAAAAGTTCTCAAACAAAGTTTCAAAACAAGATATAGTAGTCAAACTCAAAAGCATGAATATTAAAAGTCTTAGCGGAAGCACAAAACTGAATGACATGAAATTGACCACCCTCGTCGATCTTGTCCGACACCAACTGGATAAACTTGAAAGAAGAATACGTTGTGAGCAAAACCACTATACTCAGTGGGGAGACATACTGCGCGATTATTCGCTATGATAACAGATATCATAATATTAACATGAACATGCATAAACTGTTCTCAGCTGTTGTTATTGTAGTCAGCGGGTGAAAGAGATGCTGCACCAACCTCACCGAGTCTATTTCATGTGTACACACCTGTACCGGTGCGAGAATGAGAAAATTGGCCAAACTCACACCGGGAGATCTGCTTTAACTGATGCCCCGCTAAGGCAAATATTCATATACATACATCAACCATAATACCTTGCGATTATAGACAATTAAAGCGTAGTACAATAACCCCACCTTATGCGGATGATGATGAATGAATGCTCGGATTCTTCTTGAGGGCTTGACTCCTCTTAATCTACAAGTTTAAGAATTTATTTAATATAATATTTTACTTCAAGAATTATTGAGGGAAGTTTTTGATTTGATTGCTTGAATAAATCACTTAGTTATTTTTCTTTACAAAATAAACTCTTAATTAATTAATTTACTTCTTTTTTTACTGTTGCTCCTTACTTTCTTAACTCGTCTAAAGTCCTCGGATCAAATTTATCCTAAGGCTCTGAAAACTGATCTCTGGCACGGGTTGGGACCGAACTTCTCACTGCTGGATCCGACCCGGCTTGGCGTAAAAAGCTGTCGGCAATACCTAGGTCTGTTGGGGAGCAGCTGGGCACCGACTGCTATGTGTTGCGCCATTTGAGACCTAGGTCTGCTGGGCGGTGCTGCCTATTGAAAATGACTAGTGCAAACTCAGTTTAACTGGCTAGGAGGACGCTGGCATGCTGTCAGTTGCCTGAGCACACGGGACGGGTCAACACAGGATGCACGAGTGGGCAAAGGAACATTGGGAGACGAACTGTCGCTGGAGAGCTCGCGGTAGGCACAGAGACAACCGACACTACTCTTGGGCACGTCAACGGCATCTGTGGTTGCTGGGGCGCGGGCACGGTACGGGTTGCCTGCGGCATCGGCAGCACACACGGTCGTCTGCGCACGCTATCGTCTGCAAGCCTGCACGGGTCGTCTGCGAGCGTATGGCAGCGTGCACGGGTAGCTACTCCTGAGTCTACGGTAATGCTAGGAGCACGAGCGCGACTGCATGGGTCTGTGCGGGCATCATGCTCTTAGAATGTGCTAGGTCTGCTGGGCACGTGTTCGGCTGAGCCCTTCACTGGCGATTTTCTCCGGCTGGCCTGAACTTTTTTTGGTGACTTCTAGGGTTCTGAAAAAGTCTAAAAACTTGGTTCTACCAAGGCTAAAGGTTTGGGAAAAACACCTAGCAACTTAGGCCAAAGCTACAGTTCACCTTTTCTTTTCAATTTTCTTAATCTTTCAATTAAATCTTAAGGCCATAGAAAACTACTCTTATTCTCTAAAATTTAAACAAATTTTGCAGTAATTAACCTTACTAAATGACTCATCATACTTCAGCAATCAAACCAAAAAATTTAATAGTTTACTTCTCTTTTTCTTCTAAAATCATAATTAATCCTTGCATGCTTTTAACTTCTTCTTGGATTAATATTGAACTCATTAAAACACGGCTAAACAAGAGTGTTGTGCCACGAATTCTGGAATCGCTAACCCGCCCTCGAACCGGATTAATTCTCCTTGATCGCTGGTACCTGCAAAACACGCTGGGGGCGATCCCGACGTGGACACTCCGACGCTCAAGTCAGTATAGTTTCGAAGAGAGATAATGCGGGTATCAAAGTTACGTGTGTGTCTGTTTTTTTAAAGATAAGAGAACTTGTCGTTTATATAAGCAAGAGTTTCCACAGGATGGGACTTTTGGGTATGATAGAGTCCACCTCCTACCCGTCCGTCTCTTCATCAGTTATCTCCTCACAATCCTACCCGCTCCAAACTCCCCTGCGGGAACCTTGAGTGTCCTACCTTCATACGAAAGTCCCACCACCACAGCTCTTCTATCCCTAGTAGCTCGGCCATCATTATCTGTCAGTTCGGCGCTTAGCTACGCCGTGCTGCTCACAGAAAATCCCCCACAAAAGCTAACAGCCATCTGGTGACAACGAGCTAATATTCCAGCTCGTCGGTCGAGCTCACCCTCATTCTCCTTGTTAGGATTGCTAAAGGTTCTCAATCAGCTCGGCTGATCGAACTCACTACGATTATCCTTGTGTTTATCGAATGTTGTATCAAAGAGGTAAATCGGCTCATCCAAATTACCTTTCTTCTAAAAAAGGGTAAAGGCTCAATGCAAGGGGTTCTCAGCTCGGCAAGGATGAGAGTGATGGCTGGACTCTTACTGCTGGTTCCTTCTCGGTCTCAGGTGCTGCTGAGGGTTCTCGGTTTCTTTATAAAAGCCTTGGTTCAATGCTCTTTATCTTCTTCGGACCGGTGATGCTCGCCTACCCTCGGTCGTGCTTGGGTGGTTCTCGGCGCTTGCTTCGGGTCTCCTCTTCAGGTGCTCGGGTCTCGTCGAGAAAAATAGATGCTGGCCAGATTTTTGCTGAGGGAGTTTATATGGTTTTTAGGGTGCTTTCAAATGGAGAAAAATGAGGAGGCGGCTGTTGATTGAGGGGTTTAAGAAGAGGGGAATTAGGCTGCTGATGTCAGGATACGTGTGGTGTGAGGGAGCCTATTTTGGGGGAGGGTTTTAGGCCCACTTGGACTAGGTTTAAGGCTGGCGATTAACAAAGCTTTAAGGACTGTTGCTTAGGTTACTTATTCCGAGTTTTAAGGGTGCTGTTAGGGCAAAGCTTGGACCAAGTCTTGGCTTGCATGGGAGAGTCGAGTTCAAGTGCTAAAGGGTGGCCGAGTACTTAGCATAACTTTGAGTGTTAGGGTCTTAGGGCTGAGCTGAATAAGTCTTGGGCACTTTAGGTACTTAGATAGTTTAGGTAAATTAAATTTACTTAGGTTAATTAAATTAGATTACTTAGATTAATTTAGGAAAAATAGATGAGAACATCTATTCGTTTTTTAATAAATTTAGAATTTGTAGATGAGGACATCTACTTAAACTTATTTTTGGTTAATTAATTTTTTTGTCGAAACGATAGAGATTTTATATATAAAAGCGCACAAATGTGCAAAAGAACAGCTACCAGTGGAATACAATCTGCCAACAGCTGAATACAACCAGTCAACAGCTGCATAAAAATGGGAGGACAGGTCAACAGACCGCCTAGAGCCGACCATGTGGGTAAACTCGGCAACACACAAGAAACACAATAACACTAAAAACGACTCCTACAGGGTAATGCTCGAGTGTAGATCCCCATTGGATAATAAAGTCACACTCGAGCAAACTGAGGCCAACGACCCAGACCTAAAACATAATAACAAACACGAAACAAAACAACAGAAACTAAAAATAAACACAGACACCCCTTCCCCAACAAACGAGCAGACCCAACCAGCAGCGAAATAATCGACACAAGAAATAATCCAAGCCCGAGAGAACACTACCGAAACTGCGCGAACACCTATATAGTAGTCAAACCGAGCCCCAAATTCATCCCGAATCGACCCATCAACAACCGATAGAAAAACGACCCGCCCCCAAACCAGCCCCGCCCAAGCCCGTCTAACTCCAACAGCCGAGCTCGAGAGAACCAACCAGATCCCCCGCCACCTAACACCACAAGCCGAACAGGGGAGGGTGAGCGTAGGCCGGTCCCTCAACCCCGACCACCGGGAACGCCGCAGCAACCGAAGTCCCACCCCGCCCGCTGTCTCGCGCGCCTCCCAACACCACTGCAGATAGCCGACGACTGGAGCCCAAAACACCCCCGGAAGCCCCACCATGAGCAGCGAAGCCGACCGAGGATACCCCCAAATCACCGAGCAAAAGAGAATCGATGGCTTCCCACCCCCACTCGAAGACCGCCAACAACCGAGGAGAAGCCACCAGACACAGACTGAGGGTGCGCCACCACCCAACGCAACCAGCTAGACCGAAGATGGACCACCCGTCGCGACACCTGCAGAGTCCTTGGAGACTGAAGACGTTAGGGCCGGGCTTAGCGGTCAAAGACGACCATTGGTCAGTGCCTCGCCGTAGCCGGGGAATGCGATTCGACAGGAAATTTGAGTGAAAGCGACGGAAATTGAGAATGACAGGGAATTGGGGCTAGGGTTCAGAGCGACGGAAAAATTACCAATAGGATTAAATTTCAAGATTAAAAAATATTAATCGCGCTTAAATGAATGCAAAACGTACTATGCTTTTATTAAAGAAACGGGAAGCAACAATACTTTATGAGCCAATTACAAAATGAGAGTCAAGTAAGGGAACAAAAAAACTAGTCATATAGATTTAAAAATAAAAAAAATAAAAAAAAATAAAAAAAAAACATTATATTTTGAAAACAATTTTAAAAAATATGAAATAATGTCCTTTAGCCAAGTTGAAATTGTAAAATTTTCATAATAGAGTACATTTTAGAATATTCATACTCCAGGATAGAATAAACTGATATACCTTTCCAAAACTCTCCATAATCTATAAAAAAGGTTGATATTTACTTAATATAGAAATTGTAATTCTCATCCTAATTTTATGATTTACTATATATAGTAAGTTTGCTCAAAATATTTTTTAAATGTTTTTTACATTCCCTTCCGCGTTTTCAAATTTATTTTNTAACAATTTCGTATTTCAGAATTTTGCGACTAAGTTTCCAATTTTTTTTTAAACACGAAAATTACTTTAAAAATAGAGTTTATTATTATTTAAGATTATCAACCACTAAAAAATTGGATGTTTTGTTCTTGAATAAAAAAAAATAGACCCAAAATATTCAAAAATGAGGTATACATCCAAATTTGAAAAAGATTAACACATATTAAAAAAAAATAAAGAAAATTAATTTTTGGGATTCTCATATTCCTGACCTCCGTAATAATTAAATTCCAAATAGCTTAGATTTTAGGAGATAAATATATAATATTTGGAATTTACTTAAAAATCTCTAAATTCGGAACAAAAATAAAATGAATATATCCCACAATATTGTTGGATTCTCAAATCTCAACAATCGAAAATAAGTTATACATAGATAAAATGTTTGGGATATTCATTAAAATCTAACCTTCCATTTTATAATGTTGATTTTAAAAAAATGAGTATATATAAAAATAAAATCGAGATTCTGAAATTTGAATCACTGAAAGTAGTTAGACATGGCAATATAAAAAAAAAATCAAATTAGACTAAACAAAAAATAAGAAGATAAATTATAAGTGATTCTCATTATCCAAAACTTTCTTTTTATTATGATCATTTAAAAAGAAAAACCAGTATATCCCAAATTAACATTTGGATTCTCAAATCTCAATAATAAAAAATGTAGATTTATGAAATAAAGAGTATGTCTCAATATATTATTGGATTCGAAAATCACAACAATTTTATAATTGTTAAACATCTGAAATGGTTAGTCTTAGCTATTGGATTAAAAAAATAAGGACATAAAAATTTTTGAGAACCTCAAATTCCTAGCATTCCTTTTTACCAAAAAAAAAAATTATATATTTAAGAGATAAAGACATAATATTATTGGAATAATTTTTACAACCACCAAAATTGAAAAAATAAAAAAAATCAAGTCTTAGGATATTCTTGGGATATGATCTGATTTCTCCCAAAACTGGCAAAAAAAAATCAAATCAAATCAAGTAATAAGCTTATATTCATGTAAATCCACATTCTTAACAAATACAAAAATATGTGTAAATATATGCACCAAAATTTCACCTCTAAATAAGCTCACATTCATGGTCAAGTGAAATGCAATACTCATCATTAAAAAAAAAACAAAACAAAATTCTACACGTTCAAAATAAAGTCATGGATCAACTTTTGGCCTAATCAATGATCTTAAAAGAAATACGAGAGTCATCTTGAAACTTCATGCAACATCTTTAATATGACATTTGATGCTTTTACCGAAGTTATTTGGAAATGGTTTTCCACGACAGTGATGTTAGTATTATTCATTATGTAATTTAAAAGTAGTTGTCAATATTTATTATATTATTATTTTTTGAAAATTTATTTTTGTATTGCAATTTTTATAGGATGACTGCATAACTAGACTAATTCGTGGCGTTAACATTCCAAAGATGGGTGACAAGTTTGAGGAGGGTGTAGCATATGTCATACTCAATTACCAGTCAGAAAGTAACATTGGTAAACAACGATATACCATCGCAAAGTTCAAACTTATTATTCATGGGAAGACCAATGTGTTGGAGTATCCTACCGATTTCCTAACGTTTTATTTTGACTTCTGTAATTTTGCTACCTAGCAAGACGTTGACAATGTAGATTTTTAAAAGAAAATGGTTGTATTTTCAAATTTATTTTCAAATATGTGGACATAGATGTAGTTTTGTTGTATTCTAATTGTCTACGGCTATGTTTGGTAGACAAATAAGCTAGCTTATAACTTATTTGGTTAGCTTATAAGTTCCCTGTATTCAAATAAGTCTCGTTTGGTAGGACGAGCTTTTTTAAAAAGCTCGAGCTTATTTGATAAGCTTCTTTAGGTAACTTTTCAAATAAGCTAGTTGAATTTTTTATTCCAATTAGTTTATTAGCTAATTTTACCAAACACTTTATTATATAAGCTAGTTTTTCAATTATAAGTCATAAGTTATACGCTATAAGCTAAAAAATTATTGATAAACTATAAGCTAGCTTATCAGCTAGTTTTACCAAACATAACCGTATTATGTTGTTAAAGTATATCTCATTAGCTAATATTACAATCATCACTGAATATTGTTTTTTTGTGCTATGACACGAGTTATGCATTTTAAAATATAGGATAAGAACGAACAAGAGTAATGAAAAATCATATCCATGATTTAAGACTTTAAGTGGACATTAGTTGATATCAATGATTGAATCAATAGTGCAGCAGACAAGCCCAGACCATAAGGACCCATACCCACGTTACCCACCATGCTATATATAATTCATTTCATATACCATTTTTTCCATAAGTTTGAAGCTTATCAACATGATTACTTGTAGTGTAGAAATGGGCAACCAATAAAACAATATGTACCACGATACACAAAACTAGGTAGTAGTCATAAAAT